>OZ018395.1:6565787-7165787 GCA_963969525.1 Ontholestes murinus | reverse complement strand
GTGGGTGTATGAATTCACTCTTTGGAGAAGTGCGTGCCAAAAAACTTTTAGAAATATTTGAAATTATCATAATCTGTTCTTGTACAGAAAATTGGGAATTCTATATCTATAATCTTTCCTCATCTACAAGATCATAAAACTTTTTCGAATAAATTCTGAAGTTAGATGATTTTGGATATTTGTATTAAGATCAAACTGATTATTTGTAGGTGTTTAAAATTTTTATTTTAGATTAAAACAATCTAAAAGTTTGAGCTTTAGTAGATTTTGATTTCAATGTTTTAGGAGCTTTAATCATTCATGAAAATTAAGTCGATATTTTACCAAAAAAAAGAAGCAAGCCATTGTCCTCTACATTAGAATCAGGCTTGTTCGAATCTGGTCCATAAATATAAACGTGGTAGACAATCAAAATGTACAGTTGTTCTTCCATATCAGCTCGGATCAATAACGGCCACTTTTATGGCGATCCAGGAGCATTAATCTGACCCACCCAAAAAACGGTATTCGTTATTTATTCGGTAGGATAGAAGGTAGAAACCGGTGGCGATCTCTTTCGGCGCAAGTACAGAAGAGCAAAAAAAAAATTCGCCTCGACAGAAGTAAATATAACGTGCGGAATGGTATTCGGTATTTGGTATTCTTTTGTGTCGTTGGGGCTTGGAAGAGATGAGAATGAGAGGCCGTGTGTTGTATATGTGTGCGTCTATGTGTGTGTTTGTGTGGAGTAAATGTCACGGATCGCGGTAACTTTCGCGTTAGTTCAACAACCTCCGGCCCACTTTGAACAGTCAGTCAGTCGTCTCTTGGCTGGCAACGGTACCGTGAAGGACTCGAACCGATGTCGGTGGATATCACCGCACGTACAATCGATAACTGGCATCATGGTCAATCGATTTCGTTATTTATGTACGCCCGCGACATTCTCGGGCTACCGAAATTTCTGGGAGAGGGCCCACTCGAAGATAACTGCACACTTCCTTGTTTGCTTTTTGGGTAACTGTTCTCTTGTTTACATAAACTTATCGTAAACATTGTAGAGGTAAATAATAATTCAAACATTAAACAATTTATAAAATAAATTACGATTGACCAGCAACAATTCTCTTACTTAAGTACTTAGCGTACCATTCATCAAAAGATCTCAAGATCATCATCAAAACCCAAAAACTCTCAAAATGTTTTAATGAGCAAAAAGGAAGTCTCTTAAAACCTTTCTTAATACATTTATTTCATAAGTAATTTCTTCATAGTTTATGGAGACTCTAAACATCCAGTAGTTCAAAATTCTGACATTGAGTAAAACTCTTTGCCTGTAATCCAATTAGGCAGTAATCCCTTCAGATTATCTAGAAGTTTAAAATTCTGATATCGAATATAAATCTATTAGAGACGATTCAAATTTGAGGATGGACTTAATGATCTGATTAGAATCTGGCCTTTTCTAAATTCATTGGTTGAAAGAACCTCTTTGAATTTCTCATAATCTCCTCAAAAACTGTGAAGATAAAACCCCCATGACTCAATTATTCCTAGCATTTAATTTACCCTAAACTTGTAACATACAATAATCTGATTAGAAGTTTTTCTAAAGGGTCAGCTGATTTTTTGGGCACTTAGTATTGACCTGATGTGCTTGTGTCTAAGCCTACAATACAATTGATATAATATAAGACCATATTATATCAATATATTATATGTCTCATCATTTCCTTTAAGATGAATTAAATCTGATATATAATCTAAAAATGCATCTGAATTCATTGGTGATGATTGTTTAATCTTGGTAATTGCAGAAACAACGAAAATTTTGAAAGTATGTGTAATAAATTTTAACCTTTCCTTTCAGTAATTATTTACAATTGAGAAAATTTTAACCAGAAAACCTCTTACTAGGACACCCAACAAAGATTTATCAATCGACAGAATGCCGTTCTAGAAACACCGGCGACAGTTTTGCGCCTACATTGAGCAACTATTCCACCAAATAAAGCAACTTAACATACGCGGCATAACCTCTTATGGCCCAGTGCGGAATTCTAGGAAATGTCGTTAAGACCAGGCTCCGAGACTTATTTACAGATCCAAATCCACACCTTTTGGTTTACCATAACTGTTCGAAAGACGAATGAATACTCTAATCAGATTTAATTCCAGTTTCGGATTTGTGTTCAATAGTTACATTTTTTGTCCGTCCATCAGTTAGTAGAACATAACTTTAAGATCATATTGGATAAACGTGTGAAAAGTAAATTGTAATACAGTTCAAATCAAGTAATTCTAATAATTAGTTAATTTTTTACAACGTAAAGGACTTATATATTTTATTATCAAGTAATTCTAATTGTCAGTTTATCTTATCACAAACAAGTGTAAAAAAAAACTGAAACTGCCTTTAAAACATAGAACAAAATGAGCAATCTACAACCAAAACAAGAAAACTGAACTTACTTTAAGGTTATTATTCTTTGATTCATAATTTAAGAAAAAATATATTATACTCAACTATCTTCAATAGATTTTCCAGGAAAGAAAACAATAACACACTATTGTACAATAAAGTAAATTAAGGTGAAAATCTTTAAATACTTGATTATAGA
Source organism: Ontholestes murinus (assembly GCA_963969525.1). Lineage (NCBI taxonomy): Eukaryota > Metazoa > Arthropoda > Insecta > Coleoptera > Staphylinidae > Ontholestes > Ontholestes murinus. The sequence goes on along the minus strand of OZ018395.1, from coordinate 7,163,187 downwards.
GGCTTTCACTTTGTGATACATATTTCATAACTTTAAAGAAGATAAAAATAAACTTTGTGAGATATAAACAAAATTTATAAAATCCTATTTAAAGTTTAAAATATTTAACTACATGAAGAAAACTATGAGTAATTAGCTTCCAGACACCTACTATATTGAACTAAGCTGTGGTTTCTATTACTATTTTGAACATATTTACCAAATTTGCTAAGACTATAGATATTTGTTTAAACCAAATCTTTCTTAATTTGGTTGATTGAGTTACTTGAAGATAATAATAACTTTGATTAAAACACTTAGAACCTTTCTTCAATATTTTATTTTGATCCAGATGCACATTTCAATTGTCCATTATCAATGGTTTGATAATGGACACTTTGTGTCCGAAATATGCATCTGAATCAAAATAAAATATTGAAAAAAGGTTCTAAGTGTTTTAATCAAATCTTTCTTATTTATAATTTTTATCCTTTACAAAAATGCATTATTTTCATATTTTTCTTTGTATATATATTACTTGCTTAATTGTATATTTTTTATTTAATGCATGATAGATAAAGATATATTTTTAATGTATGTAATATTTTGTCTGGGCATCTTAAATAAAACTATCTTTATTTTAAATGCAAAATCATTCGATTGTATGACTAAATCGACTTTTCTTTTTCAGGTAATTAAGACGTTTTTATATGGACTTTCAAAATCTCTAACGTATGGTGAGGTAAGCAAAAGTAATAAAAAATAATTCACTATAGTAAAACAAAGATTATATATTTTAGATTTAGTAGATTCATACTAGTTATGTTTATTTTATCAAAGTTCAAATTATAATAGTTGATAGTTATATCAACCCTTACATTGTGGCTCTAGTTTGAAATAAAACAAAACATTATATCTAATTTCCACTCTACTAGTTTTTGCGAATTAATAAAAGATTAACAAAAGTTAATTTTTATTCCAGATTCATCTAACTTTAATATAAAAATTATAATATTTAAATAAATATACAAACGCCTTCGTGCATAAACAACATTATACAATAAAATATAAAACATTCAGTTCAAGTTTAAATTCTGCACTAAATACACAACAATTATTTAAAGTTCTGATAAAGAACATTAGTGTGTATGCTAATAATCCAATGAATAATGCCTGAATTCGTTTTTAGTACTATGAACAGAAATAATTTCAATAACAAATTATACGAAATGTTTCGTATTTTCTGAATACATATATTTTGTTAGTTTCCCTGAAACTAAACCATAGATTATGATTTTGTTGTTAATTTTAAAAACACTATTGTTGCTTAAGTTTTAATTACATATGTAGGGTGAGTGGGTAGCTACTATCCCACCCTCCAGTTTTAGGTTATAAACGAAAGTCTTCTTATAAAAAGTTTAATAGTAATATAAATCTGCCGATGATTACATTTATATTCACCAAATCACTCGTGAATGATCTAAAGGTTGGAGGGTGGGATAGTGGCCACCCACCCACCTTACATATATATATATATATATATATATATATATATATATTGTTATTTTCATTACTGTAACTGTTATAGTTTCCTAAAGCAAAACCAAAGATTATATAGATGTTGTTTCTGATTTTTTAAAGCACTATTGTGGCTTACGTTATAAATATTTATGTAGGCTGGGTGGGTGGCCTCTGTCCCACCCTTCAGTTTTTAATTATAAACGACGATTTTGTCAAAAATTTAAAAAATGCAGTTTGCAGGCAAAATGTATTATAAATCTGCTGCTTGTGATCAAATTTGTATTTAGCGACACACGTATATGATCTATGGTTTGGAGAATGGGATAGTGGCCACCCACCCTCCCTACATATATATTGTTATTTTCATCTCTGTAACTGTTTTAGTTTCCTGAAATAAAACAAAAGATTATGTAGATGTTGTTTCCGATTTTAAAAACACTCTTGTGGCTTAAGTTTTAAATACATATATATATATATATAGGGTGGGTGGGTGGTCACTATCCTACCCTCCAGTTTTTAACTATACACGACGGTTTTCCCAAAAATTAAAAAAAAAATACAGTGTGCAGTCTAAATGTATTATAAATCTGCTGCTCGTGATCAAATTTATATTTAGCAAAACTCTCGTGTATGATCTATAGGTTGGAGGGTGGGATAGGGGCCACCCACCCACCCTACATATATATTGTGATTTTCATTACTGTAACTGTTTTATTTCCCTGAAACAAAACCACAGATTACGTAGATGTTGTTTCTGATTTTAAAAACATTTTTGTAGCTTAAGTCTACATAGTTATGTAGGGTGGGTGGGTGGCCACTATCCTACCCTCCAGTTTTTAATTATAAACAACGGTTTTCCCAAAAACTAAAAAAAATATAGTGTGCAGGCTAAAGGTATTATAAATCTGCTGCTCGTGATCAAATTTTTATTTAGTGAAACCCTCGTATATGATCTAGAGATTAGAGGGTGTGATAGTGGCCACCCACCCACCCTACATATATATATATATATATATATATATATATACACGTTGTCCCCTGAAATTTTGAATACGGGCATTTAAATGTATTACTCGTTGCTTAGTTACCACGCTCGTGACGTATTTTAATGGACTGACCAACGGGAAATAATCAGCAATTTCTAATTTGTAATAAAATTGGGAATTAAAATGAAACATATTTACTCAATTCTGACGTAACGAATAACAAATCACTAGAATGTTCATCTTATTAAAGACAATCATAAAATTCCTGTTAACATTTTGAAGCTATGTAAGTCAAATTGACATGCATATTGCAGCAACAACCATGGCAACCAATAATAATAATCGAGATACAATACACATTACATTACTCATATTAAAAATTTCAGGGGACAACGTGTATATAAATACACGTTGTCCCCTGAAATTTTGAATACGGGCATTCAATGCACTACTCGTTGCTTAGTTACCACGCTCGTCATATATTTTAATGGACTGACCAACGAGAAATAATCAGTAATTTCTAATTTGTAATAAAATAGGGAATCAAAATGAAACATATTTACAAGTTATTTTAATATTACTACTTTTACGGACACTATGCTAACGTAACGAATAACAAATAATTTCAATGTTTATCTCATTAAATGTTCAAAAACATCTCCTCCTTGTTTGGCCAAAAAATATCCCAGATGATCATAAAATTCCTGTTAACATTATAGCTTCAAAATGTCAAATTGACGTGCATATTGCAGCAACAACCATAGCAACCAATAATAATAATCGAGCTATAATACATATTACATTACTCATATTCAAAATTTCAGGGGACAACGTGTATATATATATTGTTATTTTCATCACTGTAACTGTTTTAGTTCCCTAGAACAAAACCATAGATTATGTAGGTGTTGTTAATTTTAAAAACACTTTTTTTGCTTAAGTTTTTTTTTTATATATGTAGGGTGGGTGGGTGGCCACTATCCCATCCTCTAGTTTTTAATATAAACGGCTATTTTCCCAAAAATATAAAATAAATGTAGTTTGTAGTGCTAAATGTATAATAAATCTGCTGCTCGTGATCAAATTTTTATTTATTGAAACCCTCGTGTATGATCTACTGATTAGAGGGTGGGATAGTGGCCACCCACCCACCCTACATATATATTGTGATTTTCATCACTGTAACTGTTTTAGTTTCCTGAAACAAACCACTGATTATGGAGATGTTGTTTCTCATTTTAGAAACACTCTTGTGGCTTAAGTTTTAAATATATATGTAGGGTGGGTGGGTGGCCACTATCTTACCCTCCAGTTTTTAACTATAAACGACGGTTTTCCCAAAAATTGAAAAAAAATATAGTTTGCAGGCCAAATACATTATAAATCTTCTGCTCGTGATTAAATTTTTATTTAGTGAAACACACGTGTATGATCTATAGATTAGAGGGTGGGATAGTGGCCACCCATCCACCCTACATATATATTGTGATATTCATCACTGTAACTGTTTTAGTTCCCTGGAACAAAACCATAAATTATATAGGTGTTGTTGTTAATTTTAAAAACACTATTTTTGCTTAAGTTTTAATTATATATGTAGGGTGGGTGGATGGCCTCTATCCTACCCTCCAGATTTCAATTATAAACGACGATTTTACCAAAAAAAAAATAAAATAGTTTGCAGGCTAAATGTAATATAAATCTGCTGTTCGTAATCAAATTTGTGTTTAGCGAAACACTCGTGTATGATCTATAGGTTGGAGGGTGGAGTAGTGGCCACCCACCCACCCTACATATATATTGTTATTTTCATCACATTAACTGTTTTAGTTAGCTAAAACAAAATCACAGATTATGTAGATGTTGTTGTTGATTTTAAAAATACTATTTTTGCTTTAGTTTTAATTATATATGTAGGGTGGGTGGGTGGCTACTATCCTACCCTCGAGTTTTTGGTCATAAACGAAAGTTTCTTATAAGATGTACTTTAAATGAAGTTTAATAATAAAATTTAATACAAATCCGCTAGCGATTATATTTATATTCACCAAAACATTTGTGAATGATCTAAATATTAGAGGGTGGGATAGTGGCCACCCACCCTACATATATCTTGTTATTTTCATCACTGTTTCCTGAAACAAAACCATATATTATGTAGATGTTGTTGATGGTTTTAAAAACACTACTGTTGCTTATGTTTTAAATAAATATGTAGAGTGGGTGGGTGGCAACTATCCTACCCTTCAGTTTTTAATTATAAACAATGATTTTCTCAAAAATACAAATAGATGTAGTTTGCAGGCTCAATGTATTATAAATCTGCTGCTCGTGATCAAATTGGTATTTAGCGAAACACACGTGTATGATCTATAGGTTGGAGGCTGGAATAGTGGCCACCCACCCACCCTACATATATATTGTGATTTTCATCACTGTAACTGTTTTAGTTCCCTAAAACAAAACAACAAATTATGTAGATGTTGTTGCTGATTTTAAAAACACTCTTGTGGCATAAGTTTTAAATATATATGTAGGGTGGGTGGGTGGCCACTATCCTACCCTCCGCTGCTCGTGATCAAATTTTTATTTAGTGAAACCCTCGTGTATAACTTATAGATTAGAGAGTGCGATAGTGGCCACCCACCCACCCTACATATATATGGTTATTTTTATCACTAAACTGTTTTAGCTCTCTAAAACAAAAGCACAGATTATGTACATGTTTTTATTGATTTGAAAAACACTATTATTGCTTAAGTTTTAATTATATATGTAGGGTGGGTGGGTGGCCACTATGCTACCCTCCAGTTTTAGATTATAAACGAAAGTTTTCTTTTTAAAAGCACTTTAAAAAAAGTTTAATAGTAAAATCTAATATAAATCCGCTGACGATTACATTTATATTTACCAAAACACTCCTGAATGATTTAAAGGTTGGAGGGTGGGATAGTGGCCACCCACCCACCCTACATATATATTGTTATTTTCATCACTGTAACTGTTTTAGCTCCCTGAAACAAAAGCACAGATTATGTGGATGTTGTTGTTGATTTGAAAAGCACTCTTGTGGCTTAAGTTTTTAAATATATATGTAGGGTGGGTGGCCAGTAACCTACCCTCCAGTATTCAGTTATAGAAGAAAGTTTTTTTATAAAAAGTACTTTAAATATAGTGATTAATGCAGTATTATCTGAAAATTACAGCAAGTATTTAGAAAAATCAAAATAAAAAGCAACGGAACTTTAAATATCAAGACAGAAGGTGTTAAATAGTAGCGGTGAGAGTAGAGAGCCTTGGGGAACCCCCTATTTTAAAAGATGCCTTTTAATTCTGGCTTAGCGATGAATTATTGAAGATTATATATAAAGGTATATTTAAGAGGTGACACATTATGCCAAACAGAGTTGAAAGCTTTTTGATAAAGCACAATATTAATAACTCTAAACTTATTTTATGCATTTTTATCAACTATGTCCTTTTCAAGCTGTGAATTATTTTGACTGTTTTACTTTAATTAGTTGCAATCAAAACACCACCTTCGCAAAATCTATTAATTTCGGAAATTCAGTTGCACAACGCCGATGATTTCGATTCGCCGACGAGCTCATCACGTGTCAACGAACCCGAAACGAAACTCCCATAATGTCCGTTTAATTCAATTACTTCATTCAGCGCTCGGTAATAATTCATTACGTTATTGAAATGTAAACATTTGTGCATCAATTTAATGGCGTTCGACGAAAACGCTTCAATTTATTCAGCGTAACCTTTCTAATTGTTCCACATTTCAATTGGCGAACTAAACGCTCTATTGGTATGGTGGAAGACCACTTCTCAAAATTCCATTTCGGTAATTACGCACACGAAAGGACGACAAACTATATCGAAACTTAAAAGATTATTTATATTTATTGATGCCTGGCCGAAATCAAATGTCTAGGTTGCCTAACATAAGAGCCTCTACAATCAATTACTTTATTTAAATAACTTCATAGAAGAAAGAAAATGTAAAATTCTTGATCTATGCCTCACAATTTAAAAATACGATACGCTTTTAACTAAAGATCATTTAGAACTAAAACTGGCACGAGGATAAGATCTTTTTGACACAGTAAGAAACACGTGAACGCGAAAACTCATTAGTGGATAGGCATCAGAACAAGAAGAAGGCTAACTGGACCAGGAAGACTTATAGGCGAGTTGTGTCGTAAATTTTTAGAACAAACGCTACCTTAGTTTCTGGAGGATGTACCATTTTTCAAAAATCACTGATGGATAGAATATCCTTTGGTGATTAGTACGAAGAATAGTACGGAGAATAATCCTCTGTATTTTTTCCGTATGTTTCACTCTGTATATTTCTACAACTCTAAAAAAGAAAGCCATCACTATCATATAACAATTAACACTATGACGAAGAAACTAAACGTGTTAAATAATCTGAAATAACGGCGCGCGTTAGAAAATCGAGGAGAAAATTAAGCAATCATCCAATTCCGACGTTTATTAAACGTCTTCGGTGTCAACAAACTGCATAATTACCAGGAAATGTCACTTAATGACTCCCGATAATGTGCCGTACAACGCTCCACTCGGATAATCACAAAATTACGATAAGGAACATTCAACTTTTTTTTATAACATTATCTAACCGAGAAACGTTATAGGGCAAACGTGAGATTATTCGCTTGTTTGTTGTTTTTTTTTTTTCAAAGCGAGTCTTAATTAGTTCCCACGTTCGGTTCTTGATGACGGTGACGAATGCGCTCGTGAAATTTGAGCAATAATTTAATTAAGTTATTGTTGGGAAGTGGTGTGTTGAAATAAGATAACGTTTTATGTTGAATTGCAGATTAAATTAGTAATCTTTTAAATAAATAAATGTTATTTAATCTTGCCTTTAATTGGAATTAATTTCTCTCGAAGAGAGTATTAAGAAGATCGAACTTTTATTTTTGAGTATTTTGAGAAGTCATGGACACACTCTTATCAAGTTTCTTTGTATTCTCTCATTTCTCAAAGGAAATGTTTTGCTAATAATGTCTACAAAACCTACTACCAGATGTTTTTGGCAAGAACATACTGAAGGAAGACTGTTGTAATGTTCTGTTTGAGCTATCTGCAAAACCTACCAGGAGAGATTGTTAAGTCAATTAAAATTGAATTGAATTAGACTTCTTACAGGTCTAATTCTTCATTCTATTAATTCTTTTGGGAAAACTGTTGTGCCAATTAATCTTTAAGTCTAAATGAGTATTTTTGTTTCCTATGAGTGATCTCCTTTTGTTGTTCAGAAATTGTTGAGTCGATTAAACTTTGCATGCATAACGATGTAAATATTTATTTTGAATGACGTGTATTGTCCTATCTATGACGTCTTCAGACTTATTTCATTTCTTAAAGGTCTTATTGATAATCTCCCTTTGTTGTTCAAAATCTTCTAGCAGAAATTGTCGAGTCAATTAGACTTTGTAGTCAAATGTTACTCATCTACATGATGTATTTCTGTTCTTTTGACCAAAATAAAGCCACGGAGGTGTTTTTAAACAAACAACTCGCACTGATGACAATTGCACAACGACGGACGAACAACAAACGATTGTAAATCGCGCGAAGCCGTTATTAAGCCTAAAAATAGTGGGCAAACGCTTCCCTGGCATCGACCCAGGACGAAATTTTCGCTATGGCCGAGGGGAACGCGCAAGAGAAAAAATTCGGACGGCCGGCCGGACGGTATGTGCATTAAAAAAGCGCTATACAAAAAGTGGATCTCTCTAATCCAAACAGAAAAATTTGGCAAAGTATCGAAAACAAGAATCTAGCACGATATAAAGAGGAGGTTTTTTGACCCGGGAAGTCTATTTCTATCGCATTTACACGGAGCGACGCGGACCGACACTATCAATCGGGGAATTAAAAAAATTGTTTACTAAGAATAGGCAAGTGCAGTTTAGGTAAGAGCTTTCAATTTAAGTCCAAACAAACTTTATTCACCCTTGATGAGGGCATTAATCATACAGTAGGTACAACTTAGTTAAAAGAGCATCACGAAGTTTAATCCATTACTTAATTTAGATGACTTCTTCAATTCAATTATTGATCAACAAATCTTTATCTCAGAATTTAAAAATACGTTTAGATACATTTCTTCTAAATTTTATATTAGAGGTCATATAGAACTAGAACCTTTTGTAAGATTATAGACGACACCAATACAAATCCTAAACTCTAATGTTAGTGTTAGTACTAAAGCAATTCTCTATTGGTTTAGATTAGGAACTTAGGAACAATCTTTATAAATATTGTTGATATTTGAGGCTTCTACTTCGTTATATAATTATAAAGTATTTAATGACCAGTTTCATCACTTCAAAGCTTTTTACAAGTCCTTCAACTTCTAATCCTAACATCTGTAAATTTTTTGATCACTTGATAAACATATCCAAAAACTTCCTCAAGTCTTCGAGCACCAGTTTCACCGACACATTCGGTAGGTGTGTTTATTTTGGACGGTGGTGAAAATAGGACGCCCAAAAACAATGGCCATTACTGTAACGTAATTACCGGTACGTGCATGTTTATACAGTACTTTCGCCAGGATGAAAGGAACAAATACACACACACACGGAGTGCAACCGAAATATGTGCAAGAGTGTGTGTCGAAGAGATAATTGCAGCGGGTCGTCGACCCGCGCAAGGGAGTAGGTCATGCTCGCAACCAGGTCACTTAATATGATAACTCCAACAACTGGGGAAATTATGGCCGGAGCACATTGTATAATAAAACGATGGACTGCAAGTTGTAATTAGGATTTATTAAGGGCCTAATCGCCCTCCCCCTATTAGGCGCACGCCTGGCTGCCCCTCGAGCACCCCCCCCGCACCCCGCGGCTCATACGGGTCTCGACTGAATTCACCTATCTCGTGATCCGGTCTTTAAATTAATTTTATTATGTTAATGCAGGCACCAGGCCGAATCTACATAATTTTTAATTACGTTCGTTGCATGGTGTGCCTCAATTAAGGAAAGGAATTTGTCCGTGTGTGTATGTGTGTATGTGTTGGAATAATTCAACTGCCCTACTCCAATGCAGATATTTTGGATAGGTACTGAAGTTTTATTCAAATTAATACAAATATGCATAAATATGCAATCGAATTTCCAAATTAGTTCTCAATTGTACGACAGCTTACGTTAATTAAGACCATACGAATGATTAATAAGTTTATTATTACAGGTTGAAATAAATATCTGTCATCGACTATAATTTCTGTTATTAAAGTTTTTAACATAGATTTAAAAAAAACAAATTATCTAAGAAATTTTTGGGTACACCTCGTATAACCTAAACTTTAAAGTTTATCTCTTTACTAGACTTAATAAAAAAATATTTAATGCTTAACGAAAAACAATGATTTATTATTTTAATCATATTCCATTAGTCAAGGAAAATATTTGGTCACACCTCGTATACAACAGATTTCGAATTATGACTATATAACGTTTTTGATTCGATCAAGTGTGTTTTCTGTTTTCTTATATTTCCTCACTTTTATAAACATGATTTGTTTTTTTTTATATTTTAGACTTAGATAATTTATTGCTAAAATAAATAAAATATAAGTTGTTATAAAAAAATATTATCAAGCCTAATTTATTATTTAATAATAATAATAATATTTGCAAATCATACAGGGTCCATTATAAAAGTAATGGACATTTTCTGTTAAAAATTAAATTTATTGGTTGTACCTGTGCCCTACCTGAAACTCTTCGACAGAAACGTCTCTTAGGAATTTTGTGACATGTTTTTTGATATTTTCCACTTCCCTTTCAGTTCTCTCACCAAGCTGGGAAACAAAAAAAGTCGGGAGTGTAAGGGGACTGAGAGTTGCTCCGGGCCAGAAAATTGTTAACGATGAAGGGTTTTTTTTCAGGTGCACATCCCGACGTTTCAATCTCTTGAGCACCTGCAGGTTAAAGGCTCAGAGTTGACAGTTTCTCCCTTCAGTACAAACTTAAAATCGACGATTCCTAGCACTAGGTTCGTTGGCGATCTTCTCCCAACCCTCCTTAAACGCCTTGCACGTACTCCCAGGTTTTGACCTTGAAATGCAGTCATCTTCGAAGGCCTCTTGAAGCATCTGGAATGTTTCGGCTGCGTTCTTTCTTAGCCGCATACAAAACATGATTGCGTATCAATGTTCATGAGAACGCTGTTATATAAAATCGAAAATCCCACTTCATACGAAGGCTCGCTTTACCATTTAGACTGCTCGGAGCGATTTGCTAATCCTTCATCACATTTCCCGACCCGTTTTATTCGCTTCACAATAAAATCATGCACTTAACTTTTATAATAGACCCTGTAAGTCTATATTGTTTTTTAAATTTATTTCCTAGATATAAGAAGTTTAAATAATTTTTATCAATAAATGTTTAACATTTTTCTATATAAGGAAAATCTACTAATAATTTTTTGATTTGATAAAAAAAATATAATTGATAATTGTCAACTGTCAATCGTTAATGGGCAACTGATGACTAAAATGGTTAACTACCAGACTGTCGTGGGAACTGTCAGCTCCGAATGGTAATTGTCAACTATCAATTGTTAATTGTCAAAAGTTAATGGTTCATTGGCGATTGCAAATTGTTAACTGACAGTCTATCAAAGGTTAACTGATGACTTCAAATTATTAACTGCCAGCTGTCAATAGGTACCTGTGAAATGCCAATTGTTGTCAACTATCAAGTGCTAACTGTCAACCATCAATGGTTAACTGGCGATTGGAAATTTTTAATTACCAGCTGTGAATGGGTAACTGGTATAACGTGATTGTTAATTGACAATTTTTAACTGTCAACAGTTAATGGTCAACTGATGACTAAAATTTGTAAAACTGTCAGACTGTCGGTGAGTAATTGTCATCTGCCAAATGGTAATTGTCAACTATCAATTGGTAACTGTCAACAGTCACTGTTAATCGTCAATTGTCAAGTAGCGACTGAAAATTGTTAGCTGTCAGACTGTCGGTGTGTAACTATCCACTGACAATTGCAAATTGTTAAAAGCCAGTCTGTTCATGGGTAACTGTCAACTGCCAATTGGTAATTGCCAACTGTCAACCATTAATGATTAACTGACGATTGGAAATTATTCACTACCAGCTCTCAATAGGTAACTATTAACTGCTAATAGGTAATTGTTAACTGTCTATTGTTACGTGTCAACCGTCAATTGTCAATTGTCGGCTGCAAACTGTTAACTACCAGCCTATCAATGGGTAACAGTCACCTGCAATTGGTAATTGTTAACTGTCATTTGTTAACTGTTAACTGTCAATTGTTAATTGTCGACTAGAAATTGTTAACTGCCAGCCTGTCAATGGTTAACTGTTAATTGCCAATAAGTAATCATCAACTGTCAATTGTTAACTGTCAACCGCCTATTGTTAACTCTCGACTGCAAATTGTTTTCTACCAGTCTGTAAATGGATGTTAAATGCCAATAAGTAATTGCCAATTGTTAAATGTCAACCGTCAATGGTTAACTGACGATTGCCAATTGTTAACTCCCAATCTGTCAATTAGTAATTGTCAAGTATTAACCATCAATGGTTAACTGACGACTGCGAATTATTAACTGCCAGCTGTCAAATGTCAATTGTTAACTGTCAACCATCAATAGTTAACTGGCGACTGCACATTTTTAACTACCAGCTTGTCAATGGGTAGCTGTCAACTGCCAATTAATAATTGTCAACTTCCAATTATTAACTGTTAATCGTCAATAGTTAACTGACGACTATAAATTGTTAACTAACAGCATGTCAATGGTTAACTGTCAACTGCCAATTGGTAATTGTCAAGTATCAATTATTAATTGTCAACAGTCAATTGTTAACTGCCGACTATACATTGTTAACTGCCAGCCCGTCAATGGGTAAGTGCAACTGCCCACTGGTAATTGTCAACTGTCAATTGTTAACTGTCAACCATCAATGGTAAACTGCGGACTGGAAATTGTTAAATACCAGCCCGCCAATGTGTAACTGTCAACTGCTAAATAGTAATTATCAAGTCAATTATTAACTGTTAACTATCAATTGTCAACTGTTAACTGTCAACCGTCAATAGTTAACTGACGGCTGCAAATTGTTAACTGCCAGACTGTCGATGGGTAACTGCCAATTGGTAATTGTTAATCATCAACCCCCAATGGTTAACTGCTGACTGCAAATTGTTAACTGTCAGTCCGTCAATGGGTAACTGTCAATTTCCAATTGGTAATTCTCAACTGTCAATTGTAAACAATAAAAATTGTTAACTGCTATACTGTCGATAAGTATCTGTAAAATGCCAATTAGTAATTGTTAACAGTTGATAACTGTCAACAGTCAATGGTTAACGAACGACTGCAAATTGTTAACTGACAAAGTTTCAATGGGTAACTATCAACTGCCAATTGGAATTGTTAACTGTCAAACGTCAATGATTAACTGATGACTGCAAATTGTCAACTACCAGCCTGTCCATGGGTAACTGTCAACTGCCAATTGGTAATTGTCAACTCTCAATCGTTAACTGTTAACTGTCAATGGTTAATTGATGACAGCAAATTGTTAACATCCAACCTGTCAATAGTTAACTGTCAAATGCCAATTGTTATCTGTGAACCGTCAATGGTTAACTGACGATTGCAAATTGTTAACTGCCAGTCTGTCAATTGTCAATGGGTAAGTGTCAACTGCCAATTGGTAATTTTCAACTATCAACTATTAATGGTTAACTGACGACTGCAAATTATGAACTGCTAGCTGGCAATAGGTAACTGTGAGCTGCTAATTGGTTATTGTCAACTGTCAACCGTCAATTGTCAGCTGATGACTGCAAAGTGTTAGTACCAGTCTGTCAATGAGTAAATTCAAACTGCCAATTAGTAATTGTCAACTATCAACCATCAATTGTTAATTGTCAACAGTAATTATCAGCTGCCAATTGGCAACTGTCAATTGTTAACTGCCAGCCTGTCAATGGGTAAGTGTTAATTGCTAATTGACAATTGTCAACTGTCAATTTTTAACTGTCAACCGTCAATGGTTAACTGCCTACTGCCAATTGTTATCTGTTAGATTGTCAATAAGTATCTGTAAACTACCAATTGGTTCTTGCAAACTCTCAATTGTTAACTGTCAACCCTGAATGGTTACTATCGACTGCAAATTAAGTGTCGGAATGTCAATGCCAATTGGAATTGTTAACTGTCAATCGTCCATAGTTAACTGCCGGCTGCAAAATGTCAACTACCTGCCTTACCCATCGACAATGGGTAATTTTTTGATGACAGCAAATTTTTAACATCTACCCTGTCACTAGGTATCTGTCAATTACCAATTGGAATTGTCAACTTTTAATAGGTAACTGTCAATCGTCAATGGTTATCTGACGATTCTCAATTGTTAAGTATCAGTCGTCAATGGTTAACTGACAATTATAAATTGTTGACTAGCAACTGTCAAAGGGTAACTGTCTGCCAATTGGTGATTGTCAATGGTGATCTGACGAATGCAAATTGTTAACTGCCAGCCTGTCAGTGAGTAACTGTCAACTGTCAATTGTCAATTGTCAACTATCAACCATCAATGGTTAACTGACAATTGCAAATTATCAACTGCCAGCTGTCAATAGGTTAACTGTTAACTGCTAATTGGTAATTATCAACTGTCAACAGTCAATTATCAACTGACGACTGCAAAGTGTTACTTCCAGTCTGTCAATGGGTAACTATCAACTGAAAATTAGTAATTGTAAATTGTCAACCGTTAATTGTTAACTGACGACTGCAAACGATTAACTGCCAGCTGTCAATAGGTTAACTGTTAACTACTAATTGGTAATTATCAACTGTCAACCGTCAATTATCAACTGACGACTGCAAAGTGTTACATCCAGTTTGCCAATGGGTAACTGTCAACTGCAAATTAGTAATTGTAAACTGTCAACCGTTAATTGTTAACTGACGACTGCAAACGATTAACTGCTAGCTTTCAATAGGTAATTTTTAACTGCCAGTTTGTCAATTGGTAACAGTTAACTGCCAATTAGTAATTGTCAACTGTCAACCATTAATAGTTAAAAAGCAACTGCAAATTATTAACTGCAGCTTACGATGGATATGTATTAACTGTTGATTGGTAATTGTCAACTGTCAATTGTTAACAGTCAACCGTCAATTGTCAATTGACGACTGAAAATTGTTAATTTCCAGACTGTCGATTGTTAACTGTCGACTGCGAACTGGTAATTGTTAACTCTCAATTGTTAACTATTAACTGTCAATGGTTAACTGATGATTATAAATTGTTAACTATCAGCCTGACAATGGGTAACTATCAACTGTCATTTGGTAAGTTTGCACATTGTTAACTGCCAGCCTGTCAATGGGTAACTGTCAACTGCTAATTGGCAATCAACTCTTAAGTGTTGACTGTCAACTGTCAATAGTTAACTGATGACAGCGAATTGTTAACATCCAGCCTGTCAATGGCTAGCTGTCAATTGCCAATTAGAATTGTCAACTTTTAAATGTTAACTGTTAGCCTTCAATGGTTGGCTGACTACTTAAAATTGTTAACTACCAGAATACCAATGGGTGCCAATTGGTATTTGCCAACTCTGAATTGTTAACTGTTAACTAAACTGAAGACTGCAAATTGTTAACTGCCGACCTGTCAATGGGTGCACTGTAAACTGCCAATTGCTAATTGCCAACTCTTAATTGTTGACGGTAAACTATCAATGGTTAACTGAAATTGTTAAGCACTAGCTTGTCAATTGGTAATTGTTAACTGTCAACCATCAATGATTAACTGACAGCAAATTATTAACTGCCAGCTCTCAATGGGTAACTGTTAACTGCTAATTGGTCAAATGTCAACTGATGTTTGAAAATAGTTAACTTGCAGCTTGTAAATAAGTCATTGTGAACTTTCAATTGTTAACTGTCAAGCGTTAATGGTTAACTGACAGCTGCAAATTGTTAACAGCCAGTCTATGAATGGATAACTGCCAACTGCCAATTGGTAATTGTCAACCTATCAACTGCAAATTGTTAACTGCCGGCCTGTCACTTCTTAATTGTCATCTATCGATATTTAATTCTTGACTTAAAATAATGATTAAAGAAAATTTTTAAACATAACAAAAAATAAGATTTACTTATTAATTGTATTACCTTGTTCAATATTTAGAACACGGTAATAAAACCAGTAAGGTAAAAGTAAGTAAGTAAAAGTATCAGTTGTCAACTGTCATTTAATTTTCAGTTGTTAAATGTTATTAGTTAATAACGCCAATTATCAAGCAAATACTGTAAATTTTAAATTCTTCATTGTCATTCATTTAACTCAAAATTCTGAACTGTCAAGAGTCAACTATTAACTGTCAATTGTAAATATTAACTGTTAGCTATTGGCTTTTGAAAACTCTAAATTAATTGACATATTAATACAACAATCAACAATTAACTGTTAGTTAAATGATATAAATAATTACTATTAGCTATTTTTAATAACAAGTCTAGATTATCTAGTTTTCTTATCTTTTAACATTTAACGCAATTGGCAACAATTAAACCGATTGTCAACTGTTAATTTAATTTATAGCTTTTAACTCAATTTTAGGCTATCGATTGTCAATGATAACTGTTAGCTGTTAACACTTCAATGTCAATCTTTAACCTCAACTTTAACTGGTTTTATGAACTGATAACTAACATATGTTTGTTGTTAAAGTGTTAATTATCAACTGTCAGTTGTGCACAGTTTTTATTTAATTTTTAACTCGCGATTATTATCTCTTAATTCTAACTCTTTGAGTTCCTTTTTTTTAAACTTTCAGCTCTCGTTTTTAATTGTCAATTGTTTTCTAATAAGAATCAGTTGGTAACTGTCAGCTTATCAATTGTGAATTATTATTTATTAACTTTTAACTAACAAATAAGTATACGCCTGTCAGTTATTACCTGTCAATTACTTTTAGCTGTTCCATTTTAATTCTTAACTGTCAAGTTTTAACTCTTAATTTTAAAGTGTAAAGTTTTAAAGTCTACTGGAAAAACTAAAAATGTTGAACAATCAAATGCCATTTACTAACTGTCAATTGTCAATTTTACCTATAAGCTACCCAACTTTTGAATATCATCCATTAAAATTCAAACTGTTAATTTGAATTGATTAAGAAATAAATAAGAACTTTATTTTCTAAACCGCAAACGTTTAAGATATTGAAAATATTTACTATCGACACAGCTTGGTTACGCTTTCGTGACGAGATCCGTCTTCTCTCTTTGCCGAAGCTGCCCCCGGCCCCCCACCCCCTTCCTCTTCGTACGTGCTTTTTGCGCACGCAGAATTAATTGGATTCGAGAAACCAGTTTAGAAAACAGTTATGGTAATAAATTAAGCGGTCCGAAAAAAATAAATAATACACACCACGACGGCAGCCTACAAAATCGGGTGGCGGCAATAAATGAAGTATTGGAGCAGTTGGACGTGACCAAAATGATATCACGAATGTTTACGGTCCACATGCGAAATTACGATGACGAACGGCGACACGAGTCAAAATATCTCGATAATTGATCGCGGACCGTGAGACGTTTTAATGGGGGGCGGCGAAATTTTAATTTTTGATTTATAAGTCTATAGCATTAAAGTGGAAGGCGATACTTTTATTGCTGTAAAGTATTTTTCCGTTTCACCTTATAAAATGTGTACTTTATTATTATTGATTTTCAGAATTCTCGCCTCGCGCATAAATGTATGGTAATTTTGCGATGACAAAAAAGGTGGAATTCGTAAAATTCCACCGCACATACCTCTCGCATACTGCGGTTTTCGGTTTATTTGAAACCGTCGATTCATTCCACTTCCTCATGTCCACTCGTAAAAAGTGTTGAATTACGTCGAGAACTTACAAGTAAATATCTGCTTAAGACTTATTAATTTATGTTGTAAAAAAATGAATTTCTTTGAACACATCCACGTATTTTGATCGTTACTCCTCAAAGAAAAAGAATGTTTCAGATGGTTGGGTGGAAATAATTTTATGTTTCTTGTTATTAGAAATTCTATTGGCTTTCTATTTTATTTTTAGAAAACCTAATGGCCGTTAGAAGATTGAGGTTAAAAGTAAAAAGGAAATCAAAAATTTAAAAAGAAAATTCTTTGATATCGCTTTTTTAAAAATCCTAAAGGAGTTTCAGGTAATATTAAAGTTTGAAGTTTGGTTTTGCTTAGAGATTTCGAAAGTTAAAAGTAATAATGATTAGTTTATCAGAAATTCTTTTAAGAAAAAATTAAATTAAAAAATTAAAAATAATAATGATTCATTTATTATCAAAAATACTTTCAAGAAGGTTTTAGTCAAAAGAAATTTTTTCAAGAATTTGATTTTAGTTTTTTTTTTATACCCAAGATATTTAAAAATAATATTAGTTTAGAAATGTAATGGCTTTTCGGAAGATAGGAAAAGTTTTATTTAGAGAATAACTTTATAAAAGCATTTCTTCAAATCGCGTGAATATTATACAATTGAGGAATTTTCAACTTTTTGATTTTGTATGGAATTTTTAGATTTTGATTAGTCTACCGAAAAACGATAAAACAGTGCTCGTTTGTACTAGGGGATTTAATATAAACACAAAAACACTCGTAAAATAGATCAATCCTTTGAACAAATCAATTATTTAAATGCTTTCGATATTTCATCTTAATTACAGCATTTTTCTCCATCGCTTTAGAAAACACAATCACTCTACCAAACCGCTAATAACTTTACTTATGTAAAGCAGACGATAATTCACCACCAACATCAAAGCCGAATGGTTATTTTAGGTTCAATCTATACAACATATCAATATTCTCCATTTACACTTAAAGATTTTATTTTGTAGTCACATTTATAACGTTACGTTATGGAATAAGAAAAAATAAAGGACATTTTCTATAACGTAAAGGACTTTAATACATTTTTATTATTATTAAAAACATCGTTGTTTGGTAATATAAGCTGTTGACCTTTTAAGGTCGAATCGACGATTTCGAAAGTTGGTAATCGTAGGCCGTAATTATTCTAGAAAGAAAATATACGCACATTAAATAATTTATGAAGATTGATTAATTCAATTAAGGTAATAGTAATTACGGGAAGATTTAATACAAGTAATCGTTTAAAATTGATATTTAAAATCATTTTCAATCCGTACTGGCAGATTTATACGCCGGGACTTATTAAATCATTTGAATTTATGATTGCGCGGTTTGCTAAAGAGATTAATTACAGTTTAAAGCCCTTTCACTTGAAAATAATTTTACGATGCTTATATTTGTGATAGAGCGAGGAAATTATTTTGATGATCTTTCCTAAGATGTCTGATGTTTAGTAAGATCATCAATCTATATCCTTGCAAAGTAATAACTTAAAAATACGAAAACATTTCGCAAATCTGCAACAATGAGTCTTGCTAAGACTAAGTTGTAAAGTAATTATATTTTTGGAAATCCTAGGATTGTGATATAGTATTAAGGATAGGATAATTTTTGGTCAAAGAAGAAAGTGTATTAATTATAGTCCAGTACATCCAGATTTATTGGATTTTTTTCAAAGTTTATGAGATTGAAGGTTGATGTAAATAAATCAATTGTTTAAGCCAGTTTTATAATTTTGAATTAGGTAGGGAATTCTAAATTAATCAAACTACTAATTAATTAATTAGAACTACATTTTTCTACATCTTCAATCATAAAAATCTTCATGTTGATCTTTAAAACTCTTGAACTTTATCGATTTTTAAAGTTTTTACACCTTCAATCATAAAAACCTTCTTATTGATCTTCAAAACTTATGAACTTTTTCGATTTACAATGTTTTTTCAAAAATTATTTTTGAATTTTTGCTAATTAGAGTTCTATTCACTAATGGCTGTAAATGATGTATTGTTTTATATCAATACCTTTGACGTTTCGCTAATCAACTCATCAATAATTTTATATTTTGGTCATACTCATAGTCTTACTTCATTTATCAATTAAGAAGTTATTGTGATTTTCCAACTTGATTTTTTTTTGGAAATTATTGATGCAGCTTTTGTCGTACCAAAGAATACGTTGCGCTAAAGACAATTAATATCTGTGGAGGAACGAATAGAAACTCGGCGGCCGCCGGGCGTCCATTTGCGACCGCTTTGTTCGATTTAGTGATATCGTAAACTATGAATATTTCGCGTAATTGCCAAATCAAATTTATTCATGCCTGCGTGGAATTTTAATTTAATTGCTCGTTTCGCTAATTATTTTTCGAAAGCTTGTTCCTTTTAAACTTTAGATTTAATTTCTAAGCTTCATTAATAATACATTTATCATTACCCAAAATTTTGAAAATGAAGAACTTGAAAGACTGTGATTTCATAAATAATATATCGTTTCCTCCAAGCTTTACTTATGACACCTTGGTGAGTTATTAATACTCTAGAGGGATTTAAAGAGGTAAAACACCTTTATAAATAGAGTGAGATCTCTATTTCTAAGCATTGATAATACTAACTTCATTCATTCAAAAATGTTGATAGCTATTCTGGATTGCAAATAATATATCACCTCTATTGGTTTTTGTTTTCAATTTTCATTGCTCTTAACCTTTGATATCTCGTCGTACAATTTGCGATTTTTGCCGTTTTTCAGCACTCTCAACAGACCTGGTTATTGGATTAGCTGCCGAAACTGTTCTTGTATAAGAGTGACTTCTTGTGCCATAGTATCCGTGATGCTTCTCGTAAAATTCTGGCCGAACATTGGGCGCCAGTCTTGTAGGATTGTTTAGCTTGATCGGAATAAGAATAGATTTAGTGGAGTAGATTTAAACAAAATATTTCGCAAAGAATGAGCCTTAAACTTTTCAGGATCGGCGTGCTGGGACGGCTTGGAAACAAGGTAGGCTGTCTAGACTGTAATCAGTGCTTGAGAAGGCTTGATATTGTAGTTATTGCCCAAGGATATTCTACAACGACTAAACTAGATATTAAATTAGTACCAAGATTTTGATATCTTCATAATGATCAAAGACCTTAATAATTTGATATAGAGATGGGGCATTTATAAATAATGGCCTTTGTTTCTAAGCTTCATTAACAATACCTTTGTCGATTTCAAAAATTTTAAAGCTATTCAGATAGGTACAAAATTATAAAGACGCCACTTTGTTAGGTTCCTAAGATTTTGAACTCCTTCATGATAACAAAAGGCTATTTTCACTTTCTAAAATTCCATTGCTATTAGAAACAGTACACCTGTCCAAAATGCTATAATTTTTGCTATTAAAGGCTTTAGAAATTAAATCGTTATGAAGGACCTAATTGATTTGATACTACGTTAGAATGCTTAAGATTTATTAAACCTTTTTCTTCTTGTATTTTGCACAATCTTCTGACAGCGAGTCCAAAATTGTAAAATATTTATATTGAAGCTTCTTATGAGATATTTTAATAGAATTCAGAGATTCTAGAAACATGTGCAGGCCTATAATATATAGTTTTGAGATTGTATATTTTTTATACAGTAATTTCAATTTCCTAATTGGAAAAATCTTTTTAATATTATTGTAATTTTGATAAGGTTCCAATATTCCCTAAGTATTCTTAATTGAATCTATTGGATGATATTGTTTAGATCCACGCAAAGAAATTTCGAATTGAAGATTGAATATACAATTGAATTGTTACCTATTCTTCAACCTTTATTCTTATACTTTAATAACTTTGGTATAGCTTTTGTTTTTAAGTGTTTCAATGTAGGATTAGAACTTTTTAGGCCTTTTACTTCTCTATTAATGCAGAATCATCCACACATGGTTGTAGGATTACAGACTTTGTTTTGCGTCTTGATTATTGATTTTAGAGTCATGCTTAGTAAAGAAGTAGATAGTTGAATCAATACAGAGATGGATCACTGATGATTCTTGAATTATTTGTTTAGCATCTTGTATGATTACTCGATTCCAAATATTAAAACTAGTTTCTTGCTTCATGAATTACATTTTGATCGGATCCTAAGATGTTAAAGCTTTATATCCTAAATATTAACATCAGTATATAGAGTTATTAATTATGTATTTCTTCTATTTAAAAATGTATGGACTTAATTGCCTTTAGCTCTTGTTAACTAAGGCTCTAATTTGAAAGTCACATTTTCATCTGGATTCTCAGACTGCCTAACATAATCCAAAAATTGTTCGTTGGTAATAACTTGCTTCAATATATGTTTCACTTTTGGGTTACTCTTTACAGCCTTCTCTTCGATATCAAGTTCCAATTTCTTGCCCATATCAGTCAAAATTTTAGCCTCGTCTGTACTTAACTACGTTTATACTTGGGGAAATCTCAAAACCATAATTAAGAGGATGGAATTCTTTGCCAGCGAAGTATTTTTGCTATATTAGCAATATTTTATTACCATTTTTATTGAGCTGTTTTTATAACATTTGATTTTCATTTGATATACAATTAATTTGTTTTTGTAGTTTACAATTTGAGTAAGTCCTAGTCTATAAATCCATCATAATCCTTTAAGGAAACTTTCGGACGTTTTAATTGAGCAAGTTTTTGTCCCTAATTTAATTCCAGCTCTCGAAAGCTCGTCTAATTCTTAAATAATTTGTTTTGTACACTCTCTGTTATTAATCGGATCGCCCCCCTTTTACAACACTTGACGTATTTATGGACGGAGTATTATCCCCGTTTAATGGAACTTCCGATGATTGATTGCCAGAGAGAGAGTTTCTCCGTAATAAACTTTTAGCACGAATTAACGTTTCCACTTTCGTATGCTCTGTAACGCGTAAACAGAGATTTGATAAAAAAATTAACGTTCAGAGCCTATTTTATTTTTGTTTCCCAGAGCTACAATTAACTGCGACTGGAATTAACTCAATAGATTACTTTTACGGTCCATGGCAATTACTGAATAATGGCCGTAAATAAAAATTTTCCACGATTTTTGGGAGCAGCCATGAGTAGATCAAAATCTAAAATATAGTCGATTATATGATTACAGTTACCTTAAATTGATTGAATTGATTGATTGAGTTACGTGAAGATCAAAATAATTTGACGAATGACCTTTCTTCACACTTCATTAGTGCTTTATTCGTCAAATTAACAGTTAGTTCAGTTATAATTAGTACCAAATACGAATTAATCATTAAATCGAAAAATTTCCTAATGCACGTCCGTATTTCCCCATTCCCAATCCATTTAGAATGTAAACCACGCTCCAGCGCACGGAAATATAAACAAACGCCATTGCGCAACCGCACCGATTACCCAACGTCCGAAACGGTGTCCCTGATGATGGTTTCAGGATCAAAGAACTCTTAACGCATGCACGCACGCACATTCCCTTTCGAAAAATTTGGCAACGCGCTTTTATTGTTGCATTCATCACGTGGGTCATTATGCGTAACTGTGGGAAAATTTCGAAACCCGGTGAAGAAATTGCGTTCCGGTATTTTGCGCTAGAGGAAAATTGGGAAACGTTGCGTGCGCTGGTCGCTTCAACCACTCTTTTTTTTTTTCCTACGCCGTGCGTGCGTGCAAGTTCGTTGACATAGAAAACGAAGATATCTGTATTATTAATGTTTATCTTATAACAAGACAAATAGCGGGTAATCATGTGGTCTTCCTGCTTTTTTTCTATCTATTTAATTGATTCGTCGTGACGCATTGCGGTTGCATAAAAGTGACTGCGGTTTACTTTCTATGGTCGTTAGTTTCGATACCGAAATTGGGACAATTTTGGAGATGTTGTGGTTTAATGGGGATATAATTGACTGATGTAACAATTAAACAATCGAAACATATTTGGTGCAATTATCTACAATTTAAAGATTATACCTTCTTGGGCAACTACCTACACACCAAAACTGAACTAATAGTGAAGTATTGAGTAATCAAGATTATGTTAAGCTTAAAGAAATTTTTGGCCATCAATTGAAGGAAAGATGAATAATTTAACTGAGGGATAAAAATATTGTTACATGTAGACCAATAAGTATTTAAAGTAAGAAGAAGTTATTGACCATGGAACGACATTCTCTCACACTGAATTGAACACAATTCAGTATAATCAATAGCTTCATTCCATAATTCAAAAAAAAGGGAATATCATTAAAAAATGGTCGCGATCATTACTATATGGTAATCCATACTTACGGAATTCCACCTAGTAACGGTCGTAACCATTCTCTTTATGATATCCTCTTATTCAAACTATGGAATGAAGCTATTAATTATGCCGAGACATTAATTCCTTCTAAAGATCGGAGTTGTTTCAGGTAAGGATACAACTGGGTTCTTGCAAAGATGTCTCTTCCTTCAAATAATTATTATTAGATATTTTTATTAAAAACAAAGCTATTGAACATTAATTGATATGTCCTGTAAGATTTGTACAAGAGACCATGTTAAGACATAATCAGCAGCCTTGAACAGTATTGTTCTTACTTAAATTATCAGACTGTGCTACAAGTTAAATTAAGTGGTTGTTAAGGGTTGTTTATTGAAAGGCACTTGCTTGGTTTCACAATTTTCACAACCAAGTGCCTTTCTATAAACAAAAACAATTAACTGTGACAATTCTGTAGCATTGCTGGAGCGTTTGAAGGATGAAATCGCATAGGACAAAACCAATTGAAGAATAATAGTGTTAAAATTAAACTACACAGTTGAGAGGATTTCAAATTTATTGTTGAATACTTATATTAAAAATGTTTCATCACGTGATAAACAAGAATCAAATTCAAAAAATATTGGGTGGTTGTATTTTAAAGTATTTTATGTAGCAGTTATGCTTGATACTAATTTTTGTTTATTGTTTCAGGTATGTTTCCTGTTCGACTTGGAATGATAAAACAACTAAATCCCTTCAGTATGCTGAATCGTCTAGTACGAACGTCATAATCAATCATTAGACACTTAATTTACTAGAACAGGTCCTTACTGTCCAATTTTTTGAAGGTAATACTTAATATAACCAATTTGCCGGCCATAGAAGCTCAGATCTGCGATCAAAAAATATTTTGAATGTCGTAACTGCTTACAAGTTGACGTGTTGATCTTTTTCTATAAATTCCCAAAATTGTATTGATGTCTTCCTAATAT
This sequence comes from Ontholestes murinus, assembly GCA_963969525.1. Taxonomy (NCBI): domain Eukaryota; kingdom Metazoa; phylum Arthropoda; class Insecta; order Coleoptera; family Staphylinidae; genus Ontholestes; species Ontholestes murinus. The sequence goes on along the minus strand of OZ018395.1, from coordinate 7,138,481 downwards.
ACCAAGGCACAATTGAAGACATAATCTTCTCCATCACATAATTTTCTCTTCTTGTAATGTTGAAGAAAATAGTTTTAACATATTAAAAATTGCCCACTTAGAGCATAATTTAATAATTAAATATATTAGTCCTTTACGTTTTAGAAAATTTAAGTTTAGTTTTAGTTAAAAATTACTCTTAGTTTTAATTTAAAAAAAAATGTATTATAAAGTAAGAGCTTTTATAATTGTCCATTTAACATAAATAGTTTTAAAGTTTGGTCTTCTCTAAGATTGTTTCTATAACAATTTTGAGTGCTTCTTCTTAAATTAAAAAAAAAATACTTTAGATTACAGATTTTATTGAAGTCTTCTTAAAGACTTTCTCCTTAATTAATTTGACTATAGTTTTATAGTTTTAATTGCTTGTGAATATTTCTTGATTTCACTTTTCGGCACTATTTATTTACAAACTTAAATATCCATATGATAACTAACAAAATTGAACTGATTTTATCAAATATTTTATTTACTTTTGAATTCTTTGATTCTTTTAATTCTGTTCAGATGTTTACGATTAAATTTCAAGCAAAGCTTTCTTATATTTACACAGAATATAAAAAATCACTTTCAACAACAAATAATAAATAGTGAGCTTTACACTTTAGTATATGTATGGATAAGCACGTAGTAACGGTCGCAACCATTATCTACACTTTCTAATATTAATACAATTATATTAAAAAACATTAGTTTAAACGCAATAATAATATTAGATCACGTTAAAATCATTGCTAAATTATGAATTTGTGATGACAGCCGACAAATGACGTATAACAGATGGTAGATGGCGTATAGTACATGACAAATGACAGATGGCAGATTACAGACTGTAGATGGTAATGACAGATGTCAAATAGCTGATATAAGATTAAAGGCTATAGATTACAAATTGTAGATGACAACGACAGATATCAAATGCCAGACGACAGATAATAGATGAAAGATGACATATGACAGATGAAAGATAACAAATAACAGGTGACAGATTATGCGTGTTAAATAACATTTGATTACATGTAATAAATAACAGCTGATAGATGATAGATGACATATAATCATGATAGATGACAGTTAAACAGTTAAAGATTCACTAAATATCTGAACTGCTGATTAAAAATTCTGCAATAAAAACAATTGAATGTTATCAGATTTTAAAATTTTATGACAAGAAAAAAAACTTAATTTAAATACTTAGTCCAATATTGAGGCTTTTTAAGGTAATAAATGGCTAATTGCAAATGACAAATGATAGATTGCAGATGACCGGTGATAGATGGCAATGACAGATAATACATGGTAGATAGTAGATAGTTTAAATTGACATATTAGAGCAGATAGGTGTAACAATTTTTTTTATTAATATCACACAATTGAATTAAAGTTTGATTGATGATAGATGATAGATGACAGATTCTAGATGATAGATGACAAATGGCACATGTGACCCACTGATTACCTATTGGTGTTTTTACTGTTAACGCATTTTGAGATTTTATAAATAAAAATTAAATTAATTCGTAATTTTCACATTGAAGTAAAAACTATTTTTTTACTTTGAAAATGATCCGTAAGGATAATAAACAAATGAAACATAACACGTGTAGCAAGTAACACATAACGAATCATAGATGGCCTCTGTTATCTACCATGGCCATAGATAGATGGCAGAAGACGTAAAATATAACATATGCCATAAAATATAGAATATGATAAACGACATAAGTAACATGCAATGTTTAATTACGATTTGATAAAATAACGGATGACAGATGACAGATGGTAGATGGGACAAAATTCAATAAATATTTCAGTTAAAAATTAATTATTTGTTCTCTTCCATCTATCATCTATAATCAATCATCTGTCATCTATCAAACTTTAAACCAATTATCAACTATTATCTACCATCAATAATTTTTCATCTATCAGTTATTATCTGCCATTGCCATCTATAGTTGATAAATTATCAACTGTCAATTGTCATCTATCATTTACTATTTGCCATCTGTGATCTACCATGTATCATCTATTTTCGGTCATCTGCCATCTATCAAACACCAAACTTTATTATTATTATCTGTTATTTATAATCTTTCATGTAACATCTAGCATTTATTATCTGTCATCTATCATTTGTCATCTGTCATCTTCCATCTATCATCTATCATTTGTCATATGTCATCTACCATCTATAATCAATTTTAAATCAATTATAAACTATTTATGTATTCATATCTTTGGTCTTCTTTTTTAAAAAAAATCACAAATTACTTAAAAAAACATACGTAAAATTTTGCTCGTTGGAGCACGGGCGGAGTTCATAATAGATTATGTTCTTCCATTCACGACAATCTGCCTTCCTCTTGATTTTATGATATTATTAAAACGCCGTCAACTGTTACTTTTCATCAGTCATCGGCAGACAATTATCTATAAACTGGTATTATTATCTGCCATTGGCATTTGAAGAATATAGATCATCAACTGTCAATTGTCATCTATCATTTACTATTTTTCATTTATGATCTGCCATGTATCATCTATAATCTGTCATCTGTCATCTGCCATCTGTAATATGTCATCTATCAAACATCAAACTTCAAATCTATCACCTATTATTTATCATCTTTCATCGATTATCTGCAATCTGAAAATAGTCATTATCTATCATTCGCAATGTATTACTATTTATCATCTCTCAATTGAATCAGTATTTGCCAAATTGAACATGGAAAAACTCAAGATTACACTGAAATCAATTACAATCCAACGTAAAGTTGATTTAAACTTTAATTCAATTGTGTGAAATTTATAAAGAGCAGTTACACGTATCTGCTCCAATTGGTCAATTATTATATATCATCTATCTTTCATCATCTATCATTTATTATCTATCATCTATCACATATCATTTATTAAACTTTAAATGTGTAATATTAATAAAGAGCAGTTACACCAATCTGCTCTAACAAGTCAATTATCATCTATTCTATCACCTATCATCTATCATCTATCATTTATTATATGCCATTGCCATCCGTAGTTGATAAATCATCAACAGTCAATTGTCATCTATCATCTACTATTTGTCATCTATGATCTGCCATGTATCATCTATTTTCGGTCATCTGCCATCTATCATCTATCAAACACCAAACTTTAATATTATTATCTATTATTTATAATCTTTCATTTAACATCTAGTATCTATTATCTGCCAGCTATCATTTGTCATTTGTCATCTGTCATCTATCATCTAACATTTGTCTTCTTTCATCTGCCATCTGTAATCTATCAACTTTAAATCAAATATCAACTATTTATTTATTCATATCTTTGGTATTTTTTCTTTAAAAAATACATCAAATACATACGTAAAATTTTGTTCGAAAGAAACACGGACTGATAGATCATCAACTGTAACTTGTCATCTATCATCTACTATTTTTCATTTATACTATGCCATATATCATATATAATCGATCATCTGTCATCTGCCATATGTAATCTATCATCTATAAAGTATGAAACTTCTATCATCTATTTTTATTTATATTTTTATTTATTACGGGAAACCTCTGCTACAATAAAGACAAATATAAAATTATATCAAAAACATAAAACTAATTAATCTATCATTTATCATCTTTATATATCATTTAGTATTTATTATTTACCATCTATCATTGGTCATCTGTTATTATCCAACTGAAATCTATCATCTTGCATTTCTTATTTAGCATTCGCAATTTATTATTAATTATCATCTCTCAATGTTCATCTATTATTTTGTATGAATGGTGGATTTTTGTCATCTATTTTTTTTGTTATTTTCCCATCTTAGTCTCGACGTTCGCCTTCTTCTTGATTTGATGCCATTATTAATCATTTGTTATCTGTTTTTTTTTCTATCTATTATCAATAATCTATAAAGTCATCTGTCTTCTATCATCAATCATCTATTATTTTTAACCTGTCAGTCATATAAAACTTATAATTAGAAAAAACACGAAGTTATTTAGTAAAATCTACAATTGTAGTGTAGTATCATCTATTATCTTTTATTAGCTATCTATAATATAAATTCTATCGTCTATTGCCTAGCATTTATAATTTATCATATATCATTTGTCACCTGTCGGCTGCCATCTATCATCTGACATATTCAATCTATAATCTATTATCTGTCATCTGACATCTATAATATAAATTCTATCGTCTATCAATTGCACAATTGTATTATATTAAAAAGAGCATAGATGAAATGCTCTAATAGGTTAATTTTTGTTTATTAACTGCAATCTATCTTTAATCATTTATTAACCTTTACTTCAATAATTTGATATTAATAAAGAGCAGATACACCTATCTGCCTTCTATCATCTATTAAACTTTCATTCTATTGTGTGGTATTATAAAGAGCAGTTACATCTATCTGCTGTAACAGATCAATTATCTATTATCTATCACCTATCATCTATCATCTATCATCTATCATTTATCATTTATCATTTATCATTTATCATTTATCATTTATCATTTATCATTTATCATTTATCATTTATCATTTATCATTTATCATTTATCATTTATCATTTATCATTTATCATTTATCATTTATCATTTATCATTTATCATTTATCATTTATCATTTATCATTTATCATTTATCATTTATCATTTATCATTTATCATTTATCATTTATCATCTGTCACTTGTCATCTGTCAGCTGTCTTCTATCATCTGACATATTAAATCTATCATCTATTATCTGTCATCTATCTTCTATCATCTATTAACCTTTAATTCAATGGTAATATACACCTATTTGCTCTAGTAGGTCAATTACCGTCTAGTATCTATCATCTATAGTCTATCATCTGTGCATCTATCATTGACCTGTTAGAGCAGATAGATTGAACTACTTCTTACTAATATCACACAATTGAATAAAGTTTAATATATGATAGATGATAGATGGTAGATTATAGGTGATAAACAATAGATTTAATAGATGACAGATGGTAGATAATAGATGACGAATAATACACGATAATTGACCTATCAGAGCAGACTGGTCTGTATTAATATGACACAATGAAATTAAAGTTTAAATCAAGTTTAAGTTTCATTTATTGTTGTAATTGATATCATCGTCTATCAAACTCATCTATCAAACTTTAATACAATTGTGTCATTTAATCATTCATAGTGAATGAAATATATTATTTATCATTTTCCTTCTATCCTCTATCAACAATAATGTATTAAATCAGCATCTATTATTAATCATCTATCATTTACAAGCTATCATCTCTCACCTGTCACCTGTCAGCTGTCATGTATCATCTATTATTTGCCATCTATCATAAAATTCTATCGTCTATCAAACTTGAATATAATTGTGTAATATTAATAAAGAGCAGTTATCATCTACTATCTGTCATTTGTCATCTAACATCTATCATTTATCAAACCTTAATTTAATTAGTTACAGTTTATTTGCTTTAATAGTCTTTTATCTGTTCATCTATCATTGACATGTTAGAGCAGATAGATTAAACTGATGTGTATGAATACCACATAATTTAATTAAAGTTTAATAGATGGTAGATGCTGGGTGATAAATAACAAATGATAGTTAATACATGGTAGATGCTGGGTGAAAACTCAACATTACACTAAAATTAATTCCAATCGAACTTAAACTTGATTTAAACTTTAATTCAACTGTGATATTTATAAAGAGCATTTACACTTATCTTCTACAATTGGTAAATTATCATCTATCATCTAGAATCCATCGTATATCGTTGCCATCTATCATCTTTTACCTGCCCCTTATTATCATCATTTATAATTTGTCATCTATGGTCTACCATGTATCATCTCTCATTTGTCATCTGTCATCTGCAATCTGTAATCTATCACCTATTTATCTATCTTTCAGAATTTATTATTATTTATCTCCTCTCAATTTTTGTCTATTATTTTGCATGAGAGATGAAAATTTGTCATATAACATCTGTCTCTTGCCAGTTTTCATCTTCATTTCGTTATCATCCAATTTTAGTTACGACATTCTGCCTTCTACTTGATTTAATCTTTTTAGAAATGTTATGATATTATTAATTTGTATTTGTATTTAATACTTTATTTCTCTTATAATAAATAAATTTATTACAAATGGATAGATAAAAATATGTACTTATAATTTCCACTCCAGCCCAATACTGCATTTGAAGTTTTTCAGTTGATCCGTCTTGCAGACTACTAATTGCCGTTTTTTTTGCTAATAAAAGCATTATTTAATTTGAATACTGCCATTTGTCTTCTATCATTGGTTATCTGTTTTTTTAACCTGCCATTCATATATAACCTATCTTCTGTCACCCTTCAAAAGTTAAACAATAGAAATCAGTATTTGTCAAGTTGGACGTGAAAAAACTCACTATTACACTGAAATCAATTACAATCCAACGTAAACTTTATTTAAACTTTAATTTAATTGTATGAAATTTATTAAGAGCAATTACACTTATCTGCTCTAAAACGTCTATTATCATCTATAATCTACCATCCATCATGTACCATTTATCATTTATCATCTACATCTATCATCTATTAAATGTCATCTGTCATCTATTTTCTATCATTTATTGAACTTTAATTTAATGGTGTGATCATCTATCATCTATTATCTGCCATCTATCATCTATTAATCATCGCTTTTTATCTATACACTATTAACTATCATATATTGAACTTTAATTCAATTATATGTTATTAATAAAGTGTAGTTACATATATCTTCTCTAATAGGTCAATTATAATCTATTATCTATTACCTATCATCTATCACCTGTCATCTATCAGCTCTTATCTATCATCTGACTTATGTCATCTGTCACCTATTATCTGTCATCTGCTACCTGTCATCTATAATCTATCATGTATCAAATTTTAACGTAATCGTGTGAAATTAATAAACAGCAGTTATATTTATCTGCTCTAACAGGTCAATTATCATCTTTTATCTATCTCCTACCATCTAGCATTTATAAGCTATTATCTCTAACATGTCACCTGTCAGCTGTTATTGCCATTTGACGTATGCCATTTATTATCTGTTAATTATTATCTATTATCTTTCATTTATCTTCTATCAATAAACTTTTATTCAATGGTGTGATTTCCCTATCTGCTCTAGTAGATCAATTACCATCAAGTATCTATCATCTATTATCTGTCATTTTCCATCTATCATCAATAATATGTTCATCTATAATTGGTCTGTTAGAGCAGATATATTAAACTGCTGTTACAAATATGACACAATTGAATTAAAGTTTAATATATGATAGCTGATAGTTAAAAGATGATAGATGGGAGATGATAGGTAATAACAGAGGATATATGGTAGATGATAGATGATAAATAATAATTGACCTATCAAAGCAGAGAGGTACAACTGATTTTTCACAAAATGCAATTAAAGTTTAAATCAAGTTTAAGTTGGATTTATTGTGGTAATTGATTTCACCACCTATCATTATCATCTATCAAACTATCTGCTATAACAGGGCAATTATGATCTATTATTTATCACCTATAATCTATGCCATCTATTATCTGTCATCTGCAATCTTTCATATAAATTCTTTCATTTATAAAACTCTCTAATGGGTTATTTATTTATTTTTTTTTAATTTTTGGACTTCTTTCTTAAAAAAATATATACAACAAATCATCTATTATCTGCCATCTATCTTCTATCATATATCAAACTTTAATTCAATTGTGTCATATCAATAAAGAACAGATACACCTATCTGCGTCATTTACCATCTATCATCTATTATCTGCCATCTATCATCTATAGTCTAACATCTATCATGTATCTAACTTTAATTTAATTGTGTGATATTAATAAAGAGCAGTTACACATATATTTTCAAACAGGTCAATTATCATCTATTATCTATCAACTACAGTCTATCATCTGTTCATCTGTCATTGACCTGTCAAAACTGCTCTTTACTAACGGGTGTCCAACAATTATTGCAGTCCCGGGTGGCGTTGGAATAAAAAACGTAGGTCGATTCTTACATGTTGCAAATAAATGAACTAACATTTTAATTGTCAAACATAACTTAAATGTGCATTAAAAATGTCAGTTCATTTATTTGCAACAATGATAGTTGATAATTGGTAGATGAAATATAGTTAAAAATAGGTGATTTATAGTTGATAGTTAATAGATAACAGATGGTAGATGATAAATAATAGGTAATAATTGATCTATTAAGAAAGAGCAGTTACATCTAACTGCTCTAATAGGTCAAATGTTATCTATTATCTATCATCTATAATCTTTCATCTGCTTATCTGTGTTTGTCCTGTTAGAGCAGATAGATGAAACTGCTCTTTATAAATGTCACACAATTGAATAAAACTCAAATAGATGATAGAATAGATGATAGTTAATAGATGATAGATGGTAGATAATATGTGACTAATAGATGATAGTTAATAGATGACAGATGGTAGATGATAAATGATAAATAACAGATAATAATTTACCTATTAATAAAAAGCATTTACACCTATCTTCTCAAATAGACCAATTATCATCTATTATCTATCATCTATAGTCTTCATCTGTTCATCTATCATAGGCCTGTTAGTGATGATAGATGAAACTTCTCTTAATGAATGTCACACAATTGGATTAAATAGATGATAGTTAAGGAATTATAGGTGGCATTTGATAGGTTATAAATAATAGATTATAGATGGTAGATGATAGATGATATATAACAAATGATAGATGGTAGATGGTATATGATAGATGATGAATAATAAATGATAAGTTGTAAATGGATTTTAAGTTAGATTTATTGTTGTAATTTATTTTAATTTAATGATGAGTTTTTACGTCTATTTTAGTAGATACTGAATTCTATTGTTTAACTTTTAACAGGTGATAGATGAAAGGTTATATATAACAGATACGAAATAACAGTAATTAATTCTATCAATGATAGAAGACAGAAGACAGGATTCAAATGAACAATCACAGTTTATAGATGAATGATAATAGATGCAAAATCATAGAAGACGATTGACATATTGCAGAAAACAGAAGAAACTGATGTTTATTCATATCAAACAATTGAATTGGTATTTAAAGCTCAAGCCCAATTATTATTAGTGCCGTAATTAGATTCACTGGAATATATTGATGACGTTCAAGTTTAGCTTGGTTAAAGTCGATTGCTATCAATCAATTAATGGGATAACTATAAGCATAATGTATAACTGATAACATATGATAGATAAGAATAACAGATGATTAATGACAAGTGGGAGAAGATAGATGACAAATGACTAATTGTATAATTCAGATAAAACACAATAGACGGCGTGTAAAATGACAGAAAACAGATGATAGATGAGAATGAAAGATGATAGATGACAAGTAATAAATAATAGACTATAGATGACGAATGATTAATTATAAAACAGATGATAAATGAGAATGACAGATGATAGATAATGAAGTACAAATGATTAATTTTATATGACAGATGAAACATGATAGATAGAATGTAAGATGACAGATGTCAAATAATAGATGACCAGTGATATTTGATAAAAAAGCAACATATGTTACCTTTTTTACTTAATTAATATTATGCAATTTAATTAAATCTTGAACTTAATCTTTAATTACTGTAATTTTAAGTTAAGTATAAGTTAAGTTAAGTATATTTGATTTGATAAAATTCTTGCATCTGTTATTTGTCTTCTATCCTTTATATTCTTCAATCATCTATCTGTTTTTTGTGATCGTTTGTTGTCTTTTATCAATTTAGTTTGTTTTTTAGGCAACAGTTCATAAGTGTTGCCTAAAAAACAAACTAAATTAATATGAATTGCAAAATTAACTGAGAAAAACTATAGAAATTAGGATTTTTAATACTGCAATTTTAATAAACGACTTTTTGGTATTACAGTTTTTTTGTAGAGAAGTAATACATAGATTCTTCAAGCCAAAAAGCCAAAAAGTCGTTTATTTTGACTTGGAGAATCTCAACGTCTCAAAACATTAGAACCCATTTTTGCTCAACTTATATAATATCTAGATACATAACTAGAAAAGCTTCATAAAAAATTAATGCAAAATCAGAAATGGTTGAAGATACGATCAAAACAAAAATTAAAAAGTTAGAATCTCAACGTTTTGAGACATTAGAACCAATTTTTACTCAACTTAAATAATTTATATATGGTACATAACTGAAAAATCTTCATAAAATATTACTGCAAAATCAGAAATTGTTGAAGATAAGATCAAAACAAAACAAAATTAAAAAGTAAAAATGGCATAACCTAACTATTTAGCGTTAATCATCACTAATCAAAACAAAAACAAAATAAAAAGTAAAAATGACATAACCTAACTATTTAGCGTTAATCATCACTAATCTCAGTTTCTCTCACCTCGCACGCTTTTAGTAGGCGTAGTAACTCGTGCCCGTTTCGTAATATCTCAGTGTAAAATCTGAAATGGGTCAAGATACGGCCGAAAAAAAAAATAATAAAAGGAGACCTCGAAAATGTTCGGGCACGTCCATTCAAAAACGAATTTCACAACTCAATTACGCTATCTGGGATTGTGATCGGCCACGAATTAGAAAACCGCCGTATTCGTAACGTGAACCCTACGGTCTTCCGGAGATGGCCGTTTGCAGATAAGCCACCTCGGGCCGGGCTTTCGTGCTCGTTATTAACTTTAATGGCCGGCGAGAAAACTGTGATGTAATGAATCTTTTAATCTTTGTAATTAGGTCTTTTAAAAAAATGCACAAAAGGTTTATAATTGAATGTTTTAGAGGTTATTAGTTAAAAATTTATCAGTTAACGTAAATCAGAAACAAATCTTTGATTTTGGTTACTATTTATATAAGGCTGAGTAATTAAAAGCCAAATCATCAATATCTGTATAATCTATTGTTTTGAATTGATGTGCCCAAAATGTTGAAGGTGAAGAAAAATTTGCCCAACATTTTGCTTCATTGAAAAATATACTTTGTAATCTATGTTATATCAAATTTATATACTATATTAGCGAATTGATAGATTTAGAGTAAGCTAACAGTAACAATTAATGTTTATCAAAGAAAAGAAAAAACATTTTAATGGCCGGTACAAAGACCACAATTTTATGTGTGTGTGTGTGAATAGTGTAATCAATAATTATATTTTTTTTTGATAACGTCGTCGAGATTCATAAATTTCCCGACGTAGATAATGGGCAGTGCGCGTTCTTCAATTTTGAGTAGTTTAGGTTAAAACGTCGAATCGCGGCCTTCGCCGTTTTAGCGTCAATTGATAAGAGACCAAATTGAGTTGGCGTCGATGTACGACTGAGTGCGAGAGTTGATTACGTTCGGGAATTAATAGTCATCATGCTGAAGGACCACTCGTCAAAAATTCGGTGTTGATAGTTCGTAGTGGTTTCGGCGTGGACAGTGCGAAAATGGTGGTGGTGGTGTTTGGCAGCTGAGTCGCGTTTCTTCTCTCCTTCTGGTGGCGTTGATAACGGATGTGAATGTGCGCGAGGGATTAAATGTCGATTAATAGATGGATTACACGCTGTGCGTTAAGTTCCGTTGTAGGAAGGGGTGTGTGTAAGTAGTGAAATTTAATTAATTAATGTAATTCGTTTATGCGCTACATACGCGCTTTCAAAAGGGTATTGACCTGCGATTGCGAGCCTTCGTTCTGTTTTATAATCTTAAAAACATTTAAAACGATTAATTTCTATGGATGATAATTACACTTACTAATCGTGTTATCTGAAAATAATTATTTATTTCCTTCGGAATTTTTAATGATATTTTTGAAATTCTAAAAGGATTTAAGAAAAGAAATTTTTCAATAATTTGAAAAATTCTGAGAACCCCCAAAAAAATTTCTGAAATGACTTCTTTAATGACATCAAAAGTTTTTTTTTTTTTCTTTTTTTTTTGGAAACCTTCAAGCAATCTTCTGGCGCAATTAATTACGAACACCCAGACAACCAGAGAGGCTCATTACGGACAAAACACAATAATTACGTACGAATCGTTAGAATGCGTAAGCTAATCACCGTAATTTGATGGCGGACTTTTAAAGTCGGGAGACAAGAAGGCTAAATTGGAGAAAACGAGCGGGGCGATCTAAATCACGTTTTATTAAGCGCCGTCCGTTAGCCGTCTCCCAGCACCGTCCCCATTACAGTTATGAACCATTTATGTCATTTAACGACAATCGTTACGAATGTGGCATGAAAATCCCACTAACTGTCTACCAGTAATTACAATACTAAATCAATACGATGCGGCGTTTCGATAAAACCTTAATGGCCCAGGATGTGCTTAATTGTACTTAATATGCAGCAGAGATGAGACGCACGAGGAAGTCGCCAATCTAATGGTGGAAAAATACGTTTTAAAACTAAATGTAGATTGTGCCTAGATGCCTTAATGCATAAGTGTTGTTTTGGTTAATACGATTTAATCGATATAGTTTTATTCTAAAAGTTGGACAGTTTGGGCATCAGAGTTGACTAAAATTAGCTAGAATCATAATAAATAAAAAATGTGGAAGTTATTTTGTTATTTTTTAAAAGTGTTCAATTTTAATTGTTCTTTAAATAGAATTATACAAACAAGTTTTCTAAAGGTAGAAAGTTGGAAAAATTGTGCAAAATCTGGCTTGATGATAAACATAATCATACTACATAGTTGTACTGATCCAAAAAGTTAAAAATTAGAAAAATAGTTCATACATTTTTATTGGATAAAATAGGAGTGAAATAGGAAATTGGAATAGGAAAAAAATCGTATTATTTTTCAATTTTTTGTAAGGTAATAGCTAAAATTATTTAAATTTGATCAAAATTAACATTTATCAGAAGAAATTTTGTGAAAACTGTGCAATTTTCTAAAGAAGAAAGGATATTTCGATCCAATCTAGTTTACTATTGGATAAAATCTAATTATCTCAAAAGGAAAATTATGAAAACTTGCGCAATTTAGGTAATAATAGTAAGAAAAGTTGGTCAAAATTAAGTTACGTACGAAGAAAATATTTGAAATTGCAAATTTTTTCTTAAAAGTTTAGATTTAGAAACGTAGGAAAAGTTGTACAGATTTCTTAAGTTAATAGAAAATCTGCAAAATATTAAACAGATGTTTTTGGAAAATTTTATATAATTCAAAAAACTGGAGAAGAGATAACAATTCAAGCAAATCCAAAAAGCCTAGAATAGAAATTCTTATAAAAACATTAGTAGAGAAAATGTTTTCAAATATCGAAGAAAATTCCAAAAGTCTGGAAAAAAATGCTGAAACATTCTAAACATCTAGAAAATTCCAAAACCCTTGAAGTAAATTCTAGCAGCCTTAAAGGGAAAATTATAAAAATTTCATAGAAGATTTTTTTAAGTTATTAAATATCATTGAATTCTGAAAAATTTGAGAAACACCGAAGAAAATTTTAGATGTTTGGAAAAAGTGCTGGGATACTCTTAAAATCTAGAAAATTATAGAACCTCTAAAGATAAATATAGAAAAATACTGTAAAATTCTTAAATTTGAGTTGCTGTCAAATTCTAAATGTTTAGAAAAGTTGCTAAAGTAGAATTTCTAGAAAATTTTAGAATCCTTAATTTTTTTTTTGCAATTTAGAAATCCTAAAACCTATATTTTTTTTTAAATTTAGTACAAAAATTGCTGAAAAAATCGACTAACAACGAGGACAATTTTAGATGTCTGGAAAATGGCAAAAATTTAGAATATTATAATTTTAACCATAAATATTTATTTGTGGTTAAAACATAGTGAACTTTTGAATTCAGTATAAGTATGGATTACCACGTAGTAACGGTCGCAACCATTATATTTATTACATTATAAACCATTTATAATAATAATAAATTTATTGTAATTGTACTTCTAAAGATAATTTTACAAACTAGTTAGAGAAATGTTAGATAATTCTAAAAATTTGGAAAATATTAGAATCCTTAAAGAACATTAAAGAAAAGTGCTAGAAGCTTAAAAAAAATAAATTTGGTAGAAAAATTGCTGACAAATTTTAAATGGTTAGAAAAAAGGTCGAAACATTCTAAAAATCTGAAGTAGAAAATTTTAGAATCCTTAACAATATTCTACCAGTTTTGAAGAGATAATTCGTAGGAAATTCTGATAAGATAGAAAACTTTGAAAAAAAGCAAACAAATGTGTTTGGAAGATTCTAGAAATTCCATATTCTATAAATCAGAAGAAAAAATCAGAACCTAGTATTTAATAAAGAAGGCCAAATATCTTAATAAATACATAAATAAAACTTAGTAACAAATCCTAGAAACCTAGTTCGTAGAAAATTGTAATAAGATAAAGCAAAAAGGATAGAAAATCTGCAAAAAATTAAACAATTGTGTTCGAAAAATTCTAAAAATTCTACATTCTATATATCTGAAGAAGAAATTAGAACCTTAGAAACAAATCCTAGAAACCTAGAATTAAAACACTTAATTTGCCTTTCATGTTGTAAAGAACTTGTTGAAAAACTCTTCAAACATCTACGAAAATTCTAGATGTCTGAAAACAATGCTGAAACAACCATGAATTTTTTTTAGGAATTCTTGGAAGAAATTTCTACAAATTTTGAAGAGAAAAACTGTAATTATAGAAATTTTTCGACAAATTCTAAATGCTTAGAAACACGTTTTGAAGAATTCTAAAAATTTGAAATAGAAATTCTGGTAAATTTTAGAAACCTTAAAAAAGAGAGCAGTTTAGAAGAGAAATTCGTAAAAAAATCTAATAAGGCAAAAAAAAGTTTCAAAAAATTCAACAAATATTTTGGGAAAAATTTTAAAAATTTGTGTTCTAAAATTCTGAAAATGAGATTAGGGCCTTAAGAGCAAATCTTACAAAATCTAGAATGGAAGTGATTAAACATTTTTTTTTAATTTTGTAGATTAATTGTTGAAAAATTCTACAAACATTGAAGACAATTTTTGATATACAGAAAAAACATTTGCGGAAACATTTAAAAATTAAAAATTCTAGAAACCTTTAAGAAAAACCCTTAGGAATTATAGAAACTTAGTAAAGGATTTGTTGAAAAAACTGAATTGTCGAGAAAAATTCTAGAAATCGAAGTAGAAATTCTATTAAATTTTAGCATCAAAAAAAGATAGAAATTTGTAGGAATGTCCGATAAGATAAAAAAGGATAAAAAAGCTTAAAGTATGAACAAATGTCTTTGTGCAGTTTTAGATATTATATATGTTAAAAATCTAAAGAAAAAGAAAAAGAGAAAAAGAAAGAGTTCTGGAAAAATTCAGAATCTCAAGAAAAAAAAATATAGAAAAGTTCAAAAAAATTAAACGTATGTTTTTGGAAAATTTTAGATATTCAATATTCTCAAAAAACTGGTAAAAAGATTAGAACAAGCAAATCGAAGAAATCTAGAATATAACCGCTTGCGTTTTTTAAATTTAGTGGAATGGAGTGGAGCTAAAAAATTATACAAACATAGAAGAAAATTATAGGTATCTTCTAAAAATAGAAAAATTCTAAAGATCCCTGAACATTCTAGAAACTTCTAAGAAAAATACTTGAAAACTGTAAAAGTTTAATATTATATTATTATTATATTATTAATAATATTAATATTATATTAATATTATTATATTATATTATATTATATTATATTATATTATATTATATTATATTATATTATATTATATTATATTATATTATATTATATTATATTATATTATTTACTTTACAGGATCTATTACAATATTTTCTGAAAAATTCTAGAAGTCCTAGAACAATTGCTAAAATAATCTAAATATTGAAGCACACACTGTAGAAGTTTAGAAGAGAATTCGTCAAAAATTCTGATAAAGTTGCGCAAAAAGATAAAAGAGCTTAAAAATATTAAACAGATGATTTCAAAAATTCTATATTCTTAAAATCTGGGGAAGAGATCAGAACCTTAGAAGCAAATCCAAGAAGTCTAGAATAGAAATGTGTATATTAAATATTGACTTACAGGTGTAATATTAATGAAAATAAGTGTAATAATGAGTTGTTTTAACTGTTAGTAGATTTTACGTTGTAATAATGTAAAACTGTGATGCAGAAACGTTCAAAGTGTTAATTTTTGAAAAAAATCTTCAAACATGAGAGAAAATTTTAGATGCAAAAAAATACTGAAACATTCCTAAAATCTGAAAAATTCTAAAAACTGGAAAATTATAAGAATTTGGTATAGGATTTGCCAGAAAATTCTAAACGCTTAGAAAAACATCCTAAAATTTGAAGTAGTAATTGTGGAAAATTTTAGAATTAAAAAGAAGAAATTTGTAAAAAAGACTGAACACATGTTTTTGGGAAATTCTGTAAACTTTATATTCTAAAACTTTGGGAAAAAAATTAAATCTCAAGCAAATCCTAGAAATTTTCAATAGAAATGTTTGAATTAAAATCTTTAAAAATGCAGTAGAGACATTTGTGAAAAAATCTATAAACATCCAAGAAAATTCTAGATGAATGAAAATGTGTTGAAAAATTCTAGAATTCTTAAAGAAGATTCTAGAATCCTTAACAGAGAAATGCTGGAAAATTATGGAATTTTGCTAGAGGATTTACTAACAAATTCTAGATTGCAGAAATATTCTGAAAATTTTAAGAGTCCTTAATAAATATCTGGCAATTTTGAAGAGAAATTCATAGAAAATTCTGATAAGGTGACGCACGGAAAAATATAGAAAAGCGCTTCATAATATTTAACACATATTTTAATAAAAATCTATCATCTAAAAGTTTGGAGAAAAGATGAGAACAATAGAAGCAATTACAACAAGCCTAAAATAGAATTTCCATAGTTTTAATTTAGTAAAGACATTTTTGAAACATTTTTCAAAAATTCTAAATGTTAAAAAAGCTGAAACTTCTAAAAATCTGGAAAATTCTATAATCTTTAAAGAACATAGAAATGCTTATTTTTTTTTTAAATTTATTGAAGAAAATTTTGAAGCATCTTTCAAACATCTTAGAATATTCTGAATGTTAAAAAAGCTGAAACTTCTAAACATCTGGAGAATTCTAAAATCCTTAAAGAAAATTCTAGAAACCTTGAAGAAAATACTGCACAAATTTTAGATTGTTGAAACATTCTAAAAACTGTAGTAGAAATTCTCGAAAATGTTGAGAATCCTTTAAAAAATCTGGCAGTTTTGAAGAGAAATTCATAGAAATTCTGAGGTAACGCAAAAAAATATAAGAGTGCTTCAAAATATTAAACACATATCTAATTTTAATAAAATTCTATCATCTAAAAGTCTGGAGAAACGATCAGAAGTAATTTCAACAATCTTAAAATAGAATTGCTCTTTTTTAATTTAGTAAAGACATTTTTGAAACATTTTTTCTAACATAAAAAAATTCTAATATAAAAAAGCTGAAACCTCTAAAAATCTGGAAAATTCGAACTTGAAGTAAATACTGAAAAACTATAGACATTTGGTAGAATATTTGATAATTCAGTATTTTAAGTCTAAATTTTAGAAAATTGAAGAAGAAATTTTGAAAGTTTTAGAATCCTAAATTTTTTTTAGCGGATTAGAAGAAAATTTTTGGAGACCTAGAATAAAAATAGTTTAAATTAAAACATTATTGACTAGATAAATTACTGACATATTTTACAAACCTCGAAGAAAATTATAGCTGGCTAGAAAAGATGCCAAAGCATTCTATAAATTTGGAAAATTCTAAAATACTTGAAGAGAAAATTATAGAAATAATAGAGGATTTGCTGACAAATTCTTTATGCTGAAACAGTTTTAAAAATAGAATGAAAAATACAAAATTTCGAAATGCTTAAAAAATAAAATTTCAGAAGAGAAATTCGTAAAAAAATAATGATAAGATGAAGCAAAAGATGTAGGAAATCTTCAAAAATGAAACAATTATGTTTGAACAATTCTATAAATAGCATGTTCTAAGGAATAATCAATACCTTAAAGAGACAGAAAAAATAATGTGTTATTCTCATGACTCTCTATTATTTATAATTCTATTTCTTTTGTCTTTAGAAAATGCTAAAATATTCTAAAATGTTTAGAATTTAAGTCGAGGAATTATTCAAAAATTCTAGATCTCTGAAAAAATGCTGAAACTTTCAAAAAATAGAATGAGAAGTTTTTGAAACGTTTTAGAAAGAAGACTTAGAACTTAGAAGAGAAATTTATAAAAGATTCTTATAAAATAAAGATTGAAACTTAATAAAAATTAAACAAACGTTTTTTGGGAGAATCAAAATATTCTATAATGTCAAAATCTTCAGAGGAAGTTACTGTATAATTCTAGAAAACTAGAAGCAAATTTTAGCACCCTAAAAAGTTCTGATAATTCGATTAATCGATATAATTGTTGAAAAATTGTAAAAAGATAATTCTCGATTATTAATTAGAAATTCTACAAAGTAAAGGGCTTAAATACATTTTTATTATAAAATTCTTGATGTTGTAACATTCTAAAAAATGTGGAGACTTCTTAAACGCTTGAAATAAATTCTTGGAATTTTTTTTAAGAATAAAAAATTTTGAAAGGACATTTCTGTATATGTATAAAAATTTTGATGTAAATCCCAGCAACTTGTAGAGTTCTTATAATTAGATAAAATTTTTGTCAGAACTAAAATCATTAATGAAAATTATTGATGCTATAGCATTCTAAAAAAATTCTTGATGTTCTAAAATTCTAAACTCTTCTTAAAAAAAATAGTTCTCTAAAGCTTAATGTTGGAACAATTGGATGGAATCTTTCAGAATAGTTCAAAGTCAAATAACGTGAAATTAAAAGTTCTTATGATTTTGTATATAAATTGCTGATAAATTCTAAAAACATTAAAGTGAATTCTTGATGCTGAAACATTCTAAAAATCTGAAAACTTCTAAAATCTTTGAAGAAAATTCTAGAAACTTGGTAAAGAAATTCCAGAAAATTTACGAAATTTGGTAGAGAAAGTTTGGGCAAAATGCTGAAATATTCTAAAAATCAAAAGAAACATTCCTGAAAAGGGAATACGGAACAATATAAAATTATTAAAGAAGAAAAATTATGAAAACTAAGATGAGAATTGAGAAAATTGAATTAAATCTAATTTGAAATTTGGTAATTTAAATTATATTAGACAGAACATTGAGTTTCCAAAATTTGATGATTTTTTTTTAACTATATCAAAGCCAAATTATATTATAAGGAAAATTATGAAACTTTCAAGGTTTTCCAAAGATGGGAGTGAATAAATTTGGGTAAAACCTAGTTTGATGAAATGAAATTTTATTAAAACCAAAGTTGTGATTGAAAACTCCAAAATTTTTTAAAGGTGAGAGCTTAGAATTTGAAAAAAATTGAAAGTGTCAAGTTGAGAGTTGCAAAAATTAAGAAAAGTGTATTTTAAGATTGGACAAAATCAAATCACATTGAAAGAATAATTGTGTGGAAGTAATATAAGTTTAGTGAAAGTATAACTTGCAAATGTGCTCAAAAATACATTACAGTAAAGAAACATTATTAAAAAAGAGAATTGTTGCGACCGTTACTACGTGGTAATCCATACTTACACTGAATTGAAAATGTCACTATGTTTATGTTTATGTTTATTTATCTTTAGCTTTCTTTCCAAAAAAATAAATACATATGAATATACACAAATATAAAACAAAACGTACAAAAATTTTGGATGGATGAAGCTGGGAGTTTTAACCAAATATAAACAGTTTAAGAAACATTATATTTCTAAAATTTACTGTATTCATTAATGAAGTTCACAGTTCTTACAAAGTTTTTTACTCTAATATTATTTTGATCATTTCCAAATTAGATTTTGCCCAACATTCACCTACAGGAATTTTAGACAAAATTTACAATCGCTATTTTCTGGGCGATTTTGACTGTAGGGAATAGTTGAATCCCTAATTTTCTTTGGTAATCATTTCCTTTGTAAAGTATTGAATTATTCGATTATCTAAGGCTACAAAATTTTTCTCTGACCAAAACTAAACAAGATCATCAATCAATATTATACTCCTGCTATTGTAAAGTACAACTTTCACCAATTGCAACAAATTGGAGAGAACCTATTAAAATTTTGAGCAATGTAAGTTCATAAAGTCGATCACTGCACCCAATTTCATACAATGTCTTCCAATAAAAAGTTCCCTGACTTTCGGCAAAGTCAACGCTCTCTGGGATCCATCCGCATACTCACAAACACGTACACACGCGCTATGTGCACATCCCATACGCACAGATACAATGTCAATTGACAGTTGCAAATATTTGGGGGTCAGGGAGGTCAATGTCTGTTTAAACTAATTGCTTCCAGTAGGTCAAATGTCGGTCTTCCACCCGGCTTTTTGCTCGATTACGTGTTCCTCTCTTCCATCGAAGATGCGAATCGTAAAAAAAAAATGTGTCGTCTATTATAACGGTGTATGTATGTGTTTGTGCTGCAATTAACGACTGACCCAATTAACAGATTGCCAATGATAGACTGCAATCGCGCTCTCAACAATGAAATTGCGAAATCGAATGACTGCATATTTTAATTTGAACACCTCCTTCTGGTACAGATCGTTATTAAGTTCGATTGAGATATCGACTCGATAATCTCCATATCGTCACGCATGATGATTGGCGTATTGATTTTTTTCTTATCTGTTGCTGTTACTAGCAAATTGCCAAAATAAATCCAATCGTTCATTGAACTGAGAGCTTAATGCGGATTGTCATATCTGTCTAGGTATTTGTAATCAGATTAATGTTATTGTGGTTTCTAAATAACAAGTCGAATTAGTGAAGATATCATTTGTTATATATATTTTTTATATCTGATTAAGCATTTAATCATTGGAGATTTAATTGTCCAAAAATGTATGGTATTATAAAATATTGTCCTAACTTGATTAAAACACTTCCTTCACTATTTTATTTGTAACCAGGTGTACATTTCGGACACTAAGTCACCATTATCAATAGTTTGATACTATTGTCCTATTCTTGTATTAGGTTCCTTAATATGAGTACTTAAATATAAGATGTGATAATAAATGAATTCATTTCTAATGTCTAAAGAATTTGGTTTCCAAGAGTGTTTTCTCAAAGTTTCAACTTTCTGTTTTTCTGCAATACTTATTTTTAGATGGATACAACCATGAAAAAACCACACTTTTTTACTTTGTTTCTATAACTGGATCTTTAATTAGTAACTATAGTTTCGACAAACAAAGTAAAAATGTATTTCATTTGTGATTTATGATGTATAACGAAGTTGAAACCGTTTTTTGGTAAAACTATTAACGGTGGATAACAGTTTCACCAAAAAACGGTTTCAAATCGCTTCTAAGAATAATTAGCAATCAAAAATCTAAAGATAAATCAAATAATATGCTATACTTATTTAATTAGTGGAAACAACAGGAGTGATAATAATTGGTTGAATATTACGACTCCGAACGAATTCTTTAATCGTACATAATTTGTACGCCTAGATGGCGGACCAAACTGGATCCCTGGGAGTGCGTGACCTCTACACGGAGAAAATTTAGAAAGTTCAAGATTGTGACGATTAAATAATACCAGAACCGAACGTCGAGATTGGTAGGTGCCGGTGAACAACCTTGGACACCAGCACATCATCACTATACTCACAATCCGAATTTCGCAGATATCTTCATTACCGTCACCTAATACTCAATTGTTTTTTTTTTGTTATTGTTGTTGTTGTTATGTTGTTGACTTCGGCTTCTCTCGTTCATGACTGCGATTGCGTATAATTGAAATCATTGTATGTGGTAAATACATTCAACCGTACCTCGGAACGTTGACCCTAAATACACTGTGGTTTATTTTTAAATGATATTCTTATCTTTCGGTTACAGTATATGTGTCATTCGATATTGTTAGAATGGCTCTTGTTATTTTCATGCGGGGAAAATGATGTGCGCGCCCATTGTGTATTGTTCGTATTTTTTTTGTAGTGTCTTCGACATTAGATAAGTGATCGACGCAGTAGCACTCTCGTCTCTCAGATGGATTTATCATTATGTAACGGCTTATATTATCTTGGGCTTCATAGTTCCTTTATTGTTCTTGGTATCCATCAACGTTTTTGGATATGTACGTATTTTATCAAGTAGAGTGTTGTTAACTAAAAGCATGTGTCAATAATATGATTAGTGTTAGAAGTTATATATTTTTTTATATAAACAAATAATACTTCACCTAAGAATACCTAATCATTATAATAGGTAAAAGACTGGTTTCGATCTATTCCGATCTCATCATTCATAATAGCGATGAATTTCTTTAAATTCTGTAGACATTTCCTTCTAGATTTCAATAATGCTTAAGCAATTACATCACATTTTAAAATTCTTCAAAATTTCTAGAAATTTTCAACAATGCCTCCTTTAAATTGCGAACATTGGATTCGTCCTGTATAAAGGTTTTTCTTTCAAATTGGGAAAAGCTAAAAGTTTTGTTATCTAAATTGTAATAATTTCTTCACCTGAAGAAGCCACAGTTTGGCGAAACATATGTAGTGTTTACAATAAAACCAATTTGAAAATCTATCAGTTTTCTTATCTAAATAGTTTTAGATATCACTTTTAAATTGCGAATGTTTCCTTTCAGGATTTTAAAATTTGTCTCCAATTTTTCTTCTACGATCGTAAAGTGTTTTCATTTCAGCTTTTGTTAATTTTGCCAAGCGAATAACTCTTTAAGCAAATTGCTTCTCGTATAATTAAATATCTTTGGGACATGAAACTGGATGGTTCGTAAATGATAAATAAATACTTTCGTATTATCGTTATAATGAATTTCTTGATCTGTATTTTGTTTCCTTTTTGGCTAAGAAAATCGATTTAACTTTTAGATAATGAATTAATAATAAATTAATATTGTCAAAAATAAATCTACCAAATCGTATTGTATTCATTTTTTAGATGTATCTATTAATTTAATTAACAGCCATTAAAATTTAAACCAATAAAATCATTTGTCGTGATTTCCAAGGATTAGAAGAGACGCCAAAAGCAGTTTTCTCTTAAAATAATCGAATAATTCCTCTTGGTTACATAAAGATTAAATATATTCTAAACCACTTATTTGTTTTTTGTCAGTTTTTAGAAAAAATAACGTTTTTTACTTTTTACATTTTCTAATACGTTTTTTTCAATTGTTTTTAAGCTAATTTTTATATACCAACATCTTTATTGCAGATAATTTTACATAGTAAAGCAACATTATAACGAAACAATTGAAAAAAGTAATTTCTGCTAAATGCCTATCGAACTGAGATCTTTCAGCCTTTTTTTTAATTTGCGAAATTTTGAAAATAAATTTTAATTTGTGCTTTCTGTTTCATAGCAATTTTTTTATTTCTTATGCAGTTTTAATAAATAATTTCATTAATTTTTTGTGAAAATTTGCAAATAAAATTTCAACTGTTCATTTTTTAATGACAATTTTTTTTACAGTCCTTATAAATTATTTTAATTTAATTTCATCATTCCTTCATGGAAATTTAAAAACAAATTTTTTCCTTAGCCA
Organism: Ontholestes murinus; assembly: GCA_963969525.1. NCBI lineage: Eukaryota > Metazoa > Arthropoda > Insecta > Coleoptera > Staphylinidae > Ontholestes > Ontholestes murinus. The sequence goes on along the minus strand of OZ018395.1, from coordinate 7,114,746 downwards.
TTTTTTTTTTGGTTTTCAATTGTTGCAATGTTTATTTTTAGGATTTTAAGCATTTTTTTAACAAAGTATTATTATTTTCGGAAAAACTTTCAACTATTTTGAGCAGATTCAAAACTAAACAAATATTGTTGTAAAATTGGAGCTATTTTCATTAAATTTTTAAAGAAATTTTCATTACTTACTGAACAATTTTAAATAAATATCCAATATATCATCCAATATTCAACTTATAATGAAAAAACACGATCGTTTTGAGTTTAGCTTTATTTTGTAGATACTGCTACAATTGTTTCACCACACAGTGGCTTCATCAGGCAGATGAATAATGATTCATTATTCATCTGCCTGATGAAGCCACTGTGTGGTGAAACAATTGTAGCAGTATCTACAAAATAAAGCTAAACTCAAAACGATCGTGTTTTTTCATTATAAGTTCACAATGGAGTTTCGCCAAGTAACAGCCTTATCAATCCAACATCCAATATTCAAATATCCAACTCGTTTCTTCAATTATTTTCAAACAATTTTTTATTTTTTTGCGAATCAAATTATTTCAAAACTTTTATTTGCTTTGCAAATTTTGAACTATTGTTTCCCCTGCAAATTTCAATTTTATAAACAATTAAAGAAATGTAGAAAATGAACTTTCTTCAATTGTTTTTAATCCAATTTTCATTATTTTGCAATTTATCTTCAAGTTGTTTTTAGCAAATTTTAATAACGTTTGAGATATTCTTGTTATTTTTTAAATAAAATTTTCAAAAGAAAATGTTACTGGTTTTTTTTCTGTTAAGACTGTTTTTGTCAATTGTTTTTAAACAATTTTACATTATTTGTTGCAAATAATTTTTGAGATGTTTTATTTTTTTATCAAATTTTAAAGTTCTTAATTTTTTGATCTATTTTTTTTTATAATTTAAAAATTAGTTTCACTTTCACTCTTTTCTTTTAAAATTTTATTTTTTAGGCAGTGTATTTTGAATTGTATTTACTTTGTTTTTTTTTGTGAAATTTTGCAAATAAATTGTCTACATGTTTTTCTCCCTAGTAAATTTTCATTTTGTTAAATTATTTTTAAAGGAATTTGTAGTATCTTTTGTAAAAAGCTTTCTTTAATTGTTTTTAAACAATTTTGTTGCTAAATTTTAATATTAAATTTTCTAGATGTTTCTCTTCAATTGTATGTAAGTTTTTTTGTGAAATTTTGCAAATATATTTTCAATTATTTTCCTCGCTAGCAAATTTTTATTTTTAGACTGTTTTATTAAATTGTTTTGAAGTGATTTCTTTTATAATTTTTTGTAAAATTTTGAAAATACAAATTTTTCTTCAATTGTTTTCAACCATTTTCTATTGTTTTTTTCTAATCTTTCGATAGTAAATTTACAACTCTTATTTTTGCAAATTTAAATTATTTCAGAAGTTTTTTTCAAATTGTTTTAACTCTTTTTTTTTAATTTTTTTTTTATTAAGTGCGTTTAAGAAAATATTTATTTATTTTTTACTCAACAAATTTATATTTTTTTGTGACTTTTTCAATTCCTTGTATGCAAACTTTTATTGTATTTGTAAATTTTTGCAAATAAATTTTCATTTGATAGTTTTACAGTTTTTGCGAAAGTTTTTATACAATAATTTGTCCAATTGTTAGTAGTAATTATTTAAACTGCTTTTTTCATTATTTTTATTTTTTGTGATTTTTTTCACATTGCTTTTATGCAAATTTTCATTTACTTTTATGAAATTTTCAAATAAATCTACAATTGATATTTTTTGCAGATTTTCTACAATTGGTTTTGAGAAAATTTGCATTATTTTTGCCAAAAAGGCCTTCTTCATTTGTTCTTAAGCAAATTTTTATTGTAATTTAACTTTTCATAGCATTCTTAAGACTTCTTTAAACAATTTTTCATTTTGTTCGATTCTTTTTAAAACAATCTTCATTATTTTTTGGGAAATTTAAAAAAAATACCGGTTTTTTGTATAATATTCTTGTTTTGTAAATAAATGTTCAACTGTTTTTTGTCATAAGAAATTTTTATTGGACGATTTTCTTCAATTGTTTCAATTTTCATTTCTCTTGTGTTTCTTTTGCTTAGCATTTTTTTTCAGTTTTTTAAGCAATTTTAAGATATTTTCAAGTGTTTCTTTTTCGTTAGGTTTTATTCAATTATTTAAAACAGGTTTTTTTTAACAAATGTTTATTGTTTTTTATTGTTTTTATGATAATTCTCAATATTTCTATTATTAAATTTAAAAAAAAATGTAAACTATTTTTTATTTTCAAATTTTAATTATTTACTTTTTTCAGTTGTTTAACTCGTTTTTTATAGAATTTTTTTAGAGATTCCCTTAAGTGGTTTTAAGAAAATATTCATTTATTTGTTGGGAATTATTCAAATAAATTTATTTTGTTTTATTTACTCAGCAAATATTTGTTTTTTTTTACTTTTTTAAATGTTTTTAAGCAAATATTACAAATAGGTTTTCAATTGATATTTGTTTACAGTTTTGAGCAAATTTTCATTACTTTTTTTGTGAAATTTTTTAACAGATTTTTAACTGCTTCCATCTCAGAATTTTTTAAATTATTTTAGACAATTTTTTCTTGATTTGCAATGTTGTTTTTTGTTTCGAAAAATTTGTAGATAAATTTTCAAATTTCGTCTCAAAAACAATTGAAGAATGTCATCTAATCATTACTTTTTTTTGTAAAATTTTTTAAACAAATTTTTAACTGCTTCCATCTCGAAACAGTTTTGAGCAAATTTTCATTACTTTTTTTGAAATTTTTCAAACGTATTTTTACTGCTTCCGTCTCAGAACTTTTTAAATTATTTTATACAATTTTTGCTCGATTTGCAATGTTGTTTCGTTTCCAAAAAAATTGCGGCTGAGTTTTCAACTGTTGTTCCCAAAAACAACTGAAGAAAGTCATCTGAATCATTACTTTTTTAGTAAAATTTTTTAAACAAATTTTTAACTGCGTCCATCTCAGAACAGTTTTGAGCAAAATTTCATTAGTTTTTTTGTAAAATTTTTCAAACGTATTTTTCACTGAACTTTTTAAATTATTTTAGAAAATTTTTCCTCGATTTGCAATGTTGTTTTTTTTACAAGAATGTTCTTTCCCAAAACAATTGAAGTTTGCTATAAAAACAATTTTCAATTGACATTTGTTTACAGTTTTGAGCAAATTTTCATTACTTCTTTTCTGTGAAATTTTTCTCACAAATTTTTAACTGCTTCGATCTCAGAATTTTTAAAATTATTTTAGACAATTTTTCCTCGCTTTGCAATGTTGCTTTTTTCCAAAAAAATGCCACTGAATGTTCAACTGTTCTTTCCCAAAACCATTGAATAAAGCCGTCTTTAAAATTCCAAGTTTGCTATAAAAACAACTTTGAATTTTTCAGAAGATTTTCTTCAATTGTTTTTAGAAAAAAAAATCATAATTTCTCTTTGAGAGATTGAAAATTATATTTCAACTGTTTCGCTTTCTTAGCAAATTTTTAATCGTCTTAATTTTCTTCATTGGTTTTATACGATTTTTTTCTATGAAATTTTGAAAATAATTTTCAACTGTTCCTTTTTTATATAACTGCATTTTAGATAATTTTTCTTCGATTCGCAATGTTGTTTTTTTCCCAAAAATTTGCCACTGAATATTCAACTGTTCATTCCCCAAACAATTGAAGAAAGTCATCTGAAAAAATCCAAGTTTGCTATAAAAACAACTTTGTTTTTTTCAAACGACTTGCTTCAATTGTTTTTGTGAATTTTTTTATAATTTCTTTTTGAGAAGTTGATATTAAAGTTTCAACTGTTTCTCTTTCTTAGCAAATTTTTAATTGTCTTAATTTTCTTCAATGATTTATACGTTTTTTTTTCTAAGAAATTTTGAAAATAAGTTTCAACTGTTTTTTTTTATAACTGTATTATTTTGAGTTTACGTGAAGTGATTAATTACAACAAATAGAAAGACTGTTACTCCTTACTTACAGTGTTTTCATTTGTTGTTTCTTTTTGGATATGTTTTTTTTTGTATTATTTTCTTCCATTATTTTTTTAACAGATTTTTATTGTTATTTCTGAAAATTTTCAAGTATGTTTAATTTGCTGTTGTAGAAAATTAAATTTTTTTTATACAATTTTCTTCCATTGTTTTCTTTTAACCAAATTTTCATTATTTTTAAGAACTTTAAAAAATAAGTTTTCTGTTGCTTTTTTTAAAGGTAAATTCTAATTTTCTTCATAAAGTGATTTTAAGCAATTTTGCAAATAAATTACCAAACTACTTTTTTTTTCTTAGCAAATGTTTGTATCCAATTGTTATTATGCAAATTTTCATTAATTTTCTTTTTATTTTACAAATAAATTTCTAACTGCTTCCTTTTTTGGCAAATTTTTATTTTTATTGATGGTTTTCTTCAACTGTTTTATACCAAATTATAATTTATTGTTATTTTTTTTAAATAATATTACTTTTTCTCTGGTAATTTTTTTATTTTTAATCACATTTTTATTATTTTTTCTGAAATTTTCGAAGCAAATTTTTCTTAACGCTTTTCATACAGTTTTTCTACATAAATTTTCTTTATCTAAAAAAGAATATTGTATAACATGGAGTAATTTTTTTCCTTAGCAAATTTTGTTTTTAGATGATTTTTGAAATTGTTTTTAAACAAATTTTCATTACTTAAAAAACTTAAAATTTTGAAAATACGTGTTTTGCTCTGTTTCAATTGTTTATTAATTTATGAAGGATAAACTGTCTAAGGTAAAATAACTTTTCATTATTGCTTTCTAAGAAATTCTTATAATTGTTGTAATTATTTTCCAATTGCTGTAAATTGTTTTAATATATATATTAAAAGTAATTTTGAAATTCACAAATAAAAAACTTTTTAACTTTGTTTATATAATACTCAGTGTTAAAAAGTTTTTTATTTGTGAAGAATAATGTATAACGAAGTAGAAGCCTCAGTCGTTAATAATTTTAGAATTGTTTTTGCTTGTGAAATTTAAACAGTTTTAAGGTTTTAAGCATTTTATTAATAAATTATGAATTATTGCTTGTAAAATACCAACTGTTTTTAAACTGTTACTGTAATTCCAATATCTGTTATAAAATTTGAATTTTTTCCTCAATGCATTTTTATCCGTTTTTTAAACCATTATTAAAGGTATATTTTTCTAAATTATTTTTGAGAACTTGTCGATTAAACCTTTTGTAAATATTCAGTTGGTTTAATGTAATTCCAAGACAAATTTTAGTAACTTTTCAACTGTATTCTTTAGTATAGCTTAATTTGTTTATGAATAAAATGCCTATTGTTTTAATAACATTAATCTTTTTCAACTTCACTTTATATTTTCTCATATATAAGAGGAATCACTTATATATCTCGATTGATTATATATAAACTAAACGCCTAATTGACCTATCTCAATAAATAATAAGTTGGCTAAACGTACTCTTGACCTACCCCAATAAATAAGATATTTATTCAGCATACTACCTACCTACCTCAACGTATTTTATCTTAGCCGGGTTTATCCCTCGCCAATATAATTTAATAATTGACATCAATAAACTAAATATTTATAAAATTGGTTTGGAATTTAATATTTTTACATTTTAAAGGTCAAGCATGGTAAGTCAATGTATACTAATACCAGTGAGCATCAATAACGGTCAGTTATGACTTCTTTAATTTTAGAAAACATTTTGATCATATTTGAAGTTAGTTATTTCAATGATATATAAAATTTCGCTTGGATTTAGAGAAGGAAAGCCAATGTCGTATTCTAAAACGCAATGTTTACTAATGACCTGATGCCTTTATTTACATCGCCACCAGCGTAAAAACAACAACAAAGTGTTCGTTCGCGTAAGGTCATTGATCTTCGTCTGTATCAAAAAAATTGATGGCCGCTAGGTAGATGCAGGAATTGAAATCGGAAAATTTTGCAAACGTTCGTATCTTATGATGATTGCAGAAACGTGCTTGAAACCAATGACGCCATCGGCGGCTCGGACAATTAAAAGCGGCATTCGCAATTACCAATCATTATAAATAATTCTCGAAGGAGAGATATTCAGCACCGTTTTGTAACTGCTCATTGCTACACATTCATGACTTCACCGGGGATGTTCGTGTGCAGGAAAAGGGAAACAGAACGATGATGTAGTTACTTAGCCGGAGAAGGCCCGAATGTCTCGACGGCGGGTCAACGACCCGGTCGGGGTCAGTAGGTTACCGAGAATACTGGGACACACAAAAAATAGTTCCGTTGTTCAAAACCTACGCTCGATGTACTCACTCACACACACCTTTTCTTTTCATACGACAAGCATATACTCACACAATGGCGGTCTTATTACGGACAGATATTTCTCGCCAGTGCTGAATCATATCCTCAACACACACAGAATTGAACATTTTTTTTTTTCGAACGCTCGAACGCCGTTTCCCATTGTGTTCCCGAGCTATTGCTCAAATTATACATTATTTATAATAACAAACTAGGTATTAATTATATGAGATTGCATAACGAGGACGGGGGAGGCACGGAAATGCACACGCCAAAGAGGAGTGGGCATAAAGAAGTCCATTATTGTGAAACCTAGCGCCAATCTGGGTTATGCATAATCAGTGAGGGCTTTGTACGGTTTCTTAATGACTGGTAATACGTTTTAAATCAATAGATTTATCACAATCAACATTTATTTTTTTGCCCAACATCAACAACTAAGGTCATTAGTCCCATCAAAAAATTTCAAAACTTTGTTTTGACCAACATCAACAATTAAGGTCATTAGTCACATCAAAAAGTTTCAAAACTTCGTTTCAACAATTAAGGTCATTAGTCCCATCAAAAAATTTCAAAATTTTGTTTTTCAAATGCCATCCTGATGAAAATGTCTTCGGATCCGGCTGATGCTTCTTTTTAACATTATCATTATTATTATTAGCGGTGAATAATTTACGATGATTTATTCGAAACCATTTATCAAACGGGTCAATTTTATAATTCCCGAAGATATACCTGGCCGTATTTTTCAGGTGATAAATTTTCGCCGTTGCATTAGATTACAAAACCCGATCCGGGCAATAAATCCGAATTGCCGGCGATGTTTTTATTAGCGCAGAAATTTCATGCGGCCGTTCCAGAATGTAAATATAACGCGCGCGTCGGGCACTAAAATGCAAAAGGAGCAAACAGGGATGAAACGAGAGAAGGAGAGAGAGAGAGAGAGAGAAGGGGAGATGAATAATCGGTGAAAACAATGTTACGAAAATATTCAAACAGCTCATGAGTTAGTAATGGGATTGGGGTGAGTGGGCGGATTGCAGGTAAATAAGATTTTTTTTTGTTTGATACAATGAGGAAGGGAATTTATTGGCTTTTAAGGCAGTTGTACTGATTAAGGATATACATAGTAATCTAGAAAAATATTGAGGCGTTTTCTTTATATAAGGAACAAATAGATAACGTCTGTTTTATTCTTCGTAAATTAATCTCGAAAACAATAGAATTAAATTCTTAAAAAATATAATTCTAACAAAAAGTGTCGAAAAAACTCTTGTTTTCATCAAAATCATGCACACTGAGAAAACAATTGAAAAAAAATATAAAACGCGGCGTAAAAATTTAGTCACAAGTAGAATTCTATTAAGCAAATGTTTACAATGCAAATTAATATTAGTTTTTGTTAATGTGAGGATTTTAACGCGAGTTGTGAATTTTTGAAAATTTCAATGCGTCAGTCTCAAACTCACTGGGAAAACAATTGAAAATAAATATAAAACGTGGCGAAAAAGTTTAACCAGAAGTAAAATTCTATTAAATAAATGTTTACAATGCAAATTAATCTTGGTTCTTGGTAATGTGAAGATTTTAACGGGAGTTGAGAATTTTTGAAAATTTTAATGCATCAATCTCAATCTCACGGAGAAAACAATTGAAAATAAATGTAAAACGCGGCGAAACATTTTAACCACAAGTAATATTCTATTAAATAAATGGTTACAATGCAAATTATTATTAGTTTTTGGTAATATGGAGATTTTAACGCGAGTTGTGAATTTTTGTAAATTTCAATGCATCAGAATCAAACTCACTGTGAAAACAACTGAAAATAAATATAAAGCGTGCCAAAAAAAAATTAGCCACAAGTAGAATTTTATTAAATTGATGTTTATAATGCAAATTAATATTAGTTTTTGGTAATGTGGGGATTTTAACGCGAGTTATGTATTTTTGAAAATTTCAATGCATCAGAGTCAAACTCACTGTGAAAACAATTGAAAATAAATATAAAACGCGGCGTAAAAATTTAGCCACAAGTAGAATTCTATGAAGCAAATGTTTACAATGCAAATTAATATTAGTTTTTGTTAATGTGAGGATTTTAACGCAAGCTGTGAATTTTTGAAAATTTCAATGCGTCAGTCTCAAACTCACTGTGAAAACAATTGAAAATAAATATAGAACGTGGCGAAAAAAATTAGACACAAGTAGAATTCTATTAAATAAATGTTTATAAAGCCAATTAATATTAATTTTTGGTAATGTGATGATTTTAACGCGAGTTGTAAATATTTGAAAATCTCTATGCATCAGAGTCAATCTCACTGAGAAAACAACTAAAAATAAATATAAAACGGGGCGAAAAAAATAGACACAAGTAAAATTCTATTAAATAAATGTTTACAATGCAAATGAATATTAGTTTTTGATAATGTGAGGATTTTAACGCGAGTTGGGAATTTCTGAAAATTTCAATGCATCAGTCTCAATCACACTGAGAAAACAATTGAAAATAATTATAAAACGTGGCGAAAAACTTTAACCGGAAGTAGAATTCTATTAAGCAAATGTTTACAATGCAAATTAATATTAGTTTTTGTTCATGTGAGGATTTTAACGCGACTTGGGAATTTTTGAAAATTTCAATGCATCATTCTCAAACTCACTGAGAAAACAATTGAAAATAAATATAAAACGGGGAGAAAAATTTTAGCCACATGTAAAATTCTATTAAATTAATGTTTACAATGCAAATCAATATTAGTTTTTCTTAATGTGACGATTTCAACGTGAGTTGTGAATTTTTGAAAATTTCAATACATCAGTCTCAAACTCACTGTGAAAACAATTGAAAATAAATATAAAACGTGTGCGAAAAACTTTAGCCGGAAGTAAAATTCTATTATATAAATGTTTACAATGCAAATTATTATTAGTTTTTGTTAATGTGAGGATTTTAACTCAAGTTGTGAATTTTTTAAAATTTTAATTCATCAGTCTGAAACTCACTCAGAAAACAATTGAAATAAATATAAAACGAGCCGAAAAAATTTAGCCACAAGTAAAATTATATTAAATAAATGTTTAGAATGCAAATCAATATTAGTTTTTAGTAATGTGAGGATTTTAACGCGAGTTGTGAATTTTTGAAAATTTTAATGCGTCAGTCTCAAACTCACTGTGAAAACAATTGAAAATAAATATAAAACGTGGCGAAAAACTTTAGCCGCAAGTAAAATTCTATTAAATAAATGTTTACAATTCAAATTAATATTAGTTTTTGGTAATATGAGGATTTAAACGCGAGTTGTGAATTTTTAAAAATTTCAATGCATCAGAATCAAGCTCACTGAGAAAACAATTGAAAATAAATAAAAAACCCGGCGAAAAAATGTAGCCACAAGTAGAATTCTATTAAGCAAATGTTTACAATGCAAATTAATATTAGTTTTTGGTAATGTGATGATTTTAACGCGAGTTGTGAATATTTGAAAATCTCTATGCATCAGAGTCAATCTCACTGAGAAAACAACTAAAAATAAATATAAAACGGGGCGAAAAAAATTAGACACAAGTAGAATTTTATTAAATAAATGTTTACAATGCAAATGAATATTAGTTTTTGATAATGTGAGGATTTTAACGCGAGTTGGGAATTTTTGAAAATTTAAATGCTTCAGAATCAAATTCACTGAGAAAAGAATTGAAAATAAATATAAAACTCAGCGAAAAAATTTAGCCGCAAGCAAAATTCTATTAAATAAATGGTTACAATGCAAATTATTATTAGTTTTTGGTAATGTGGGGATTTTAACGCGAGTTGTGAATTTTTGCAAATTTCAATGCATCAATCTCACGGAGAAAACAATTGCAAAAAATATTAAAACGTGGCGAAAAAATTTAGCGGCAAGTAAAATTCTATTAAATAAATGTTTATAATTCAAATCAATATTAGTTTTTGGTAATGTGAGGATTTTAAGGCGAGTTGTGAATTTTTGAAAATTTCAGTGCATCAGTGTGAAACTCACTGTGAAAATAATTGAAAATAAATATAAAACGCGGCGAAAATTTTTAGCCACAAGTAAAATTCTATTAAATAAATCTTTATAATGCAAATCAATATTAGTTTTTGGTAATGTGGGGATTTTAACGCGAGTTATGAATTTTTGAAAATTTCAATGCATCAGTGTGAAACTCACTGAGAAAACAATTGAAAATAAATATAAAACGCGGCGAAAAATTTTAGCCAGAAGTAAAATTCTATTAAATAAATGTTTATAAAGCAAATTAATAGTAGGTTTTGGTAATGTGATGATTTGAACGCGAGTTGTGAATTTTTGAAAATTTCAATGCGTCAGTGTGAAACTCACTGAGAAAACAATTGAAAATAAATATAAAACGGGGAGAAAAATTTTAGCCACATGTAAAATTCTATTAAATTAATGTTTACAATGCAAATCAATATTAGTTTTTCTTAATGTGACGATTTCAACGTGAGTTGTGAATTTTTAAAATTTCAATACATCAGTCTCAAACTCACTGTGAAAACAATTGAAAATAAATATAAAACGTGTGCGAAAAACTTTAGCCGGAAGTAAAATTCTATTATATAAATGTTTACAATGCAAATTATTATTAGTTTTTGTTAATGTAAGGATTTTAACGCGAGTTGTGAATTTTTGAAAAATTCAAATCATCAGTCTGAAACTCACTGGGGAAACAATTGAAAATAAATATAAAACGTGGCGAAAAACTTTAGCCGGAAGTAAAATTCTATTAAATAAATGTTTATAATGCAAATTAATATTAGTGTTTGGTTATGTGAGGATTTTAACGCGAGTTGTGAATTTTTGAAAATTTTAATGCATCAGTCTCAAACTCACTGTGAAAACAATTGAAAATAAATATAAAACGTGGCGAAAAACTTTAGCCGGAAGTAAAATTCTATTAAATAAATGTTTATAATGCAAACTAATATTATCTTTTGGTAATGCGAGGATTTGAACGCGAGTTGTGAATTTTTGCAAATTTCAATGCATCAGAATCAAACTCACTGTGAAAACAATTGAAAATAACTATAAAGCGTGCCAAAAAAAATTAGCCACAAGTAGAATTTTATTAAATTGATGTTTATAATGCAAATAAATATTATTTTTTTTTTAATTTGAGGATTTTAACGCGAGGTGGGAATTTTTGAAAATTTCAATGCATCAGTGTAAAACTCACTATGAAAACAATTGGAAATTAATATAAAACGGGGCGAAAAAAAAATAGACACAAGTAGAATTCTATTAAATAAATGTTTGCAATGCAAATTAATATTAGTTTTTGATAATGTGAGGATTTTAACGCGCGTTGTGAATTTTTGAAAATTTCAATGCATCAGAATCAAACTCACTGTGAAAACAACTGAAAATAAATATAAAGCGTGCCAAAAAAAAATTAGCCACAAGTATAATTTTATTAAATTGATGTTTATAATGCAAATTAATATTAGTTTTTCGTAATTTGGGGATTTTAACGCGAGATATGTATTTTTGAAAATTTCAATGCATCAGTGTGAAACTCACTGTGAAAACAATTAAAAATAAATATAAAACGTGGCGAAAAAGTTTAACCAGAAGTAAAATTCTATTAAATAAATGTTTACAATGTAAATCAATATTAGTTTTTGGTAATGTGAGGATTTTAACGCGAGTTGTGAATTTCTGAAAATTTCAATGTATCAGTCTCAATCACACTGAGAAAACAATTGAAAATAATTATAAAACGCGGCGAAACATTTTAGCCACAAGTAAAATTCTATTAGATAATTGTTTATAATGCAAATTAATATTAGGTTTTGGTAATGTGATGATTTGAACGCGAGTTGTGAATTTTTTAAAATTTCAATGCATCAATCTCAATCTCACTGAGAAAACAATTGAAAATAAATATAAAATGGGGCGAAAAAATTTAGACACAACTAGAATTCTATTAAATAAATGTTTAGAATGCAAATTAATATTAGTTTTTCTTAATGTGAAGATATTAACGTGAGTTGTGATTTTTTGAAAATTTCAATGCATCAGAGTCAAACTCACTGAGAAAACAATTGAAAATAAATATAAAACGCGGCGAAAAAATTTAGCCAGAAGTAACATTCTATCAAATAAATATTTATAATTCAAATTAATATTAGTTTTTGGTAATGTGAGGTTTTAAACGCGAGTTGGGAATTTTTTAAAATTTCAATGCATCAGAATCAAACTCACTGGGAAAACAATTGAAAATTGCAAAATTCTACAAATTTAGTAAAGGACTTGCTGACAAATTCTAGCTGTTTAAGACCATTGCTAAACATTCTACAAATTAAAATAGTAATCCTATAAAATTGAGAATTTTTGTAGTTCAGAAAACAAATTGATAGATAATTCACAAAAAATAACGTACAAAGGACAAAAAAGTTTTAAAATATTAAATAAATATTTTTGGAAAGTGTTATGATCTAAAAATTTTTGAAAAAGTTTAGAAACCTAGAAGCAAATCCAAAAAGACTAAAATATATATTTTTTAATTTATTTAGAACATTAATTAAATATCGAAGAAAACATGCTGAAAAATTCTAAAAATCTGAAAAATTCTGGAAACTTGAAAGAGAAACGCTGAAAAACTATAGAAATTCTGTAAGAAATTTGCCAACAAATTCTTAATGATCAGAAAAATTGCAGACATTCGAATAATTTTGGTAAAAAAAAGACTAAAATATATATTTTTTAATTTATTTAGAACATTAATTAAATATCGAAGAAAACATGCTGAAAAATTCTAAAAATGTGAAAAATTCTAGAAACGCTGAAAATTTATAGAAATTCTGTAAGAAATTTGCCAACAAATTCTTAATGATCAGAAAAATTGCAGAAATTCGAATAATTTTGGTAGAAATTTTTGAAGAATTTGAAATATTTTAGTAGTTTGGAAGAAAAATTTGTATTAAATTCTGAAAAAATAAAGCAAAACAGATAGAAAAGACTAAAAGGAATTAAATGTGTGTTTAATGTTAGAAATTTTAGATATTATATAATAATACATTATTAATAACACTTTATTAATATATTCTAAAAATCTGAAGGATATACAATGCTAAGAGCAAATTCTAGAAACTCAAAATGAAGATGCCTATTTTCTTTTTTTAAATTTAAGTAGGGACAACATTCTAAGAACACCAAAGAAAATTCTAAATGTATGGAAAATATGCCGGAAAATTCTAAAAACCTTAAGTAGAAAAGCTGGAGACTTTCAGAAATTTAGTAGAGGAATTGCTGAAAAATTCTAAATGTTAAAAAAAAATGCCAAAGGCATTTAAAAAATTGAAGTAGAATATTTTAATAAATTTACTTTTGAAGAGAAATTCGTATAATATTCTGATAAGATAAAGAAAAAAAGATAGAAAAGCAACAAAAAATTAAACAAATATTTTCGGCAAATTCTAGAAATTCTATATTCTAAAAATCTGGTAAAGAGATTAGAGCCTTAGAAGCAAGTGTTAGAAACATAAAATAAAAGTGTCTATTGTCTTGATTTAGTAGAGAAATTGCTGAAAAATGTTACGAACATAGAACAATATATTTTCCAGACATCTAGAATTTTCAGCAATGTCCCTATTTAAATTTAGTCAACTGTAAAACTTCTAAAAATAATTATAAGAATGCTCAATTTTTGAAAATTTCAATGCATCAGAATCAAACTCACTGAGAAAACGATTAAAAATAAATATAAAACATGGCAAAAAGTTTAGCCAGAAGTAAAATTCTATTAAGTAAATGTCCACAATGCAAACCAATATTAGTAATTTTGGTGAAGAAAAAAATTTGTTTTGTTCCATATTGTTACTTTTATTTTCAGTTTCCTGACACGTGTTTCGATCATCGAGTATGATTTTCAAAACCTTTGAAAATGATCGAGTATGATCGAAACACGTGTCAGGAAACCGAAAATAAAAATAACAATATGGAATATAACAAGTGTTTTTCTTTACCAAAATTACATATCTGGTTCCATCAAGAGGGTAGCTCAACAAGTACCAATATTAGTGTTTAGTAATGTGAGGATTTTAACGCGAGTTGTGAAATTTTGACCCAAAAGTATGTTAATAATAATAAGTCTTTATTATCCAACAGTCTTCAAAAACTGAACACAATAATATTTAAAATAAAACCAGGTTATTATTTCATTCCACATATAAAGAAATGTTACAACATTCCTAGACAGTCGAGGAGTTGTAGTTATGGCAGACTCGTGAAGAATTTTAAGCATTTTTACCGGTACGATCAATAAATATATTTTCCCCAGAAATGCGCATTACTTTTATAATAGACTCTGTATATAGAGGCAGGTCATTCATGCATATGATTGATTTAGAATCAATTGAGGTGAATAAGAGTAAAAACAAAGGAATGTAATAAAATCTTGCAAGAATAAAATTAAATAGAAAGAATTTGTTTATAACAATAAAATTCTACTTTTAAACAAACACAGTTATAGAGTTACCAGCTTAAATTCTACAAGAAATTAAACTAAACATATTACAAGAAAAATGTTTAAACTGAAAATATCAACAATAGAACAAATGTTTTTCAAATTTTTAAATGAAAAACAGTCTAAAAAATCAGTTAAGAAAACATAACCGATTTTCTTTTTAAAATGTATTGAAGAAAACTGTCCTAAAAATGAAAAAAAAACAGATAGAAATTTATGACTTATTTTCGAAAATAATAAATTATCTGTGAAACAAACGAAGTGATTTTTAGTTTAAACCAATTTAGTTCAAAAAATGTTTGACCATAAGTCAATTTTATTAAATTTTAATGATGTTTAAAAACACTCAATTGATGGATATTGACATGTGTATGTAGAGTGGGCTACTACTATTCCCCAATCAGTAAAATTTAAAACAGTGGTTAATTGAATTGTTTATGAATGATGGTATTTTTTGGATCCTTTATCATCATCATGATCAAAATATTTGCTTAAACTATTACAAACATATAAACGGTGACTTGGTTATGGTGAGATTACGAAATAGCGGCAGCTTGAGAAATAACTGAAAGGTGTCGTCTCCGATATATCACTTAAGTAAACAAAGCGCAGGAAACGAATTAAGTGGAATTTGTGGGACGCGCACGCACCATTCCGTAATCCCAGCATTTGGGTCAGGGATGCGTCCTCGCTGAATGGGATGATTATCGATATCCTCCTCAGATGATACGGAGGAAGTCTTCTACGGAGTGTACTATATAACGTAACACCATCTCGGACCACCGGTGGGCACAACATCCGCCCCGCCGAAGGACATCCGTCCCCGTAATAACACGCATTTAAATCACCAGTCCAAGTGGGCAGCAATGAGCCAGTAATTAAGTTACAGTTACGCGGGGATCTTTAATTATCGCTCATTAATGCGCGCATGTGAATGGTGTACTCCAGTATTATATACAAAAGGTTAATGTAATTTTTCATTATGCAACCGAAATAATAATAATTTTTTCGGTGTGCGAAATTAATTTAATGCGCGTAAACATACTGGAGCCGTTTAAATGCACTAAACGCACGTTTTGTAAACATAAGACCGCGCAAATCCCATCGGTTGCACGAAGAGTGGTCTTGCTTCGTCAGTATAATAACCAGAGTCTAACTGTTACTCTGTGCCATTAAAATTAATTGAGTATTACTAACATGTGCGCGTGGTTAATCCTCGCACTAAATTTACACGAGCCTATTTATAATCCGGGGTTATTCTCAGGTTGATACTTTCCCAAACATGATATTTAATATAATACTGAGCAGAAGGCGAACATTCCATTAGAAGAATTCCTTTGATGCTTTATCATCATCATCATCAACTTTGGATTAGTTGGTGATAATCTAAAAATAAAATGCACACAAGGAATAATATATCTTAGACATTCTTCGTATTTGGAAGATTTAAAGCAAATATCTTAAGATTTTCTGCAACATAAGATTCGAAAATCTAAAAATATTTGCTTAAACTCTTCCTATCTAAGATATTCTCTGCTTGACGCAAAAAATTAGATTATCACCAACTATCAAAGGAATTCTTCTTACAAAGATGAAGATATTTGAAGTAAATAGTAACGATATTGTAGGTACATTTTGATTTTGAATGAATTTCCAACATATTCAAAAAAGGTTTTTTAAAATTTTCATCACTGTGAAGAAAAGGACATTTAAAAACTTTGAATAATAACTCTTCACGTACTCAGCAATCCGAAAAAAATATTTCCTATATAGTAGTAGTAGTAGTGTTAGGCTATCGACCACGTGGTCCTTCCGCCATGTGTTATTTGTGTATATATGTGTTTGTAAATGAGCTTGTTACTTTAAAGGATTTCCTACATATTAATTGATGAAAAAACTATTTCTTTACATACATTTTTTAACCACTACCTTATGTAAAGTACATTAACACCCAACCACAATCCCATGAGATCAAATTACAAGGGTGCAGTTATCAAAAAAAAAACTCAAACCTCCCTTATTTTTTATCTCTGTTTATATTTTGTTGTACTTATACGTATATAAACACAATTGTTTGTTTTGTGTTGTTTACGAAACAGACCAGCCCCTATGTTTGATAACACCAGCAAAGCGTGATAATTAAAACGGCGGTCGCCCGCCGCACCTCTCTACGTGTGCTTTGTTAATTTATTGGACGAACGAGGAAAAAAAAAGGAACTTTACGTACGTGTGAGATAGCCGAGCTTAAATAAAACACACGCACACATAAAACTGGGGTGCACACCCCATTGGAGCGTGTGCGGCGCGCCGTTGGGCTTTTTGTGTAAACTTCCTGTGCGGTTTTATCTAGCACTAATGCGAGCTTTATTCGGAAATATTTTAGATTAGGCTAAATAAATAACGGTGGTGTTTGTTTCGACCTGTATTTATTCCAACTGGCCATATTTTATTGTATATACTACAAAGCAACACATAATCTATTCAGTGAAATTCTGCCTATATCAACTAGTTCCAAAATTTAAAATCTACGCACCGAGCAGATTTTTTTATAACAACCTAAATAATCTTAAACTAAACAGTGTCAAAAATTTGCGTTTCGTTTTTTTTTGCGCACCAACCAAAATAGTTTGTTACGATCTGATTAGTTTTATTCTTCTATCTGGAGTGTTATGACCGATAAAATAAGAAAGTGTTCAACATATAGGGTCGAGTGAATTGGGCAATTATTAGAAGAATATGATATTTAAGAAACATAATTTCGTAGAAAATTAATTCCATAATTAATTAATTGACATTCATTTATTCGTAGAGATGAATATTTCATGTTTTAAAGCTTACAATGCTTAATTATTTTCCACAAGTTATTTTTTGAATATTGAATCTTCCAATCCTTTATTTTTATTTAAATCTTATGGAATTAATTTTCTATGAAATTATCTTTGAAATTATTACTCTCTGTTATGACGCAACTTCATTTATGTTTACCAGAATAATTTATATGTGTTCTTATAACGATTTTTTTAATTAAAATGATTTATTATTATTAAAAAGAAATTAAAGGAAAAATTGTCTAAATTACATACTTCATAAAATAATTATTTTTTTAAGTAATGAGATTCATTAAGAAAAAGTAGAGTAAAAGAGAAAAACGTTGTCTTAGACAAAGGATGTTTTAAATTGTCTTTTAAACTATTTCAAATGCCTTAAGCATACTTTTAATTGATGTAGAAATGTTTATTTTTTTTCTTAAATTTTTTTTCAATTGTTTTATGCACATTTTTATTACTTTTTGTGTAATATTAAAAATTGATTTTAATTGTTTTTCTCCCTATCAAATTTGTATTTTTTAGACCCTCTTGTTCAATTATTTTCAAGCAATTTTTTTATAATTTTGCAAATAAATTGTCTTTGTAATAGCAATTTATAGATGGTTCTTGCAAATTTAATTTTTTTATATGCTTATTTCATTTGTTTTTAACTAGAATTTGTAAAATAATTAATTTTTAATTTGTATTCTGTTAATCAAATTATTATTATTTTCCATTAAGAATTTTTTTATGTGTTGAAATGCTTTTAGCATATTTTCAATTTATTCAGGTATTTCTAGACGTTATTAAAAGTTATTATTAAGCAATGGTTGTAATTTTAAAACGTTTTTTTTTTAAGTTTAAATAAAATATGTATCACAAAGTGAAAGCCTCTACAATCAAGTGTTTTTTTGTTTTCTTAACAATTTTTTTCTTTAATCATCTTTTTAAATTTATTTATTATTTTACTTCTGAAATTTTGAAATAAATTTTTATTTATTTATTAATTTTAACAAAATTCATAAAAAATTCTTATCTAATTTATTTTCAGTCTTTCAAACATGAGTCCCAACAGTCTACACATCAACTTAGCGTACTCTTGACCTTTCCCAACAATCTAAATATTAGCCTAGCATACTCTTGACCTATCCCAATAGTTTATACCTTAATCCAGCATACTCTTGACCATTCCCAGCAGTCTAATTATTAGCCTAGCGTATCCTTGACCTTTCCCAAAAGTCTATACATTAACCAAGCGTATCCTTGACCTTTCCCAATGGTCTATACCTTAACCTAGCTTGCTATTGACCTTTCCTAATAATATATGCATTAAACTAGTGTTGATAACATGCTTTAAGGTATTTCTACTTTGAAAATTGAAATGAAAATTATTTAGCATATCCCAAGAACAATTTACTCTAATGACCGACGCAATGAACTTTTTAAAAACAATAACAAGTTGTCAATCAAAACTATTACAGATACTTAACCCTCTGTGGGCCGAATTTTTGTTTTAAATCCAAAATAATTAAGTTTCATCATCAAGTTTTTCAGGAATTTTTTTAGAGACTTCTAGAATTTTCTTCAGCTTTTTTTGTAGGTTTGAAAAAACTTTTCTTCATTAAATTTTCCAAGAATTTTCTTATTGGCCTCTAGAATTTTTTTCAATATTTCTTTGTAGACTTCAAGAACTTCTCAGCAACTTTCATCGCATTTTTGAAGAATTTTTATAAAGGGTTCTTGAATTTTGTAGATATCTAGAATTTTCTTAGATAGTATGAATCAATCAGTTTTTCAGGATTTTTTTTTTAGAGAGTTCTAGAATTTTCTTCAGTTTCTTTATAGACTTATAGAAGTTTCAAGTAACTTTCATTCCATTTTTTAAGAATTTCCTTATGTGCCTCAAAATTGTCCTTATTTTTTTTTGTAGATTTTTAGATATTTTTGTAAACTTCTATTATATTTTATAAGTTCAAAAATTTTCCTGATTTTTTTTTGTAGATTTCTTGAATTTTTCAGAAAGTTTAATTCAGTTTTTCAGGAATTTTCTTCAGTTAGTTTTGTTGATTTGTAGAACCTTTATTTCATTCTATTTTTCAAGAATTTTCTTATGGGCCTCTAGAATTTTCCTCAATATTTTTTTTGTAGATTTCAAGTACTCCTCAGCAACTCTCATCACATGTTTGAAGAATTTTCCTGAAGGGTTTTGTAAATTTCTAGAATTTATTTAGAAAGTTTCATTTTCCCAGAGAGTTCTAGAATTTTCTTCAGTTTATTTTTTTGTAGATTTCTAGAAATTCTTAGAAACTTTCACAACCATTTGAAAAAAAATTCTAGGGTGTCCTTGACTTTTTCCCAATATTTTGTGTAATTTCTAGAACTTTATAGTATCTTGTATTCCACCCTTCAAGAATTTTCTTAGAGTTATAAAACTTTCTTTAGATTTTTTTGTAGATTTCTAAAATTTCTCGGTTATTTTCATCATATTTTTGAAGAATTATTCTAGAGAGTTCCTGAATTTTTTTTTTTTAAGAATCTTTGAGATCTCTAGAACTTATCAGTTACTTTCATTCCACCTTTCAAGGATTTTCCTCAATTTTCTTTTTAGATTTTTAGAAATTTTCAGTAACTTTTATTAAATTTGTTGATAGTTAATGAATTTTCCTTGAGTTCTAAAATGGTCTTCATTTTTATTGTAGTTTCCAGTATCTTTCATTCCATCTTTCAATAATTTTCTCAACTTGTTTGGTAGATTATTAGAACTTTTCAATATATTTAGAACGTTCCGCCGTCTTTCAGGGGGTTCAAGGATTTTCCGGATGTTTTTTTTGGATTTCTTTAATATTCCAGAATTTGTATTCAATTTTTCAAGAAGAATCAATGTGTAGACTGTTGGAAACTTAAGACAGAATTTTAATTTTTTAATGAATAGATACATATTTTCACAAAATAATTCTCTAAAAAAATATGTTTTGTACCAATTCTTGTAGTATGAGCAATACAAATTATTAAGAAAAAAAAACACAGGAAAGATTTCTATTAAAAAGAAAATTCTTAAATTAAAAGAATAAGAAAAACATTATATATTCTCAAGAATCAATAGATTTACATAAAACACTGGAAAAAACTGGAGGGTGGGATAGTGGATACCCACCCGCCCTACATATGCAATAAAAACTTAAAGCTAAAACTCTACTTTTTTATTAACACTACTTCTAATGGATTTGTTATTTCTGGGAATAAAAAGAAGTAACAATGATTGAAGTTTTTAAATATATGTAGGGTGGGTGGGTGGTCTATCAGACCCTCCAATCACAATACGTACACGGGTACTGAATAAATCCTAAAATTAAAAAAAAAACTTTATTTTATGTATTTTATTATTTTTTACTCTCAAAAATCAGTTGTTTAACATAAAAAAAAAACTGGAGGGTGTGATAGTGAACGCCCACCCTACATACGCAATAGAAACTTAAAGCTAACACGCTACTTTTTAAATTTTCTAACAACATTCTAATAGATTTGTTGTTTTGAAGAAGAAAAAGTAGTTAAAGTGATTAAAGTTAATAAATATATGTAGGGTGGGTGGGTGGCCTCTATCACACCCTTAAATCACAACACATTCACGAGTTCCACTGAATAAATCCAATTATAAGAATCACTCTACTTAATTTATTACTTTCAGCACCTATTATTTACAGTTTTCTTTCAAAAATCAATTGTTTAAAGTAAAAAAAAAAAAAAAACTGGAGTATGTGATAGTGGCCACCCAGAATTTTTTTTTTTTTTAAATAACATTCCTTCTTATTTCTTTAAAGTCGATGATGGGGATGTTTAACTGATTGAAGGGTAGGATAGAGGCCACCCACCCACCCTACATATCCAATAAAATACTGTAATTGTAATTTTTAATCATCATTACAGATTTTGTTCATATTTTCTTTGGAATTAATTCATTATTTGTTATTTAAATAAAGGTGCATATGTATGGTGGGCGGGTGTCCTCTATCCCACCCTCCAATCAGTAAAACATCTCCATAATCGACTTTATACCAATAATATTGCAGAAAAAGTAAAGAAAAATATTAAAAATAATTCATTTTTCTAGTTGAAAAGTCTATAAAAATTTTAATTAAACGCTATTCTACATTTTACTACTTGAAGGATGTGTTAAAAATCACCCACCCACCCTATGTATTCATTTAACCATCCCACTCTATATCTAGTAAAACATTGCCATTGTTAATTTTATAGAAATTATATTGCAGAAAAATAATTGAAAATCTTGAAAAATAATCTATTTTTCTAGTAGAAGAACTGATAAATAGTTTAATTAAACACTGTTGTATATTTTACTAATTGTAGGGTGAGATAGAGGCCACCCACCAACCCTACATATATATTTAAACATCAATAAATTTTTTTTTTTCTGCAATGATGATTTTTCAAAAATCATCATTGCAGATTTCGTTTTTTTTTTTTTTGGTAATACTTCACTATGTGTAGTTTAAATAAAATTAAAATGTAGGGTGGGCTTCTATCTCACCCTTCAACTAGTAAAACACCATCAACTTTATAGAATTAATATTAAAGGAAAAGGAGTGAAAACCATTAAAAATAATTCATTTTTCTAGTTGAAGAATATATAAGAATTTTAATTAAACACTGTTCTATATTTTACTGATTGGAGGGTGCGATCGTGGCCACCCCCCCACCCTACATATACATTTCAACATCCAATAAATCACTGTTATTGTATTTTTTAATCATCATTACAAATTTTGTTAATATTTTCTTTGGAAATAATTCACTATTTGTAGTTTAAATAAGTTGCATATGTAGGGTGGGAAGGTGGCCTCTATCCCACCCTTCAACCAGTAAAACATCACCATCATGACTTTAATGAAATAAAGAAGAAAATTGTTTAATAAATTTATTTTTCTACTTGAAGAATTTATAAATATTTATAATTTTTTAAGCAACATTACACATTTTTTGTTTAGGAAATAATTCACTATTTGTAGTTTAAATATAAGTTCATATGTAGGGTGGGCGGGTGGCCTCTATCCCACCCTCTAACCAGTAAAACATTAATTTTGTAGAAAAAAGGAATAAAAATCATTAAAACTATTTCATTTTCCTAAGAATTAATAAATATTTTAATATAAAAACTGTTCTAGACTCTACTGATTGTATCGTGGGATAGAGGCCATCCACCCACCCTACATATACATTTAACCATCAAACATTACACTGTTATTGTATTTTTTAATCATTACAGGTTTACTTTTTATTTTCTTTGGAAATAATTCACTATTTGTAGTTTACATAAAAGCGCACATGTAGGGTGGGTGGGTGGCCTCTATCCCACCCTCCAACCAGTAAAACATCTCCAGTGTCGGCTTTGTAGAAATAATATTGCAGAAAAAGGAATGAAAATCATTAAAACAATTTCATTTTCCTAAGAATTGATAAATATTTTAATCAAACACTGTTCTAGATTCTACTGATTGTAGGGTGGGATAGAGGCCACCCACCCACCCTACATATACATTTAACCATCAAACATTACACTGTTATTGTATGTTTTAATCATTACAGATTTACTTTTTATTTTATTTGGAAATAATTCACTATTTGTAGTTTAAATAAAAGTACATATGTAGGGTGGGCTGGTGGCCTCTATCCCACCCCACAACCAGTTAACATCTTCATGAGCATTTTTTTCAAATAAAATTCCAGAAGGAGTGGTAATTTTTAAAAATAATTAATTTTTCTAGTTTAAGAATTGATAAATATTTTTTAATCATAATTACAGATTTTGTTCCTATTTTCTTTGGGAATACTCCACTTTTTTTAGTTTAAATAAAAGCGCATATGTAGGGTGGGCGGGTGGCCTCTATCCCACCCTCCAACCAGTAAAACATCTCAATTTTCGGCTTTATAGAAATAATATTGCAGAAAAAGGAATGAAAATGATTAAAAATAATTTATTTTTCTAGTTGAGTATTTTAATTAAACACTGTTCTATATTTTACTGATTGGAGGGTGGGATAGAGGCCACCCACCGACCCTACATATGCATTTAAACATCCATCAGTACACTGTTATTTTATCTTTTAATCATCATTAAAATTTTATTTTTATTTTTTTTAGAAGTAATTCACGACTTGTAGTTTAAATAAATATACATATGTAGGGTGGGTGGGTGGCCTCTGTCCCACCCTCCAACCAGTAAAACATCCCCATTGTCGGTTTTATAGAAATAATACTCCAGAAAAAGGAATGAAAATCATTAAAAATAATTAATTTTTCTAATTGAGGAATTTATAAGAAAAATTAATTAAACACTGATTTTACTGATTAGAGGGTAAGATAGAGGCCACCCACCCACCCGACATATACATTTAATCATCCAAGAATATACTGTTATTGCATTTTTAATCATCATTACAAATTTGGTTTATATTTTCTTTGGAAATAATTCACCATTTGTAGTTTAAATACAAGTGCATATGTAGGGTGGGCGGGTGATCTCTATCCAACCCTCCAACCAGTAAAACATCCCCACCATCGACTTTATATAAATAATTTTGCAGAAAAAGTGATGAACATCTTTGAAAATAATTTATTTTTTCTAGTTGAAAAATTTATAAATATTTTCCAAAATTTACTGATTTTAGGGTGGGTTTGAAGATACCCACCCACCCTACAAATACAATTAAACATCTATCAATATACTATTATTATTTTTTTAAGCAACATTGCAGATTTCGTTTTTATTTTTTTGGAAATACTTCACTCTGTGTAGCTTAAATAAATTTGTAAATATAGGGTAGAAGGGTTGCCTCTATCTTACCCTCCAACCAGTAAAATATCCCCATAATCAATTTTATAATAATAATATTGAAAAAATAGGAATGAAAATCATTAAAAATAATTGATTTTTCTACTTGAAGGATTTATAAATTTTGTAATTAAACACTTTTCTATTTTTTACTAATTGGAGGGTGGGATAGAGGCCACCCACCCACCCTACATATACATTTAAACATCCAACAATATTCTGTTATTGTATTTTTTAAACATCATAACAAATTGGGTTTATATTTTCTTTGCAAATAATTCACTATTTGTTGTTTAAATAAAAGTGCATATGTAGGGTGGGCGGGTGGCCTCTATCCAACCCTCCAACCAGTAAAACATTCCCATCATCGATTTTATAGAAATAATTTTGCAGAAAAAGGAATGAACATCTTTGAAAATAATTTATTTTTCTAGTTGAAGAATTTATAAATATTTTCCATATTTTACTGATTTGAAGGTGGGTTTGAGGACACCCACCCACCCTACATATACAATTGAACATGCATCAATATACTATTATTATTTTTAAGCATCATTGCAGATTTCGTTTTTAATTTTTTTTTGGAAATACTTCACTATTTGTAGCTTAAATAAATTTTTATATATAGGGTAGAAAGGGAGCCTCTATCTTACCCTCCAACCAGTAAAATATCCCCATCATCGATTTTATAATAATAATAATATTGAAAAAATAGGAATGAAAATCATTAAAAATAATTGATTTTTCTATTTGAAGAATTTACAGATATTGTAATTAAACACTTTTCAATTTTATACTGATTGGAGGGTGGGATAGAGGCCACCCACCCACCCTACATATTCATTTAAACATCCATCAATACACTGTTATTTAATCTTTTTATCATCATTAAAGTTTTGTTTTTATTTTCTTTAGAAATAATTCACTATTTGTGGTTTAAATAAAAGTGCATATGTAGGGTGGGCGGGTGGCCTCTATCCTACCCTTCAGCCAGTAAAACATCCTCACCATCAACTTGATAGAATTGATATTGCAGCAAAAGGAATGAACATCTTTGAAAATAATTTATTTTTCTAGTTGAAGAATTTATGAATATTTTCCATATTTTACTGATTTGAGGGTGGGTTTGAGGACACCCACCCACCCTACATATACAATTGAACATGCATCAATATACTAGTATTATTTTTTAAGCATCATTGCAGATTTCGTTTTTTTTTTTTTTTTTTTGAAAATACTACACTATGTAAAGCTTAAATAAATTTGTAAATATAAGGTAGAAGGGTAGCCTCTATCTTACTCTCCAACTAGTGAAATATCCCCATCATCGATTTTATAATAATAATATTGAAAAAATAGGAATGAAAATCATTAAAAACAATTGATTTTTCTACTTGAAGGATTTATAAATATTGTAATTAAACACTTTTCTATTTTATACTGATTGTAGGGTGGGATAGAGGCCACCCACCCACCCTACATATTCATTTAAACATCCATCAATACACTGTTGTTTAATCTTTTTATCATCATTAAAGTTTTCTTTTTATTTTCTTTAGAAATAATTCACTATTTGTGGTTTAAATAAAAGTGCATATGTAGGGTGGGCGGGTGGCCTCTATCCTACCCTCCAACCAGTAAAACATCCACATAATCGACTTTATAGAAATAATATTGCAAGAAAGCGAAGAAAATCATTAAAAATAATCAATTTTTCTAGTTGAAGGATTTATTTTAATTAAGCACTCACTTCTATATTTTACTGATTGGAAAGTAGGATAGAGGCCACCCACCTTTCCTACATATACATTTAAACATCCAACAATACACTGTTATTGTATTTTTTAATCATCATTACAAAATTGGTTTAATTTTCTTTGGAAATAATTCACTATTTGTAGTTTGAATAAAAGTGCATATGTAGGGTGGGCGGGTGGCCTCTATTTAACCCTTGAACCAGTAAAACATTCCCATCATCGACATTATAGAATCATTACATCGTATAACATAATATAGTTTTATTAAGTTTCCAAGAAAACTGACAAATACGAAGGTAGCAAAAATTTAAGAAAATAAAATTGCAGATGGCTTAGAAAATTATCAAAAATAAAAAGGACAGTAGAGTTTTGTTAACAAGAAGATAAAAGATTTAAAACAGAAAAAAATCCGAAATAATAGATGTGTCAAAACTATTAACAAATATTTTTAAATTTTCGAGAAACAAGTAATTATGGACTCACTAGAGATCAGATTAGATTAAGATATTCAATATTTAATAATAAAAATTGTATGATTTCTTTCTTAAATATTTCGTCCAATATCTATGTTTTGTCATTCAACTTGTTTTCAAAATTTTTCAACTATATTTCGTGCGTTAACTATCATTTGTTCTAACGATACTCTTTTCTCCCACACTGAATATTTTTCTTTAATAAGAATGTTGTTAAATTGTTGTAGCCTAAAGCCGTCTTTTGTTTCCTAATTTTATAACCAATTGTAGTTGCCTGACCGATGTTTATGTTTATTTATTCTTTGTACATCTCTCTTAAAAAAAATCATTTCAAACAAATAAATCATACAAAAATCATACATAAAAATTTGGACGAAAGAAGCACGGGAAGAATTCATATTATAATACGTTCTTCCACTCAAACCCTTCTTGTACCGTCAAGTAAGAAGCTGGAATCATCTACATCTGGAGTCAATTATAATTTGCTTTATATTGGTTAACTTATCTAATCCTTTGGAGGAAA
This sequence comes from Ontholestes murinus, assembly GCA_963969525.1. Lineage (NCBI taxonomy): Eukaryota > Metazoa > Arthropoda > Insecta > Coleoptera > Staphylinidae > Ontholestes > Ontholestes murinus. The sequence goes on along the minus strand of OZ018395.1, from coordinate 7,087,504 downwards.
CTTCTGACAGTTAATGTCAGCATAACAGATATTTAAAATATATATAGATACGTTCAATTTTATTATCATTAACTTTTTCAAAGGTAAAACTAATTGTGTCAAGAAATTGTTCATGGAAACTATGAAACAATTTTCTGTTTTTGACAGCTATCAACTGTTTTAAAAATTTTAAGTAAACTTCTAGTTTTATCTAAATTAAATAAATTAAATTTTCTTAGTATTTGTAATCCCTAATAAAAGATTTTAACTATTTTTTTCAACATCATCAACTGTTGTTTCTTTACTAAAAATTCAATGTTCTTTTTAATTTATAAATAAAAAAAGGTAATTAAAAACTGACTTAGTAATCAATTGTTAAAACAATTATTATAAACTTTTTTTAATACGTTGGTGTTATTTGTATTAATTTTATATATTATTTGAGTTTGACTTAGATAATAAAAGCATCAATGAACTTTAATTAAAGATAACTTTCGTTCAATTCTGGAAAAAACAAAAGCTAACGCCGTGTTGACAAGAAAATCAATGAACCCAATATAAAGCGACGAAAACAAAACGCACACACTCGTTTAGAAGTCCTTTAATAGTGTCATAAATGGTATTACTGGAGGTGCGTTACACTCACGGGGTCAAACGGGGTCAGAAGGGTCAGACATCGATCTAAAGCGCGCGAAATGCATCTATGCGCCGCATTTGCATTTTCACTTGGGCGGCGGCGCCCCACCACCGTCCCACCTACCCCCTCCTAGATTTAATGGGTCTTGGGTAGCTCGGCAAAGGTGGCCCAGAGATGGACGGTTTTCCAATGCGTGAAAGGAGGCTGCGCCGAAAGAAATAAATTATGACTCACGTAACAGTCATCGACGACGGCCCGAATGGCGAAAGAATCAATGATCCCGGAATTAATTTGCCTAAATCGAATGTAGGCTTCGCACCCACATCCACATTCTCCGCAATCTCTTTAATTGCAATCAATAAGCTTTTTCTCTGTCTCTCTTTCTTGCTACTATATTTAGAACATCATTAGGTATTTCCGTATTAATCCAAAAATTTTCCAAAAAGTTTTTCAACTGAAATATAATGGATTTGTTAATAGGTCAAGTTAATAATGAACGAAAACTTCTACATGTTTTTTTCTAAATCTATATCTAATAATACTATAGATCGACACAATTTTTTGAATGAAGTGATTATTTGAAATGTATATTCTTCACTTGAAGAAGGCATAATGTGTCAAATCACTTGTAGTGAGTTGAATAAAAATTTGAAAATTAGCCACCTATTAATTTGATATAATTGTTTCAAGTTATAACTCCAAAGGTCTTGATATATAGAAGTCAAGTGGAAGATCATTGAGAAGCAGTGAACTCCACCTGTGATTCCTGTGGCCAAAATTTTTGTATGTGTTTATTTTATGTATATAAGCTAATAAAAAATAAAGAATATGATGATAAAGGATTTCCAAGGTGCATTATGTAATTTAGAGGATTTAGAATAATAATACTTTAATGATGACGAAGATTTCTAAAACCTTTCAAAATCATCTTAAGGGTTGTGCATTAGTGTATTAATTGATTTAATGGTGAAACCTTTTTGTAGGTAGCTAATGTTCATTTCCGTTTTATTTTCCAGGGCAGATACAACAGCGGTGCATTTCCCATGCTTGATAACAGACCACAGGCCGCTTCCGGTCCATTTGGCCTTCCGCGGATTAACAGTGAGCGTCGGCAACCGTGAAATCCTGAGGGATGTAGACGGCTTAGTGCGTCCGGGGCAGCTGCTGGCGGTGATGGGGCCGTCGGGATGCGGCAAAACGACGCTGCTGAATTGCCTCAGCGGACGTCTGCGTCTCGACAGCGGAAACATCTATCTGAACAGGGACGCCCTGTGCAAGCGGTGGAAGAGGAAAATCTGCTATGTCCTGCAGCAGGACATCTTCTTCCCCGATCTGACGTTAAGGCAGACGCTCGAGTACACCGCCCGACTGAGATTACCGGACACGATGAGCCATTCGCAGAAGATGCAGTACGTGGACCACATCATCGACGTGTTGGAGTTGGGACCTTGTCAGGACACCATCATCGGGGATTACATCAAGCGAGGACTGAGCGGTGGGGAGAAGAAGAGGGCTAATATCGCCTGCGAGCTGCTGACCAATCCTTCCTTGATGCTTCTTGATGTAAGTTAATAAATAAAGCTTTAAGATCTAATTGTTCATTTAGTTTGAATAAATATAAAATTTTTAATGTGAATATATTTTCCTTGATTTCCATTTTAGGAACCCACCTCCGGTCTAGACTCGTACGCCGCCTATAACTTGATGACGACACTGAAGAGATACGCGGTGTCCGAAGGAAAAACCGTCGTCGTGACCCTGCACCAGCCTTCCAGTCAAATTTTCCACCTGTGCGATAAACTCCTCCTGTTGTGCGGTGGACAGACTGCCTATTTCGGTGACACCTGCAAAGTCGTAGATTTTTTTAGTAATATAGGACTACACATCATGCCACATTATAATCCAGCAGATTTCATATGTAAGTTAAGCTATAAGTTAATATTACGTACAAAATTTAAGATCCAAAAATTTATCAGTTTATTAAACTAATTAACCCAGCGTATTTATACTGCCTACCTTAATAAATTCCGTATTGACCTAGTGTGACCGCAACTTAGCTAAACACATTCGATAGAAATTTTAGCGTAGTCATGACTTACCCCAATATATTTACCATTAACCCAGTGTACTCTTGACCTACCTTAACTAATTCCGTATTGATCTAGTATGACTGCAACCTAGCTAAACATATTCGATAGTAATCTTAGCGAATTTTTGACCTACCCCAATATATTTAACAATAACCTAGCGTACTCTTGACTTATCTCAATAAATTCCACATTGATCTATTTTTTCCGCAACCTACTTAAACACATTCGATAGAAATTAGCGTACTCTTGACCTACCGCAATATACTTACTATTAACCAAGCGTACTCTTGACCTACCTTAATTAATTCCGTATTGATCTAGTATGACTGCAACCTAGCTCAACACATTTGATAATAATTCTAGCGCATTTTTGACCTACCCCAATATACTTACCATTAACCCAGTATACTCTTGACCTACCTTAATAAATATTATATTGACCTAGTGTACCCGTAACTTAGCTAAATATACTAAATAACAAATTTAGCGTACTTTAAACCTACATCCATGCATTTCTTATCATATCTAACGTTCCCAAAAAAAATATATTGAAAATTCACTATGTTTAAACTTTTAATTATTAATTAACATAGCATAATGGTGACCTACCTCAATAATTTCATTAACCATCCAACGTACTTTTGACCTAATTCAATAAATTCGAATTTGACCTACATTCAAAAAATTCTGAATTGCATAAGCGTACTTTTTATACCTGCATTAATAAATTCTTCAATAATGATTTAACGTAATCTTCACCTAACTTAAATAATTTTTAATGTATATTAACCTTAAGTACATTGAATGTACCCCCATGATTTCGTTAGTGGCCTAGCCAAACGTCAATAGTTTGGTTATAAACTGTAGTTAATTAATGACCTGTTACAATAAAATATTAAATTGCCGCAATAAATTTAACTTTACCTTAGCTGAGTAAATCAGCCTACTTCATCAGTTAACAAATTACGATGCTTTTGACCTACCTCAATAAAATTGATAGTGACCTAAGGCACTCTTAACCTGCCTCAATAGATTTTGATAGTAACCTGGCCAACTCTTGACCTAAATCAATAAATTCGGCAGTGACCTAGGGCACTCTTGATCTGTCTCAATAGGTGTAACACTAACCTTGCTAACTATTGACCTACCTTAATAAAGGTAGTAACCTACGGCACTCTTGATGATCCAATAGATTTTGATAGAGCCAGGTTACTATAAAAATCTATTGGGTCATCAATACTTACTGATGGTAACTATTTTGAAACTTGATGTAATGAATTTATGGTTTTAGCAACTTCAGTTAAGTGTAAAAAAAATATAAAACCAATTGCTATCAACTTAAAATTTTCTATTATTTATTTAAAATTTATACAAAATTGCATTTCTGTAAGTACATTCAAAATTTCATTGCCCAAATTTTGTAAAAATTATTTTAAAATTTAATGTAATGATTTTAACAACTTGTAATGAACGAAAAACAATTTCCACCGGCTTGAAATTCTCTAAATTTACTCACGATTTATGAGAAATTGTATTTCTGTAAAAATATTAAATAATTATTGTCCGCATTTTGTAATAATTACTTTAAAACTTAATGTTATAAATTGATTATTATAACAACTTCAGCTGAGTCTATAAAATTATAAAAACAATTGCTATCCACTTGAAATTTCCTAAAGTAAATCAAATTATGTGCAAACTTATATTTTTGCACAAACAATCAAAATTTACTGCGGAAATTTTACAAAAAAATATTTTAAAACTTTTGAAAAATATTTATTATCATAACAACATTAGTTGTTCGTAAAAAATATAAAAACAAAAACTATCGACTTAATTTGTTTTTAAATTGACTCATAATTCACGTGGAATGAAATTTCTGCAAAAATATTAGAAATTTCATCTGTAAATTTTGTGATAATTATGTTTGAACTTGATTTAATGAATTGATTATTATAACAAATTTATTTGGTCGTAAAAGAATATAGAGATAATTGCCATCGACTTGAAATTTTTCTAAATTTGTTCAAAAATCATTGCGAAAATTTTATTTATGTAAATACATCAAAGATTTATTGACGTTGGTAGTGACCTAGGGCATTCTCCGCCTGTCTTAATAGATTTTGATAGTGACCTAACTAACTCTTGACCTACATCAATAAAATTGATAGTGACCTAGGGCACTCTTGACCTGTCTCAATAAATTTTGATAGTAAACTACCCAACTCAATAAAATTGTTAGTGGCGCTATGCAATGACGAGGCTCCAGCTCTAATCCGTATCTATCAATCCGCTCTATCAGTAAAGGGGTTTTGGCCTGAACCACTTCGGACTTCATAGGATACTCGTGACCTATCACAAAAGATTTTAATAATAACCTAGCCAACTCTCGCCCTGCCTCAATAAATAATGACATACCACAAAAATATTTAACCTATTTAAAGTGTTTAATTTAATAAGAAATTTATAAAAATTATATATTGATTAACCTTTGTTTTACTTATAGTAATTAAAGGGTAAAATACTAAACAACCACCCATCTTACATGTTCATACAAATTTAAGCAACTGTTTTCACTTCTTAAAAACTGTAAACGTAAATTTGTGTGGTTTTTTTAAACTGAAAGTAAAAGAAATGAATAAATTCGTTAATCACTTTAATAAATTATCTAGTTACCTAGTGACCTAGTGACTTAGTTGACCTATCCTAATATATTTTGCATAGTTGTGGAATACTATTAAGAGCTAGTATAGAATTCTTTTAAATCTTCTAGATAAATGTGAAATTCTTTAAAAAATGTAAACGTTAAAAAAGTTTGATTATGATAATTTTTTAGTAACAAAACTTCTGAAGCATTCTCCACAAAATTCAATGCAAATGTAAACTTATTTATAATAATTTGAAAACAAACAATCAAAGGTTTTTTTTTCAAAAGAAAAGGAAATCAATAAATTCGTTGATCATCAAAAATATTCTTGAACTACCCCAATCAATTTTGGAGTAAACCTACCTTAATAGATCTTGTAGTGACCCACAGTACTCAATAAATTTTTAGTGACCTAAGTGTTCACTTGACCTACCTCAATAAATTTTGTAGTAACCCAGCGTACTCTTGACCTACCTCAATATATTCGGTATTGATATAGCGTTCTATGGACCTATCTTTATAAATTTCATAATGACTTAGCGTTCTCCTGACCTAACTCAGTAAATTTTATAGTAACCCAGTGTACTCTTGACCTACCTCAATAAATTCAATAGTTGACGTACCTCAATATATTTTGGAAATTTTCCATAGTTGTGAAATGCTACAATATTAGGAGCAAGTAAGAATTTCTTCTAAATCTGCTAGAAAAGTGTGAAATTCTTTAAATTGTGATAAATTTTTAGCAATAAAACTTCTTAAGCATTTTCCACAAAATTTATTTCAGATGAAAACTTATTTATAATCATTTGAAAACAAATAATTAAGGGGTTTTTTGATAAGAAAAAGAAATTAATAAATTTGTTGATCATCAAAAATATTCTTCACCTACCCCAATAAATTTTGCAGTAAACCAACGCACTCGTGACCTACCTTAATAGATTTTGTAGTGACCCAGCATACTCAATAAATTCTTTAGTGACCGAAGTGTACTCTTGACCTACCTCAATAAATTTTGTAGTGATCCAGTGTACTCTTGACCTATCTCAATATATTCGGTATCATATCTTTATAAATTACTTAATGACCTAGCGTTATCTACAACAATAAATTTTATAGTAACCCAGCGCACTCCTGACCTACCTCAATAAATTCTTTAGTGACCTAGTGTACATTTAACCTACCTCAATAAATTTTGTAGTAACCCAGCGTACTCTTGACTTCCCTGAATAAATTCTTTAGAGACATAGTGACCTAGTTTACCTACCTTAATGTATTTAGGAAATTTTGCATAGTTGTGGAATACTACAATATTAAGAGCAAGTAAGACTTTCTTCTAAATCTTCTAGACAAGTGTGAAATTCTTTAGAAAATATAAACATTAAAAAAAGTTTGATTATGATAACTTTTTTTAGCAACAAAATTTCTAAAGCATTCTCTACAAAATTTAATGCTGATATAAACCTATTTATAATCATTTGAAAACAAATAATCAAAGGTTCTTTTTTCAAAAGAAAAAGAAATCAATAAATTCGTTAACCATAAAAAATACTCTTTACCTATCCCAATAAATTATGCAGTAAGCCAACGTTCTCTTGACCTACCTTAATAAATTTTATAGTAACGCGGCATACTCTTGACTTGCCTCAATAAATTCTTTAGTGACCTAGTGTACCTTTGATCTACTTCAATAAATTTTGTAGTAATCCAGCGTACTCTTGACCTACCTTAATAAATTCTGTAGTGATCTAGTGAGCTAGTTGATCTACCTCAATATATTCTCGAAATTTTGCATAGTTTTGTAAGAGATGGTAAAAATATTTGAATATGATAATTTTTTTAGAGTTTTAGTTACAAAACTTCTGAAGCATTCTCCACACCTTTAATAAAGATGTAAACTTAATTGTAATAATTTGATAACAAATCTTCAAAGGCTTTCTCCAAGATGTATTTGTTCAAATAAAAAAAAATAGATCAATAAATTCGCTCACCATCGAAAATACCGGTGACCTACCCCAATAAATTTTGCAGGAAACTAACGTACTCTTGAACTACTTTAATAAATTCTGCAGTGACATAGCGTATTCTTGACTTACCGCAATATTATCGGTATTGATATAGCGTACCATAGATTTACCTTGACTTATTTCCAAATGACTGAGCATACCCTTGTCCTACCTACAAAAAAATCGATATTAACTCAGTATTTGACTGATATACCATAACAATTTAATTGTATTGTTCTGAATATTCTGTTGCATTGAGTTTGGTTAGGTAATGTATGCTCTTAATTTAGCTAAAAGAATTGGCTTTACTGATATGAGATACATTCAGTTGAAACCACAAAATCTTTGACAATTATTTTAAACCAATAATTCTAATGAAAAAAAATACAGAAATTGTTCAATTATATTTTACATGATGGCATTAAACGCATTAAAATGATCTGTAATTTTACTTATAATAGTAATTATCAATTAATAAAAATTGCCTTTACGCAACTTATCGAATAAAATTACTTAATTATCCAATAAGCATGTATTCTTAGGTCACCTCGGGTATCTTGAGAATTGAATAAGTTTTTGAATATTAATGAAATCATGACCTAGCGCAATCTTGTCTAAAACCAATATATTCGTGAGTTCACTTGACCAACTTAGATAAATTTAATAGTGACCTAGTGTATTCTTGACATACCTTATTAACTCATTGATATTAACTTAATCGATTTACTATAATAAAATATATTTGCTTTGAGAAAGATTAAATTTCTGTAATAAATTTAACTTAATCTAAGTGAATAAGTAAGCTTATTTTTTCTGTTAATAAATTAATTAGAAACCATCTACGGTACGTTAGTCCTACCTCAATTAAATTAATAGTGACCTATAACACTCTAGACCTGCCTCAATAGATTTAATAGTAACGTAGCACTTTCGAACTGCCTCAGTAAATTCAATAGTGACTTAGCGTATTCTCGACCTACCTCAATATATTCGTTATTAAGTATTAATTCATCATAATAAAATATATTTGCATAGTGTATAATTAAATTACCGAAATAAGTTCAACTTAACTTAGCTTAATAAGTTAGCCTACTACGCCAATTAATAAATTAACTATAAATCATCTAAAGTATTTTTAAACTACTTCAAAAAAATTGATAATAACCTAGGGTATTCTTGACCCACCTCAATGGATTTGATAGTGACCTAGTGCAGTTTTGGCCTGCGTCAATGGATTTAATAGTGACCTAGCGCAATCTTGACCTACCTCAATACATTTGTTATTAACTTATCTAACCATTAATTTACCCTAATAAAATATATTTCCCTGGTGTACAATTAAATTACCGAAATAAATTCAACTTAACTTAACTGAAGTATAAATCATCTGACGTATTCTTGATCTACTTCAATATAATTGACAGTGACCTAGTACACTACACACCCACCTCAATAGATTTGATGGTGATCTATCACACTTTTGAACTGCCTCAATAAACTCAATAGTGACCTAACCTAATTCTTGACCTACCTCAATATATTGATTATTAACTCAGTTTACTATTGATTTATTATAATAAAATATATTTGCTTAGAGTACAATTAATCGGAATAAATTCAATTAAACCTAGTTGAATAAGTTAACAATAAATTTTCTAACATATTCTTAAACTACTTTAATAAAATTGATAGTGACGATAGTGACCTAGCGCACTCAAAAGATTTGATAGTGACCGAGCACACTTTCGAATTGCCTCAATAATGACTTTGTGTACTTTTGGCCTACCTCAGTATATTCGTTATTAACTCAACAATTAAATTACCGGAATCAATTCAACTTAACCTAGCTGAATAGAAGTTAGCCTACTTCGTCAGTTAATAAATTAACTATAAATCACCTTGGTTTACCTCGATAAAATTGACCTAGCGGACCAATAGATTTGATAGCGACTTAGCAAACTTTTGACCCGCCTTAATAAATTGAATAGTGACTTAGCGTATTCTTGACATATCTCAATATATTCGTTATTAACTCAGTTAACTATTAATCTATTACATTAAAATATATTTGCTAAGTGTATAATTAAATTATCAAAACAAATTTAACTTTTTTAAATGAGGTGAATAAATTATCCTACTTAACACTACTACTTAATCTAATGTACTCTTGACCTAGCTCAGTAAAATTGACACTGACCTAGCTCAATACCGTTGACCCACCTCAATAGCTTTAATAGTGACTTAGTGTACCTTTGACTTGCCTCAATAAATTCGATAGTGGCCTAGCGTACTCGGTAAAATAAGAGTAAAGTGCAATCGATTAATACATTAGATGCTGGAGTAGGTCAAGGATATGTGTTGTGGATTGTGATAGGTACGTTATATTAACACAATCAATTAATTAATCACTAGGTACTTTTGACCAACCTTTATAAATCCAATGGTGACCTAGCGTATTCTTGACCTAACTCAATATATTCGTCATCAACTCAATTAGCTATTGATCTAGCAAAATAAAACATAGCTTCGTGTAAAAATTAAATTAGTTCAACTTAGGTAAATAAATTAGCCTATTTCTCCAATTAAATAATTCACTCTAAATCATCTAATGTACTTTTGACCTACCTCAATAAAATTGATAGTGACAAATTAAACACTATAATTACTTTGTTTTGTATAACAGTTATTTATTTAAACGGTGACCAATGGTTTCAATACATTCACGTATCATTTTCAAGCCTCCATAGTCAATCAAAAAATTGATAGTGGCCTAGCACACTCTAGACCTGCCTCAATAGATTTAACGCACTCTTGACTTGCTTTAATAAATTTGATAGTGACCTAGCGTTTTCTTTTGGTGTGGATTAATAGTAAACTGGGTTAAAAATAGAACCGATTGGAATAGTTCAAGATTATACTCGATTAATTAAAGTTAAATAATAATAAAGAATGAAATATATTTAGAATCAAAGGTTTTGCAGTTTTTACTCATCTTGAATACCATTATTAACTCAGTTAACTATTGATTTATTATCATTTGGACTAATGTAACATTCTAATAAAAATATAAACATTAAAAAATACAGATTTTGATCTTGCAAATTATAGAAAACTACTGGAAAATGATGAATATTTGGTTCTGAACCATTTCTTATATTTTTGACGTAGATGTAGAATTATAATAATTTTAAAACAAGTCTTCAAACGCAATTTAAAAGATCTAGGAACCTTTTAGAATCTTATAATCATTTGTAAACAATAACTTTCAAGTTTTACTCAATGGGAGGGTTGCAAGTTTTAAAATTTCTGAAGGTTTTCTAACCAAAACCCTTAAAAGACCTTAAAATGAAATGTGTATGAGTACCTTTTCTTACTAGGTATAGTTAGAGATATTTAAAAATTCTGTACTAAAATTTAGAGATAAATGTGAAGTTATGATAAAACTATAAATATTTAAAACTGATGATTATGATCTTGCAAAATATAGAAAACTACTGGAAAATGATGAATATTTGGTTCTGAACCATTTCTTATAGTTTTGGCGTAGATATAGAATTATAATAATTTAAAAACAAAGCTTCAGATTCATTTTAAAAGATTTAGGAACCTTTTTGGATTTTATAATCATTTGTAAGTTTTTAACCGGTTAGATCAAGAAGAATAAATCCGATTTCATCAAGTTCATGCTTATTAAAAAAAATATATCATTACGGCCTAATTAACAATTAAAATTCTAAAGTAAAACACTGTGTATAACACTTGATATTTATTAATATGTTTCGGCAAATCAACTTGCCATTATCGAATCTATAGTCAACATATTAATAAAAATCTAGTGTTATACCAGCAAAGTTAAAGTGTTTTACTGATTATTAAACATGTATAACGAAGTAGAAGCTTCTTATATCAAAAAAATTAAACTATTAATTAAAAAATCTCATTCTATGATTCTAGGAATAAAGTCTCATGCAATCCTTACGTACTATTTGTCTTTTGTTTCATAAATTCCTAACGTTATTACTCATCCAGCCTCCACCGAGATACATTAATACGCGATTTAATTTTCCAGCCAATATGATTGCTCTTTCCTGTTCTAGTGGAACAAGTTAAGGGATCGGCCGAACTGAGGCAGAAGATAATAGCGGCGGCGAGGGAAGCGAGAAAGGCGAAGGACTACCCGGTGGAGCTACATGACTGCATATACCTACAAGATAAGTACGTCGATCAATCAGGGAGGGTTATGGAACCGGCGCACCATGTCACTTTTCCACATTTAGAACGTAAGAAGAATATTTTATTAATAAATTATTATATCACCCAAATGAAGAGATTTATTCCAAGCTATACATTAACTACAGTCGAGCCTCATGCATTTCCGTTCTAAGAATTGTAAAGCAATTAATATCTAGATCGTTCTGTCATCATCCTAGGATGATGAATCACAGTCAGCTCTCGGCGGCTCCACTATATTTCTTCTAATAATAGAAGAAGTTTTTCTGCTAAGTTGAAATATTTATTATGTTTTAACCTTGATAATGACCTTCAAAGGTTATAGATGATAAATAAAACTCTTCGGTAAACTGTGACAATTGTTTCATCTGCTTGATGAAGCCACTGTGTGACGAAACAATTGTCGCAGTGTATCGACATTAAACTGTGTAAATTCTCAAAACCGAAGAGTACTAAGAGTATCTGATGGAATTTCACCAAGTAAAAGCCTCATCAATCCAATCTTTGAGTTTATTATTTAAATTAAAGTAATTTATATCCTTAAGAATGATTTACTATGAATATAAAATTAAAAATTTTATGATCTTTAGGTATTACAAACAGTAACCTACCATCAGAAGACATGCTGAACTCCATGGAGCCGGACGTGCGCAGACTGTGGTTGGACACGCACTCTCACGCCTCGTCGTCGAGCAGTGAAACTAGTGATTCGGACTGTTATTTCTCGTGGCCGACGAGTTTCTGGACCCAGTTCAAAGTTCTGTCGCAGCGCAACTTCCAGGAGGCGAGACCGAGGATGCTGTCGAAACTGAACTGGGTGCAGACGATCGGACTAGGCCTTCTGGCCGGTTTACTGTGGTTCCAGCTGGAGCGTCGCGAGGAGGCCCTGCACGACATCCAGGGCTGGATGTTCTTCTCGACGACGTACTGGATGCTGTTCGCGCACTTCGGCGCCCTCAGCTCGTTTCCGCCCGAACGCGAGGTGATCAACAAAGAGAGACAGTCCGGTGCGTACAGACTGAGTGCGTATTATTTAGCGAAAATGGTGGGTGAATTGCCGCTGACAGTGACTTTACCGGCGATTTACCACCTGATATCGTATCCCATGCTCGGGTTCCACTCGCCGGTGGTTTTCTTCACGCTGCTAGGGTTCCTGCTGCTGAACACCATCGTCGCGCAGAGTGTCGGCTTCTTCATCGGGGCCGCTTGCATGGACATGCAGGTCAGCATCACCATCAGTGCACTGTACACGCTGGCGACGCAGCTGTTCGGCGGTTATCTTGCCACCAACATACCTTCCTGGCTGACGTGGATGAGGTATCTGTCCATGGTGCATTACGCCTACCAGAATATGCAGATCGTAGAGTTTAGTGAAGGACTTCCCATTATGTAAGTATATTTATTTATGACTTTTATCTTTTTTATTTCTTCCTTGCAAACTTACATCTCACCATTCTTCTAACTTCTTAAAATACATATTTCACTTTTCTAATATTTTTCACAATGTTTTTGCATTGATACAAATAATTCTATGGTAATTATTATCTTGATAATTTTCAAATAAGCCTAGCGTACGCTTGACCTTACCCAATAAATTCTATATTAATCCAGACGTACTAATGCAAATAATAGATTCATCTAGCGTACTCTTGACCTACCACAATATAAAGTATATTGCCCTTGCAGTTATCCTGACCTACCTTAATAAACCGTAAATTGATGAAGGTCAGTTATACGAAGGTCATAATACAATTGATTGTGGTAGGTCAAGAGAACGATAGGTTAACGCACAAAAATGGTGAAAAAATATAGGAGCGTAGATAAAACAATTTAAATTACCACAAAAAAAAATAGTAAAAAATCAACAAAATTTATTATTGTTAGAAACTTACTAAATAAATTTAAATTTAAACACCCAATTTGTATTATTATTTTTTTAAATTTAAAGTAAAACCCTCGCTGATGTTTTACTGATTGGAGGGTGGATCTGAGGCCACCCACCCACCCTACAAATACATTGATTATTAACAATCAAACAGTGTTTTTGTCTTCTTAACTTTAAAAATAAAACAATTGTGTTGTTAAAGTCTTTTTACAAACTATTAATGATGGATGAATTGCAAAATCTTCCAACCACCCACCCTATGTATACATTTTTTACGTTTAATAAAATGTTTTTATTTTTTTAAATTTTGCTAATAACATGAATTTTACGATTGATTTTCCTGCAAACTTAAAGGTGATGAGTGACTGAATGTAAATTGTATATGTAGGGTGGGTGGGTGGCCTCGGACACACCCTCCAACCAGTAAAACATACACGAGGGTTCTTTAAAAACATTGGATAAATAAATCGTTTGTTAAATTTATGATTTATTTTATTATAAATAAAAACTGTATACAAAAAAAAATTGGCTTGAAATTCTGATTATGAAAATCTGTTATTAAACACAAAAAGAAAAATATTTGATTGATGGGTGTACCTACGTTCTTTGTTTTTGTGTGTTGTAATAGACTTTACATTATCAGTAAAATAAACGAAAAGAAATAATAATAATCAGTTTTAATGAAATATGTTTTAATTGTATAAAAATATTTATTTGTTCATAAATTTTTTTAAAGAACCCTTGCTTAGAATGTGCTGGTTGCAGGGTGGCTCCTTTTTTATTTTAATTTTTTGTAGTCTATTTATATTTTCTTTATTTTTTGTAGTCCGTCTATCGTCTATATTTCCCGTTTTCTGTTTTTAATCTGGATTTGTTTGGCGTTTATATTTTATTTTAGGTTTAAGCCTATTGTAAATATTTTGTTTGTTTTCCATTTTGCAGAACTTCTTTTTTGTTATATTTCTTCTATCTGCTTTTTTTTATTGTTTTGGGTTGTCTTGTTTTTCATTGGTATGTTTTGCTTCTTTTATTTTTGTTCATATTGTTTAATTTTAGAATCTTTTCCTCATCTCTGTTTCTCTTTTTTTATTACTCTTCTGCCTGCATTCTGTTTGTATTTAGATTTTGTTCTTCGTTTGCGTTTGTCTATGGTCTATCTTTTCTTTATTTCTATGTTTTCCTTAGGCTTATCCAAAATGCTTTAAAAGATGTGATTTAACAAAATAAAATGTGAAATTCTTCATCTGACTTTCGTTTATCTTTTGAATTGTATTTTTTTATTTGATATTTTTTGTATTTTTTCTAACGTTTATATTTATTTGTTTCATCAGCTTTTAATCTTTTCTCTTTTAATATTCTATTTATTGTCAATTGTTAAACATTCTTCTTCTGTTTATGCTTAGTTGTTTTTCTTTTGTCCATTTTTTGTTTTTGTTTTAGTCAGTTTTTTAATGTTTTGTTTCATTTGGGTATATTTATGAAATTGAATGTACTATAATGTAATGTAATGCAAAATTACACTGAATTAACAATACATATTATTTCCCGGGTTTCGTATTTTTTCTTTAATTTGCCTGTCATTTATTACTCTTAGTTTTTAATTTGTCTGATTTTTTAATATTTTGTCTTTCGTTTTTATTTTGACTAATCTTTTTTTTAAATGTTTAATCTTCATTCCGTTTGTGTATTTTTATTTTTCGTTTTCTATTTTCTTAAAATAATTTAAAGTTTCAATTCTTTCAGATCTGTAGTTTATTATCTTTAGTTTTTTATCTGTATTTTATTTTTTCGTTTACTAACAACCTCTTGTCTTTATTTTGCACAAATGCGCATATTTTATGTTTTCAGTGTGTCTTCAGTCTGTATTTTGTCTACAAATGATTATTTATTTGTTTGTTCTTCATATTTTATCTGCTCTTTGGTTTTTCTCATACCTGCCAAAATTTTCAAAGCATTAATTTATTATTTTATTAATCTCCCTTTTGCCTAACTTCTATTTTAGCTTTTGTATCTCATTTGTCTAAATGTTGATATGTTGATATGTTGGTTTATTTTTCCGTTTATTTTCTACTTTTTACTTGCGGTATATAGAATATACAGGGTGTCCCGTTAATGTGGATAAATGGCTGGACCACACATTCCTAGGATCAAAACATGATAATTTAACCCGATATATCTATATCCAAAAAAGTTTACGGTTAAGCCGGAATTTATCTTCAAAGTTTCAAAAAATTTTACTTTTTTTGTTTATGTTTTTTCATTGAGACATTCAGTTGTAACACTTTTACAATTTCAATTGTTTCTTTTACTTCATATATTAAATAATAATAATAATAATCGTTACTTTGAACTATAATAAATCGAATATATTAATATAGCCATTAAACTTGTTCAATAGCGCACTTTTGACCTACCTCAACCAATAATACAATGACCTTTCGTACTCCTAACCCGCCCGAATAAATTACACATTGAGGTAGGTCAAGAGTACGCCAATTCAAGCGGGAAAATACGAACACGTTATTCGATTTGAATGAAATTTATTATTAATAACTCTACTATAATATAATACATCATTTAAGTTATTATGGGTATTAGTGATTGACAGGAAATATAGAAAATTGTGGTACCACCATTTAAAAATTAAAATATGTTTTTATTGGAGCATCCAATAAAAATAATTTTTGATGATATTTTACTGATTGGAGGGTGGGATAGACGCCACCCACTCACCCTACATATACATATAAACTATAATTCCTTATCATCTTGCGGTTTCCAATAAATTTAATTACAAAACCTTTTGTATAAAAAAGAAATTAAAAAGGTAAAATTTTTGAGTGAATAAATTAGTCAAAATTTGATGCCTGATGGGTGGGCAGACTTGAAATTTGAATTAGATAAGATCAGCTATAGAAAGTCAATTATATTTAAACTTAAATATTGATTTTGTTTAATTTTTTATTACATAAAGGGTTTGATTGTTTTTAGCAGAAAAATCATCAACGATTAGCGATTAAAGTTGTCATGTATATGTAGGGTGGGTGGGTGGCCTCTATCCACCCTCCAATCAGTAAAACATAAGCCAGGGTTTTAGTTAAAAGTTGTAAAATATAAACACGAAATAATTACATTTTTAAGTATTCATAAAAAATTTAAATTAATTTTTATTGATGTTTTACTGACTGGAGGGTGAAATAGGAACCACCCTTCCACCCTATACACATTAGCTTTAATTACTTATCGCCTCGTGTTTTTTTCTGGAATTTTTTTTTTGTGTCTGTCTGCCTGTGTTTCTGCGCTGTGTCTAAAAAAACAATGATACTTTTGAGATAAAACTTGAAACTTAAGGTTTTATCGTTAAAAACTGGAACAAAAAGGCTTTTGGTGAACATTCATAAATCGGAAGTAGATGTTTATTCGTAGCGATTTTTAGGGATATTTTTCTAAATATGAAAAATATTACAAAACTTTTCAAACAAAAGTTAAAGAGAATGAGAAAATGAACAAGTTTTATAAAAACATATTTTTTGTAAAATTATTAACTTTCGAGAAAAAATAATAAAAATTGAAAATTTTGACATTTTTTGACAAATGCTAATAAACTATAGGAGTTACATGAAATTTATATAACAATTAATTGCAGAGAATTAAAAATCGAACCAATTACTAGAAATAGCATTTTTGCGTAAACCGCATAGTTTTCAAGAAAAATATAGGGAAAGTTTTATGATGGCCACATCACCATTTTTTCTTTTAGGTTTTCTTGTGCGTATTGCCTGAATTTCGTATATATCTTTTGTCTGTCATCTAATTCTCTTCTCAGCGTTTTATTTCTCTTCAGTCTATTTGTGTTATTATTTTTTCTTCGTCCATTTTTTATCAATTTTTTTTATTCTGCCTTTTGTCTCAAGTAAAACAAGTGTTTTAGAATATTCCAATCGTTTATGTTATGTTTTTTTTTTAAATTCTTTATATTCTTTTGCTTTGTTTGTTTGTTTCTATTTCTTCTATCTGACGTTTTTGTTTTTTTTGTTTTTTATTTTGTTTCAATTTTTACCATATACTGGCTGGTTTTATTTTTTTGCAATCGGTCGAAAAAAAAAATAACTAAAATACATGGAAAAGGTATTTTGTTTGTTGATAGTCTTTTGAGTGTCTTTTGTTTTATCTTCTGTTGTTTTCATTCTTTTGTCCATATTTGGTCCTCTCTTGTGGCCTTTTTTGTATTTCTAGTCTGCATTTAACTTGTCTTTAATCACTTTGGTTTGTTTATTTTTTGATTGTTTTTTTAATACTTTTTTTTTTATCATCTATTTGTATCCAACTTTCATGTCTGATTTCTTTCTGTGCTTTATATTTTATTTGTCTTTCTCTGATTTTCATTTGTTTTTACTACGATGGATTCAATTTCTTTCTTTTTGTATTCTTTTTTATTTTTTATCTCGATATCTATATTTGTCTGTCCTTTACTATTTAGTAATTATTATTTATTTGTTTATGGCTTTTTTCTATTTCTTGTGTAATTTACCTCTCGACAATCACATATGCTATGATTTGTCCTTTGTTTTTGTCCGTTTTTGCCTGTTTTTAGATTTTTTGTTTATAATATATCTGTCATAAAATGTTGCCTTTTTTTTGTTTCTTTTTTTCACCTTTAATCTTTTGTTTTTCTTTTAGCTGATCATTTATGTTTATCGTGAATAATTTGTTTACCTATTTCTATTTTTTCATGTAAGTTTATTTATAATTTTTCTTTTTTTACAATCTTTTCTCTATGTTGTGTAAAAAATAAAAAACAAAAGATAAATAAACTTACATTAAAAAATCTCTTGCAACCTTTTCCAATATTTTGTTTATCTCCTCTTGTTTTTTTTAAATATATTATAAAACAACTGCAATTGTTTTACTTTTAAGTTTTTCATGTCTATTTTTGACTTATAATAAAACTTAAAATAACTGTAACTCACTTATTGTATTAAAATCCTTCAGTTCGTTGTAGAAAATTAAACAATAATTTAAAAATACGAAAATGTTTTCATATTTTTAAATTATTATTTTTATATGGTTTTTACTTGATTTTAGTTTTATTTTTTGTGTGTCATTTGCTGGAATTGTTTTTGTAGATATTTTGTCTGATATTTTTGTTTTTATCTACAATTCTTTCTTCTAGCTTTTCTTCCTTTGTTTCTTCTTCCTAATTTATCCCTCGTGTGTCTTTTTTTAAATCTTTTGTGTATTTTCAGTTGATTATCTATATTTTAGTATATTTTCTATTTGTTCTCGTTGTTGTATTTTTTCTGTTATGTTATCTCTAATTTGTCCTTCGTCTTTTTTAAATTCTTGTCGTGAATATTTTGTTTATAAACTTTTATCTATTTTATCTATCTCTATTATTTACCTCAATTTTGTCTCATTTATATTTTCTTTTTCTTATGTTTTTTTATTTATATCTTCTATGTCTAGTGTGTATTGTTTACTTTTTTCTCGCTTTGTCTATAATTTTTTTATCTGCCATCTTTAGTGATCAGTCGACCATCTTTTATAAAATGTTTACTGTCTATTGCATTTTTTAACGTTTTCTGTCTGTTTTTCTTTCTGGTGTAACAATAATTATGTTTCTTTGACTTCTTCTTCTTCGTGGTTATCGACCGTAGGTCTTTCAGCCTTAGGTTAATAATTTTTTGTATAATTTTAATTTTAGTACAGCTTTAATTCGTCCTTTTTTATTTTCTTGTTGACTGTCGTTAAAAAATGTTTAAATTCCATTGAAATAATTGTTTTTTTTTCTGACATTTCCTTTCAGTTTGCTTTAAATGCACAATTTATCAAAATGTTGTTATTGTTTGTGTTTTGTTTACCCATTTTAATCCTAAATTTCATTTACTTTGTTTTTTATTTTTCAGTTTCGTGTTTCTAACTTTTTTCTTTATTTGAAATTTTTTTGGCCCTTTAGAATATTTTTGTTTATGTCTTGTTTGTTTGTTTTCGTTTGTTTGTCTACATTCTCTTTATTTAGACTGTCATTTGTTTTTTTAAATCTTTCGTTTGTCTGTATTTTGACTTTCTAACTAGATATTTTGGAAAAAGTAAAAAGTGTCAATTTTTTTTCAAATGGATATATCTCGGCTATTATATAGAAAAAGATCTGTGAAAGACAAAGTTTTAGATAAGTTTTATCGCCATTATTTTCCGAGATATGACGCAAACTTACATTTTTTTATATGGAAACCACAGTTGGCTATGGCCTCGTTCTAAAGATAATATATTTCTCTTTAATCCAATATGACATGTGACATAGTTATTTCTAAAATTAAGTGAGTTATAGTCATTATAAGTTTTATTTTATAATAAAAAATGGCTAGCCATGAAAAAGATTAAAGTAAAACTCTTTTTCATCTATGTATAGTAAAATTAATCTGTCTTCTGATTTTTGCTTTGTGTATCTTCTTTGTCTGGCTCAGTTTGATTTGTTGATTGTTTTTTTTTAATTTGTATTTTGTGTCAAACTTTAATCAACATTTTTTCAATATTCACTTAGCTTTTGTATAACTTTGATTTGAGTTTTTGATTGTTCAATCTCATAATTATATTTCTGTCTTCTTTGTATATATTGTCTGTTTTCAGTTCTTTTGTTTATCAGTTGCTAATTTTTATGTCTTGAATGAGTTTTTCTTAAGATTAATTTGGCTTTTGACTTTTTTGTCTTTTAGTATCTGTCTGGGATATTTGAATTTGTTAATTATTTGTTTTATTTTGTTTTCATTTGTTTTTATTATGTACATTTTGCATATTTCGTCTAAAGAAATTATCTTAAATGTTGTTTTTTTAATATCCGATATGTATTTTCTATTTGCCTTTTTTTAATCTTCTGACGTCAATAATTTATTATTTATTTTTTAAATAGTTTCAATTGTTTTTCTTGTTGTTTCACTTATTTCTAGTCTTTGTCTGTCGTTTTTTGTTTATATTTTGTTACTATTTTTTGTGCTTATATTTATCTGCTTTTGCTTTTAGTATGTCTTTTGTCTGCCTCTCATTTATATGTGTGGTTTGTCTTTAATCATTTTTTTTGTTTGAATTTTGTTTGTCATTTATTTTTTGTCTGTACACTTTTTTATTATTTTTTTTGTCTCTGTCTTCTTGCTTTTGTGTATAATTTTGTAGTTAATCACATTTTTTTAATAAAATAATTCTTTTGTTCTTATCTTTATTTTTCAATCTTTGTTTGGTTTTATATTTGTCGTTTGTCTTTTGTTCATTATTGTGTCAGTTGCCGTACATACCTGAGTAAGTTATTTATATTTCATTATATTTATTTTAGTAAACGTTTTTTTTAAAGTTATATTTGAAATCAATTTTATAATAAAGCTGTACTGAAGAGATCAAGAGATCGAAACACGTGTCTGCAGGTGGTTATAAACTTGAGTATTGCTTTTTGTTCATTTTAAGTCTGTTTTTAGGCTGTATTTTTTATTTACATTTTATCAATCTTTGGTTTATATTCTGTCATATTATTTTGGTCAAAAATTTTGTTGTCTTTTCTACGTTTTATTTCTTCTTCTAAGTGTATTATTATTATTATTATTACTATTATTACTTCTCTACCATTATTTATTCGCCTTAAGACATTTTTTCGATAAATCTTTAATTAAATTTATCTGTCTTTTACATTTTCTGTCTTTTGTATCTCTTCTGTCAGACTGTCTTAATTTATTTATTGTTTATATTTGATTTTGTTTGTCTTTGTCATGTGTATTTTGTTTGTAGCATGTCTTTTATATAATTTTTGTTCATCTTATAACTTTGAATATTGTTTATTGTCTCTGTATGTTAATTGTGTTGCCTACATATTCTGTCTTTCTTTGCGATTATCTTCTATTAGATTTTATCTCGTTTTTTTTTTGTTTCTTTGCATTCTGTCTATATTTGTTTTCTTAATTTCCAGTTGCTTTTGTTTATTTTTCTTACATTATTTACTTAAATCTGCCATCAATCTTTAATTCCTTCAATAATTTCTATTCTTATGTTTTTTTCATCAGCATTCTACCTGTTATTTAAATTTATCTGTGGTAATTTGTCATCATTTTTCTATGTTTTGTCACGTCCTTTGTTTTTCATTTTTTAGATCTGTATGAGACATAAATATAAATTTATCTGTGATCAATCTTTAGTTTTCCATTTTTCTCTGTTATGTCTTTTTTTTAGCACGTCGTTTTTTTATGCCTGCCGAGACTATTATACGAGAACCTATATTATTTGTCCCTCTTCTTTTTTGGTTTTTGATTGTCATCAAATGATACCATTTTTTAAAGATTTATAAAAATTTATATTAAAAAACTTTTTTAGTGTAGGTAGAAAAAAATATGTTTTCTCAATAATGCAGAATGTCTTAATTTAAATGTTATACTCCTTTTGAAACTAAATATATTTTTATCAAATTATACGCAGTCACTTATAATTATGCCTTATAAATGTTGATTAAAGAGAATTAAAAAAAAAACGTATTGCTGGGCAATAACTTTAACGCTATAAAATCGTAATAAATTTGACGTATTGGCCCCTCGTTGGGCGCCAAATTAATAATAATTGAGGTTGTGGGAAAATTGAAAGAAAATAAATATTATAATTTTTTTGTTTTTAGTTCTGTTATCAAATGAGACCATTTTTGAAGGTGTATCAAACAAAAACTATTCAGATATTTTGTGTGAGTAAAAAAAAGTATGTTTTATCAATAAGGTGAAATGTATTAATTTAAATATTCGAAATATACAACACAGTTCAAAGGGTTTCACTTTTATTGTTGAACACTGCAAAATATTTGACTACAAAGTGACTTCAATAGTCTAATCTGCCTTATGAAGCCACTGTATGGTGAAACATGTTGTTATTCAACAATTAAAGTGAAACCCTCTCAACTGCGTTCTTTTATTTGAATGTATTATGGAGTTTTTTTAGTTATCTGCTCATCAATTCAATATTTAAATTTTAGGTTAATTGTGGAAAAGGTTTTCGTGCATTTATTCAAATTCAATAAATACTTTTCAGACAATTTTGAGTAGAGATACAAAAAATGTTTTAAATAATTATAATAACCTTCATATACAACAAATATTATGTTTCAGCAATTAAAAACAATTTTGGAAAATTTATATTTTATTTGTATTTATTTTCAAATTACCAATAACTGTAAATTATATTACTGTTTCAATTTTAAGTGTATTAAATAATAACATTTATTTTTCAGGTGTTCACACCAGAGTAAATTCGACGTTTGCTCGGAATCAACTCACATACCAATCAAAGCAATCCTAGAAGCACAAGGACCACATTTGCCTCTGTGGGCTAACACCGTAGTGTTAGTCGCCTTCCTGCTGGTGTTCAGATTACTTGGATACGTAGTACTGCGCTACTTCCGCACTCCTAAGTGACCCCACATGTGATATTCTACCCCTAGATATTATTAGGTAAAAAAAAATATGGAAAACAAAACTAAAACCCGATAGTCACCAAAGAGTGAGTGACTATAATCGATAGTTGAATAAGTTGAAACACTGTTATAGTCGAAAATCAAAAATTAGTTTAATCTATTCTGTTATATAGCCAAAAAAAAATAATAATAATAACGAATGCGAGTTGACTAAGAGTCACCCGGTGACTATAAAAAAAATTATAAGTATTACACTTGTTATGTTATTCTTAGATAAATATGTAACGTATAACTCTAGACAATACATCGGCTTTATTTGAAATCTTTGAAGAATATTTATTAAAAAAAATTATATATATAATATATATACGTACGTTTAAAATTAAATAAATATATAAATAAATAAATAAATACGGGAAAATGTGATTTATAATAAATTATAAAGGACTATAACATGTTTCCAAAAGCTTGCAACTATAAAAATAATAAATAAAACTCATAATCACCTACGTGACTGTTTCAATTTAGATGTTCTCAATTTATACAAAAAAAAAGAAAGTTGACGATTGGACAGTTTTTTTAGTGACTGCTTATTATTATAAACTTCGGCTGTGCTACATTATAAGTGTGTATGTGTTATTTAACATATTGTGATCCATTCCTACTTGCCATTGAAGTCAGAAATTACGTAAATTTTTTGGAAAAATTTCGACAGTACTTAATTTCCTAGCTGAAATAATAAATGAAAAAAAAAAATACGAATCGGTCGAGCAGTTTTTGACTTTGGTGGCTGGTCCTTCTTTAATTCTGCACAGTGCCTTGGTAACGAGTGCCAAGAAAAGAAAAAAAAAACGATCAACCAGCTATATTTGGGGCTGCCATATACATTAACATATAATTGAGTGCAAGGACTGTGATTAAATTAAAATTTAAAAGGAGAAAATAAATGAAATAATTAAAAAAAAAATGTAAGGATATTTTACTCTGTTGTATAGTAAGCATGTAAATTAAAATTGTACTTTAAAGAAAATTTATTTTATTTTTATTTTGTAATTTAAGCGAATTTTAAGAACGAACTTTTGTCTAATTTTGTATGAAGCATTTCAGTGTGTAACGTTTATATTACCTGAAAGTATGATTACCATCATCACATTAGTCAAAGTTGTGTCTCATCACATCCGCTCTTGTACAGTCATATTTATTGAGCCTGAGAATGTGATTCCTCGACACTGTATTATAACCATATAAATACCCAACAAGCGAAACGTTTTTTTTTTAACCACTCTGTATATACACGTATACAAATATATAAATAAATATATTCTTTTGGACCAAATATCCCTTTTTATTATTATTATTATTATTATTTAGTTTTGTACATTTTCGGCTTATATATCGTAAAATCTGCAAGTTTTGTTAAATAGCTTAATAATTTTTATTTGTTGAAGTAACCTGTATTACCAACTGTTACTGTTTTTTTATATATATATAATGTAATAATCTTGTAATTGTTATTATATAACCGATATTAGTTGATAAGGAGACCAAACGTTTTTACTGCCACATAATAATATTATTAAAGATGATGATGATGAAAAAAAAGTAAATAAATACAATAAATAGATACATATTATTGCCGTTAAAGACTAATAATCATATCGTAAGTATAGGACCGGAACAGTAATGGAAAAGAAAAGCCCGCGAGCCTATAAGTTTAAGTTACTTCCAGTTGTAATAAAGTGTACAAAAGTTTGTCTGTCTATATGTATGTATGTTATAGCTAGTCCTAGATGTTCTAGGATCTATTTATATTAATAAAGAAAGAGTTTAATAATAAAAATATAATTATGTGCTTTTATTTTTCTTAAAACAAACATTAACCAAGTAAAACATAACTTTAACATTTTCTAAAAATTTGTTTTTTTAAACATTTTTAGAAAATTATACATAAAAGAATTTCTGATTTTCTGCAAAAATAATTAATAAGCGAATGGAGAAAACAAGAAGAGAGGAAGCATAATAATTGTCCTACTATTAGATGTAATACTATCTTCCAATAAAGATGTTTATCTCTCAATAATTAATAATTAAAAGTTAAAAATTGATATTTTAGCTTCTCGAATCCTAAAATACTGTTATATTGTGGGAAGCTTCTGATTTAGTAGAAGAGAAATTCACGATAAGATCTCTAAGCAGCTCATTATAGGCTTTCAATAAAAGAAGAATATCAAGAACTTTAGGCAACAAAAATTGGCGCGGTATTTAAGAAGAGTTTTGGTATCAGAAGACGGAGAGCAGAGGATTAACTAGAGAGTGAATATGAGCATATAAATAGTATAAATAGTGAAAATTCGTAGGTAGATAAATAAATTTACAGATGAATTGATCATTCATGTATTGGATATTTTGTATCAGAGGAAATGTATTTTAGGTGTTTATAATTTTGATGATCGTGAATTAAGAGAAATCAAACTCGTCTCTAATAGATAGTTAATATTGTGTAAGCTTAGAGATTTTTGTTTATGGACAAAAAAATAATTTACAGATACATTTCGACAAGCGAAGAAAACAACATTTTTTCGGCTTCTTTTCTACTTGCAATACAAAAAACAAAGTTTTAATAGCCTGTATAAGCTTTATGTTCTTCGAACCAAAAAATGTTAATAAATATGAAATATATTTTCAGACCAAATAAAAAAACAAAGTTTGTAAACGTCTTCCATATTTGCATTAAATCGTTAGTCAAAGGAATCTACGTTAAAGAATATATTGAAAAAATATGTTGTTTTTCTTATTCATAGACTAAAATATAATGATTTTCCAATATAAAATGGTTTTTTATGTTAAGTTTAAAGGGACATTTTAATAATAAATATCTTCTACATGTTCTACGATTTTTAAAGCTATCTACAACTACAGATCAAAACCTTTTCAAGAGAAGTGCAAGGAAAACATTACCATTATTTTGTTTCTTTACATTTTCCAACTTTTAATTAAAACCCTCGCTTATGTTTTACTGATTGGAGGGTGGGATAGAGACAACCCACCCACCCTACATATACATGATAACTTTAAACACTAATCGTTGATGATTTTGCTGCAAAAGATAATAAAACTTTGTCTGTAATAAAAAATAAAGCATAATCCAAATTTAGGTCTGAATATAAATGACTTTCTATAGCTTATCTTATCTAATTTAGATTTAAAGTCTGCCCAGCCATCATGTATACAAATTTTATTAATTTACTCACTCAAAAATTTTACCTTTTAAATTTCTTTTTATTCAAAAATTTTGTAAATAATTTTACTCCAAACCGCGAGACGATTAGCAATTGAAATTTAAATGTATATGTAGGGTGGGTGGGTGGCCTCTATACCACCCTCCAATCAGTAAAACATCATCAAAAATTATTTGAAATATTTGTATGAATAAATCTCTAAAAATTATTTTGTGTTGATTTATATTTTACAACTTTTAATTGAAACCGTCTCTTATGATTTACTGATTAGAGGGTGGGATAGAGGCCACCCACCCACCCTACATATACATGATAACTTTAATTCCTAATCGTTGATGATTTTGCAGCTAAAAACAGTCAAACCCTTTATGCAATAAAAAATAAAACAAAATCAAAATTTAAGTTCAAATATAAATTACTTTCTATAACTTTCTATAATTTTAAGTCTGTCCACCCATCATGCATCAAATTTTTACTAATTTACTCCCACAAAAATTTTATCTTTTTAATTTCCTTTATTCAAAAAGTTTTGTAATTAATTTTATTGGAAACCGCGAGGCGATAAGGAATTAAAGTTTTTAAGTATATGTAAGGTGGGTGGGTGGCCTCTATCCCATCCTCCAATCAGTAAAACATCATCAAAAATTATTTGAAAAATTTGTATGAATTAATCTGTAAAAATTGCAATTATTTTGTGTTTATTTATATTTTACAACTTTTAATTAAAACCCTCGCTTATGTTTTACTGATTGTAGGGTGGGATAGAGGCCACCCACCCACCCTGCATATACATGATAACTTTAAATACTACTTGTTGATGATTTTGATGAAAAATATAATAAAACTTTGTCTGTAATAAAAAATAAAGCATAATCCAAATTTAAGTCTGAATATAAATGACTTTTTATAGCTAATCTTATCTAATTTAGATTTAAAGTCTGCCCACCCATCATGTATACAAATTTTATTAATTTACTCACTCAAAAATTTTACATTTTGAATTTCTTATTATTCAAAAAGTTTGTAAATAATTTTACTCCAAACCGCGAGACGATTAGCAATTGAAATTTATATGTATATGTAGGGTGGGTGGGTGGCCTCTATCCCACCCTCCAATCAGTAAAACATCATCAAAAATGATTTGAAATATTTGTATGAATAAATCTCTAAACATTATTTTGTGTTGATTTATATTTTACTACTTTTAATTGAAACCCTTTCTTATAATTTACTGATTAGAGGGTGGGATAGAGGCCACCCACCCACCCTACATATACATGATAACTTAAATTCATAATCGTTGATGTTTTTGCTGCTAAAAACAGTCAAACCCTTTATGTAATAAAAAATGAAACAAAATCAAAATTTAGGTTTAACTATTAATTACTTTTTATAGCTAATATTATCTAATTTAGATTTTAAGTCTGTCCACCCATCATGCATCAAATTTTTACTAATTTACTCCCACAAAAATTTTACCTTTTTAATTTCCTTTATTCAAAAAGTTTTGTAATTAATTTTATTGGAAACCGAGGCGATAAGTAATTAAAGTTTAGAAGTATATGTAGGGTGGGTGGGTGGCCTCTATCCCATCCTCCAATCAGTAAAACATCATCAAAAATTATTTGAAAAATTTGTATGAATAAATCTCTAAAAACTGCAATAATTTTTTGTTTTTTTAAATATTTTTTCAGTTTTTAATTAAAACCCTCGCTTATGTCTTACTGATTGAAGGATGGGATAGAGGCCACCCACCCACCCTACATATACATGATAACTTTAAACACTAATCGTTGATGATTTTGCTGCAAAATATATAATATAATAAAACTTTGTCTGTAATAAAAAATAAAGCATAATCCAAATTTAAGTCAGAATATAAATGACTTTCTATAGCTAATCTTATATAATTTAGATTTAAAGTCTGCCCACCCATCATGTATACAAATTTTATTAATTTACTCAATCAAAAATTTTACCTTTTGAATTTCTTATTATTCAAAAATTTTGTAAATGATTTTACTCCAAACCGCAAGACGATCAGCGATTGAAATTTAAATGTATATGTAGGGTAGGTGGGTGGCCTCTATCCCACCCTCCAATCAGTAAAATATCATCAAAAATTATTTGAAAAATTTGTATGAATTAATCTCTAAAAATTGCAATTATTTTAATAATAATAATAATATTTATTTGGACAAAACATTATACATAATAACAATAACAATAAAAATGAAAACAAATAAATGGTGTTAGTCCGTCTGGGCTATAGACCTGCGGTCTTTCAGCCCTGTCTTGAATTTAAGGTGAGAAAAAAAGTATCTTTGCTAGCTGCAATTATTTTATTATTTTGTGTTTATTTTTTTATTAACACACTAAAAAAAATTACTTTGTCAATTTTCATTTATTCAAATTTTGTAAAATGTAGGCTGGTTGGGTGGCCTCTAAACCACCCTCCAAAGAATAAAAAATAAACGAGGAATCAATTAAAAGTTCTAAACATAACATTATTGCAAAACTTAATAGATTTATTTAAGAAATTTTCAATAATATGCCATAACTTTTCAAATAAAAGTTTGAAGAGAAAGAAAAACTGAACAAGTTTTATTAAAACATGTTTTTAATAATTTCGACATTTTTTTTTAAATCATTATAGATTTTCGTAGGATATTTAATAAAATAATTGCATTATATTCTTCGGTTTGTTAAACTTGAAAGTAATTCCAATCATCAGCTGTTATTCCATATACACAAACATTTCTTTACCATAATCGATACTGATGCATATTCATCCACCAGGCAACAGGTGGCTATAGCATCGACATACTAGTAGTATGTTTGGTTGCATAGAATTAAAGTCGAATGCCAAACATTAAATTCAAATTAAAATTTTATTTAACCCAAATAGATTTACATATGATCACAATTTTTGTATATTAGTATTTTTTTTACTTCTTATTAGCTAAGTTGTTGAGTTCAATGATCTATATTTTAAGTACAAGTACTCAATTTTCTTTTCCTTTTAAATCCATTTGAACCTACCTAAAAACATTTAAATTATAACTTTAATTAAATTTACAATGTAAATCTCAAAAATGTAATATTTAGAACGGAACGTAAGAAAATAAAATATAATAAATAAAACATTTGCTTAACTCACAACAATTTGTAGTGAGTGGATTAATTGGTGGGGAGTTGTTAAATTAAAATAATATTTTAAACTAGGATCTATATATTTACAGGAACACATGTTTCGTATTTATTGAATGTAAATATTTGAAATTCAATAACTACAACAGTTTTTGCTGTAAGTTATAAAAAATGTATATACTATTATTATTGTTGTTATGGCAATTATATTACTGTGGTAAAATAAAACAGTTATTAAAAATTTAAGAATTTGTTTAAATTACAAGGACCATGATATGTGCAATCTATTTTTCATTGCAAGTGAATATTTGTCACAATAAATAAGACCAAATAAACGCGATATATATTTTTGTTTGTAAAAATTTAAATACAATATTCACAATTGTTTGAGGAGAATTTACTAATCCACCTCAGGTATAAAATCAGACCTTCAGTCGATTATATTTCATTCTTGTGTCAGTTGCCGCACATATCTGAGTAAGTTATTTATATTTCATTATATTTATTATCATATTTCATTATATTTATTTTAGTAAGTGTTTTTATTTGTATTTAAAATCAATTTTATAATAAAGCTGTACTGAAGAGAGCGAAAGTTCGAAACATGTGTCTGCAGATGATTGTAAACTTGAATGCTAGATTTTTTAATTGCTTTTGCTAATTTAATTTAATGAAATCAGTTTAAAATTCATTTTTCATAATTTTTCATGTTATAGTCACATTTAAAAAATCTAAAGTACATTTTATCATTTATTAATTTATTCAACAGAAATAATTTCATTCAAATTAGTGTTGCTTTAATAGTTGTACTATTTGTAACCCGCAAATTAATTTGTATTATTCAATGTCTGTCGAAGTATTAGCTAGAGAAGTAATTGTTTCAAATTAATTATTTTGTAGTCTTAGTAAGACTCATTGTTGTAGATTCACGAAATGTTTTCGTATTTTTAAATTTATTATTTAATTTACTACAACTAACTAAAGGATTTTAATACGTATATTTGGTTGCATACATTTAAAGTCCAATTTCAAACGTTTAATTCGTCCCGTTCAATTACATCAAAATTTCAGGCTGTTTCTCTTTCAGATTTATATGCATACAGGGTAAGCCATTAGTGTGTGGATGAAAGATTGTGAGTTTATTAACGTAGATTTTCGTTATCGTGACATGATGGAGGACCATTAATATCACAGCTACCATAAAACTTAGAAGGCTGTGACTCTGCAATGTTACTAATCATGAAATGTAAACTTAGGCTGGACAGTCAGAGCTAAACTCTTTTTGTCTTAAAAGAAATCTCTACGCCAACTTACAAAATTTCAATTATGAGTAAATCAAGTTTTAAATGGAACTACCAATTTATTTTTTTTGGTGCATCAAATGTAGAATCAGCTCAGTCGAAAATATTTTTAGGTTGTAGCCCTCAGGGTCCTCCACTATGTCACGATAACGTTTTACGCCTTCAGGAAGTTTTAGTCTTAGTATATCGTCGTAGAAGATGTTACATAGTACCGTTCCTATTAGTGAGCCTTGTGGTACACCTCTTTTCATTTCGAACTCGGTACTTCCTAGTGTGATTTTCCTGTTTTGAACATAGCTGATCATCATCCTCACCAGGTATGGTTTTATCTTAAGTTCTTCCAGTTTTTTTTTTTTTATTATTACTTTCCATGATACGCAATTGAAAGAATTTTTGACATCAAGTGTGACGAGTTCGCAGTAATGTCGGTTTGTTGTGCCTTTATTTGCTGTTTCTGCGATGTGTTTGATCTGTGTCTATTCGTCTATTGTTGTCCTGCCTTTCCTATATTCATATTGTGAGTTTTTTCTTTTATTTCTTCGTTTAGTCTCTCTCTTAATAGAGCTTCTGGTAGTTTTTCGTTCGTATTTAGCATGCACAACGGTCTGTATGTGTCAGGGTAATTTCCATTTTTCTTGGATTTCTGTATTAATAGCAGTCTTGCTTTTTTCCAATTATCTGGAAGCTGTTTATTCATTAAGTCTGTGTATACTTTGGTTGGTTGTCTGTGTTAGTCTCTTAATGAGTTCTGTGGGTATGTTGTCTGGTCCTGGCGCTTTTTTGTTTCATGTTGTCTCCTGCTTTTCTTAATCCTTCTTCTGTGAAGAGATCTATTTTATTACGTTAGACTTCCGGGGGATCCCAGTTACACGTTTCGTCGCTAGGGAAGTGTTCTTGTGCGATCTTCTTCTTTTCTTCGTCATTTAGTTCTAGCAAGGCTGACGGTTTGTTTATTTTTCTGTATACTATTTTGTACGTTTTTCCCCACAGATCGTTACATATTTCTCTCCAGCTGTTGCGTTTCGCTGTTTGTATCTCGTCCTGTAGATCTTTCCTGCATCTTGTGTATTAATTATGGAGCATTTCCTTTTGTATTGTTGTTGCTGTTGCGTGTCACTTTTCTCTTGGCTATCAGGCATTTCTTTCTTGTTTCCGCCACCTCTTCTGTCCACCAGTATGTAGGTTTTCTTGTATCGTATATATTTGGTTTCTTTGGGAATGTTTGATCGCTTGCTTTTTTATTTCATCTTCCTATCTTTCGCTGCTAATCTGTTCTTTTGTTTTTCTATATTCCAATCGAAATTTGCCATAAGTACTGGTCTGATTCTCCATCCTGGATGTATTCTTTTATGTGTGCTGTATGTAATGTCCTTATGGTCGCTTAGGTTTTCGTTCTGTAGTACTTCCCATTTTTTTATCCTTGGTGCTAGGTTCGAGCTGCATGCTGTTATGTCTATAAGCGATTTTTTGTTTTCTTGCACAAAGGCTGGTTCGTTACCTACATTTACGATTTCAAATTGTTGTTTTTCTATTCCTCTTCCGTCTTTTTTTTGGATCCCCATTTAAAACTTTTCGCATTTAGGTCCTCGGCTATGATCGTGTCTTGTCTTTGTGGTTGTTTCATGGTTGATTTGATATTGCCCAGATACCTCTCGAAACTTTCTATGTCTGTGTTGTTTCGTGGGTTATAGCATCCTATTATTCTTATATTCTCGATATCCACCCAAGCATATCCTGTGCCTCGTTCGCTATGTGTTATTTTTAGTTTTTTGTTCGTTACTTTTATCGCTACATCTCTGTTTTCATCTGTGATCCATCCTCCTCTGGTTACCTTATTTTATAACGATATCTGTCTTTTCTTCTCTCATAGTCTGGTATAACATATCCATGGCTGCTTTGGATCTCCTCATATTTGTTCGTAATATGTTTATATGTTTCATTGTTTTAGTTTTAGATCTGTGGTTTCTTCTCTTTTGTCTCCTTCATTATCGTCTTCCTCCCCGGTTCTGTTTTGTGCAGTTATTTCTCTTGTTTCTCTGAGGTTGGAATCTTCTTTAGTTCTTGCCATAGAAAGGGCTCTTTTGAATGACTAGGTAAGCTAAAGCTCCCTAAGCTCCACAACACCCAGTTGACATTGTCGTCGGAAGTCAAATACCTGGGAGTGATCCTCGATGGCACGCTGATGTGGGAATCACATCTCAAAATGAAATGTAAAAAAGCATGCATCTCCCTCTGGTAATGCCGGAGGGCTGTGGGGCAGACATGGGGGATATCTTCCAAGATAGCACTTTGGCCGTACACAGCGATAGTAAGACCAATGCTAATATATGGAGCACTGGTTTGGTGGCCCAGAGCCAGACAGAAAACCTCAGCAAAGCAGCTTACTCAGTTGCAAAGGATAGCATGCCTCAGCACGACCGGAGCAATGCGAACAACACCCACTGCAGCAATGGAAGCAATGCTCTGCCTTCCACCTTTCGACTTATACGTAGAGGAGATGGCCACGGCGGCAGCACTGCGCCTAAACTCAGTTGGACTCTGGTACAAAGGAGGCAGGGCTGGCAGACACTGTCACCTTTTAGAGGAGGCTGTCAAAAAGACACCCTTCCTAGGAAGGAAGACAGACAATTTGCCACCCTGCTACGTCTTCAATAGACCCTATAATGTATCGATAATTTGTTGCGCAAATAAAGTTTTCTGCTAATTTCGGAGCGTAAGAAAGATTTCAAACAAAAATAATAAATTAGCTTCTATTTAATTTAGTTCTTCTTAGTGACAAATTCAAAGAATATTTTTACTGGGCAAGATGTAGTCTTTAGCTTATCCCCTTAGTTTATGAAGATAAGGGAGATTAAGGTTTTAAGGGGAAAAATTAGAACAAGTTCTACGATA
Organism: Ontholestes murinus; assembly: GCA_963969525.1. Taxonomy (NCBI): domain Eukaryota; kingdom Metazoa; phylum Arthropoda; class Insecta; order Coleoptera; family Staphylinidae; genus Ontholestes; species Ontholestes murinus. The sequence goes on along the minus strand of OZ018395.1, from coordinate 7,054,021 downwards.
AAGAGATACTTTTTTGAAACTGATTTGGAGATAAAGTTTTTGCCGTTTAAATAAACAAATTTAAAAATTCTTAAAAATTATAGAATTTTCTTGAAGTTAGAAGATATAACCTTCTGCCAATTTTAGACCTTCTTAGGAATATAAAAAAATAAATATTTAATTGGTAAATGTCATCAAAAATAGGTTTACTTTATTAAATATCAAAGTGAAGAAGGTTTCTAGGTGCCATCCATTATTCGAAGTTTGCACTCAGATAATAGATGGTACCCCAATGGCATTTTCTTGCCTTACCATTTACCTGAAGATATAAAACTTCAAAGTAAAACTCTGTTCCTCTCTTCGCGAAAAATTTTCTAAGGCCCACTGAGTTTCTGGTAAAGCAGGATCTTTATTTTTTATTCGTTACTTGATTCTTTGAACATGTTTCTTAAAAGTACAGAAGAACGGGCGGAATTCATATTTAAATACGTTCTTCCACTCAAATCATTGATTGCACCTTCATGTTATAAAGCTGGCATCATCTTGTATACCCGAAATCATTTACATTTTTCTTCATAGTGGTTTACTTTCCCCCTTTTATGGAGGAGGTTTTTACCATTTAATGTCATCAGAGGTATCACATTCGATATTCCTGTACAAAATGTATTCGACATCTTGACAAATATCAGTAACATTCCGGGCCTTATGGGCCACTGAATGCTCTACCAAGATGGCAGAGCTGGAGTTAGTATAAGTTAAGCTAGAAAACTCAGATACTAGGAAAAAGATCTTTAACGAACAAATCATTTGCGGCCTTTTCTTTCAGGTAGAAGCTAAACGCAAATCCAACAGGGGCACCAAGTGTTACCTTTATCAAAAGATCGGCAATTGTCTTGTTAGTTATGGTGGAGTGCTCCATTTCGGATGATACACCTGCAAAATGCACTAATTGCCAGGACGAATACTCGGCCAGCTACCGCGGATGCAGTGCCTTTACGCAACTGTAACGCAATAAGTCAACGTACTTTCGTTTAAATTACAAGACAAGAAGGAGTTCCCTTCATGCAAGCGCTCGGCGGACCCTCGACCGATGCTCCATAATCATCCAGCGCCCCTCAATCTTCCAAGCCAGTTAAATAAATAAATGTCACACTGATTTTAACTTGTAAAATAATAGTGGTCTTCGAAGATTAGTTCTAAATATGCCAGAAATGGCCAAAATATTGCCTCAGTGGCTAAAACCGCCATATAAGCATCATCAGCAGCTAATGAGTATAATGGGTCGAGTGAAAGAACACGAGAAACTGTGAACTCCACTTTCAAGATCTATGCTAGAAATTTTAAAGTGAATAATTATATTTATGTATGTATTTTTGTTTAACGATCTTGTAAAGTAAATTAACTAAACTGGGCCCAGATTTTCGAAAATTTGTTAACTAGAACCACGAACCAGACAGAACGCCACGTCAACAGTACGCGAAAATCCTCGTCACGTCAAAATAATTTAAATACCATGAAAACAACTTTTTATACCGACTATATCTCAAAACACCGATTTTGACAAGACTTTCTTCGCCTTTCCTTTTGGAACGCGAACGAGCTTTCCGACCGAATCCACGAGTTAAAATTTGTTATGAACGAGAATGATGTTTACATCGTGTTGGTGAATGAAACTCAACTTGGTGAACGTCAGCGACCTAGAATTGTCGGTTTTATCTCGCACTACTAAGACCACAATAATGATACCATTTATGTTACTTGGGGAATAGACTATTCCCACTTCTCATTGAACGCTTTCTCAAACCTTGAGGCCACTGCTACCATTGTTAAATCTGACATCGAACTGATGAAGATCGTGTCAGCTTCAGGCAGCAAGCTGATGCTGAAAGGCGATATAAACCGACAACTCGCGACCATAGCTGAAGGATTAAATGTCGCCAAGAAAGTCTTCGTGGAGCAGAACTTTCGCCAGAAAAATAGAGGGTGAGAATGGAAGAATTATTTGTGGATTGAAGCCTTTCAAAGTACGATCGAAATCATTGTAAAGAATTATTATCTATAATATTGAAATACTTTTGTTAGCATGATGGATAAAATAAATAATACCTAATACCTAAATGCAAAAAGCTCTAGCTGGAACAGCAGGGACACAAATAGAAATGGAAAATCACTTAGTATTTTCCTAAATAATTAGAGATTTGATATCAGAGCTGTGATACTTATAAGACCCTTCGATAGCCCATTATACATCTGATGTGATTGACATAGCCGTTCTCTCCATCGTCAATTCAAACCATGACATTCATACAACTAAAGACTACAATAATTCGATCTTAATCCTTCTTGGTAGAAATAGACCTTTGAGAGAGGTAAAGTTCAGTAATTAGTTAAAATACAGGCGAAGGGTAAAGCTCTTCATCTCCCCTCTAAAGATTATCAGATCTAAGACCTAAAGGAGCTGTCGACAGGCTATTTTCTACAATCCTATCTGCAGTCATCGAGTCCACGACCAATAGAATCAATTCACAGGTAGATCCCTTGGCTATTACACCCATGCTATAGTCTCTGAAGTCTCTGATTAAAGAAAACAGAATCGCCCGCCGCTGGTGGCAGAACACGCGCCCCATAGCGCACACCATCGGTTAAATTGAATTGATCCAGGTGGACGAGCTGAACAATTAACAATTTTTACAAAAAAATTCTTGCAATGCTATTAAATGCGCTATAATTAAATCAATTAAGTTGTTACCTTATTAAAGTTGCTAGGAATTGTTTTGATTTTTTTTCGGCCTCATAGTGACGAAGTCAAATCGTACTCACACATCTACGCTTATATCTTAAATGCCACTCTCCACTATCGGGACGTATTTGTCGTCGATTTGTACTAGAAGGATTGTTCGGTCTGCGTACAACCGGCGGTTCGGGTCTTTATGGCAGGGGATCAACTTGTGTACTACCTGTCCTTCCATTCCAGTTTCAGGAAGCTAATCTCTTTTGATTGCATGTATTAATTTGTCCGGAAAATTGATGCAGTCGTACACTAGATTCAGATTTGTGATCCGAACACGATGAAGAGATAGTTCTTTATCAATAGCCTCAGCCTTTTTTCTTTGGCTTATGTATCGGGATTTAGGGAGAAAGCCATGTTGTTCTTTTCCTTGAAAAGACCAGCTAGGCTGGCCAGAGTCGAACTCTTCGCTTTTCCCATTGAAGGAAGGCTTCCTCTATTTTCTCCTTAAGATGCTCTACTGAGACTCAAGCACCGCCTTATACTCCCGCAGAGGTTTGACCCATAGAATAGAATCCAACATGCCCGATCCCCAATTCATCTCTAGCCGAACCACCGCTCGAACAACCCTTCCCACACCGTTACCATATCTTCTTAAATAAATTTGAAACGTAATACCGAATTTTTCCCAGAATCACTAAACCAACGATCAGGGAACACAGTTGCTCGTTAATTTCCATGCAGTTCCTGATCAGAGGCAATACGTAGATCGGAAATCGGATCGGTTGATCGCAAGACGATTTGATTATATTCCTAAGGGCTTAATTGGTGTTCTGTATGCTGCCCCTCTCTAGATTCCTATTCCTCAAATACATTAATTCTTGTTGCTGACTGGCTGACAGTCCGTGAACGCATTGATTATTTATTTTAATCACAAGAAAATGTAGGTATAACATTATTATTTTATAATCATCTATACCTTCATGAAGAACATGCCTTAATGCCAATAGAGTACGTGTCCCACTCAAGGCTGAATGTAATCAATTCGTCTTCGTGCTTACAGATTCCGTCATACAAAGCGGCAAGCTCCTCGTTCCTCATCAAGTGACATGAAGTGGTCCTGATATAGCTTTACCAATATTCTCACGTCGGGAGAAACTATAGACTTCAATAGATCCATATCGGAGAACACTGATTCATCACGTGCACACGTGATGCGAAAATCAACCTTAAACCCGTATAGAAAAGAACTCCACGTTGGAAGCAGTGTTGTAAGAAGCAGCAACCAACGTTCTCCTACCTAATAAACTAGGGTAAAACATAAGAGGACCAAAGTTGAATTCGTGGAGGTATCCTGGCTTTTGTCGCTCGTCGCAGAATGATATCCACTCGTTATAAACTTGGAAGATCATTTAACTCATCATTCCGCAGGCACTTAGGTCAAAGTCTTCAAGCCACTCTACTAATTTAGGTGAGCGAACCGCATAGAACATTATACTCTTGACATAGTAAGTAATGAAAAACACATATCTGCAGCATGGAGATGACAGTGTTATCAGATATACTGCACCCTTCCAAGATTGTTCAATGCTGCGTTTACACTCAACATATTTGTATGAACAAATAATTGGAAACGTCGTCGAGAGATGAACAACTATTTTTGAAATTTCGTTCGGACGCTCAAACGCAAAATTCATAACAACCAAGTGTTATTGCGCACGAATGGCCACGTTTGCACGGAACCTGACTAAACTGAGGTACTTGCAGACGACCTTGCGAGTAAATTTATCCTAAACTTCAGTGATAACTTCGAATTCAACTCCGAAGTTACGGAAACTGTAACGCAAATTAACTTGTTAATTCAAACCACCGGAGGTGGACCTGTCAACCAGCCACATATGAAGAGCTAAATGAGCTAATAAAACAGTTCAAAATTCGTAAAGCTCCGGGTATCGACGGTATCTCTAACTTGATGATCAAAAATCTCACCAACAAGTGTAGATAAGCGCTGTTAAAACATCACGAACGCCGCAATGCGTAAAGGAAGTTTCTCTTTGAAATGGAAACTATCCACCATTACCATCATCCTTAAGGGGGGCACCTCTCCTCTCATCGAGTTATCGTCCCATTAGCTTGTCCAACTAGATTCTACTGAGTCGTATTTCAGTTTTCTTTGAAGACCACAGAATTATTCGTAAGCCGGTTTCAGCACCCACACGTCCACCAATCACCAATTATTAATCTTGGAGGGCTTCTCGATAAAACGAGACACTATCCCAGTGTTCTTCGATATCTCGAAAGCGCCCAACAAGGTTTGGCATGATAGTCTCGATCTGATCAGAGATATGCACGACTTTCTTCGTGACAGAAAGTTCCGTTGCAAAATAAACTACACGCTATCAAACGAGCTTAAGATCTGTGCAGGTGTACCACAAGCCTCTACTTCGTCTTCAACAATGTAGAAGCGACATTACGAATCTGGTTTCGGTAAAAAAGTTAGAAATATTTAATTTGGTTTGAAAACATGATTTAAAACTGTCTATAAAAAAAAGCAGTTTTAAATTCTCTTGAAAAACTGTACCAATTTAAAACAGACTGAATTAACTTATTAAAATTGTGTTAAGCATTAAAATTAAATACTATTGAGGTAAGTCACTATTACGCTACGTGCATAGCTTATGTTTACGCACAGTTTCATCTTTTACGAATAAGAGTAAGTGATTTATAGAATTTGCAAGAGTTTTTCAAACTCTAAACCGAACCAAACTCAATTACAATTCGTAAGAAAATTATCAATCAATTAATACCTCGCTCAAATGACTTATTATCAATTATAAAACGAAATCATCATAAATTTCCGCGGGAAAGTTTTCGTTTTTTCTTTTATTTTTTTTTTATCGCCGTCGCAAATTTATAGAGGTTTGCGTAAATCTTCGGCGAGTATTTATAAACCCATTGAAAAAAAGCTGTACTTCCTTAATAATTTATTGTCGCCGAGATACGGCGCCGAGTAAATTCTGTCCTTCTCCGGGATAATCTTAATGTATATCTACTACATTGAGGCTTAAGAAAGAAGAGTCGAGTGTGCATCTAAAAAGATTAAGGGCATTAAGCCGACCGGCGCAGCGGGGGCGGGTGGGATACACCTGCATTTCCATTATCGTTTTTAATAAAAAATTACGCCGAGGCCGTTCCGTTTAAGCGCACTTTGAAATTGTTTTTGAACTTTATGGGTTTTATTCCCGCGGCCGTATTTCCGGCGGATTATTAATTTTACGTTATGTACTCGCTAAGCACCGCCGACATCATTATATCAGATGCATAATTAATTACGGATCTCGTGGTAATTAAAGGGAACGCATTACGTTTACTGGTAAGGGCATATAAATATTTCTATAATAAAGTTTAGTTTGATATGGAAAGCTCGTAACGTGGTTTCATTACGTACTCACTGTGGGCAGATATAATCCTAACACGGTTTCAGCCACGGTCCGTCCAAAAACAAAACGCATCCTACTTTACGTATGGCCGTGAGAAACAAAAATGAAGTAAGAGATGTTTGACACTATAGTCTAAATTGAATTGTTTATGATTCAAAGAGTTTTGTAAAGATAGAAACAAATAGTTGGACAGTGCAAAGTTTAAGATAGTTGGTTGAAAATACAAGTGTAGACATCTATTGGTCGGAACCGAAATGACTCTAAGACTAAATTATCTTCATTCTTAAGATATTTTAATTATGATTATTCATGGTAAAAATATTTCTTATTATATAACAAATATTTTTTTTACAACGAATGTAACAAACACAACTCGCCATTCATAAATAAACGTCCTTGACCCTTTTTTTTCAGAGAGAGTAAAAGGAGCAAAGGGTTGTCGCTGTAGGTCAAACAGTCACATACGTAACATGTGTTTCGATGAAAAATATACCCGTCCTCCCCCCCTCCGTACCCTCGAGCCGCGTAATCGTATTTCTCGTTATAAATAAATTCGACGGGAAATCGATTTGTCAGGCCGATGAAATGCGTTTAAGATAAAAGAAAATATTGTGTCGAATTCGAATTTATTTACATGAGAAAAACGAGAAAAATATGTGCGGGAACAAGGGCCCGACGATTGGGGAATTATGAAAGCCCTACACGTATTGAAGTGGTTATTGATTTCGTTGTTGTTGTTGATGTTACGAATTGTTTGAGTGCAGAGGTATTAATATCGGAAATTATTGAGGATGATTGAATTTTAAATGAATTATGTTCTCTAGTAATAATATCGTTAATAAATTTTTATTTTTTGACGGTAATCTGATTAAATTTTGTTATATAATTGGTAATTTTAAAGTTAAAAAGTATAGCTTTTAGAAGGTGCCTGATTGTATTGATGATATTTTTTAGATTCTGGTTGACTCTATATTTAAGTTTTAGTAATTTGTGTTCATTATAATTATTCAAATCTCTTGAGATTCTAGTAGATGCTGTGTGAGCAAAAAACCCGTAGACAGCAAAACTTCGTGTACTGTATATTTTTTAATTTAATTTGCCCTAACGGGGATGATCTACGGCGCTGAGTGGCAAATACGGCGAGGTAGAAAGGAAATGAGGAAAAAGAAACTCACCGTTAGTCCAAGGATGCACCTTCACTTCAATACGTGGGCTCCCGGGAGTGATGCACAATAAATAAATGCCGGCGGCAGTACGAGAGAATTATTGTTTCTAATCACTATGTTCACAAAATGCCGTTTCGCCAAGAACAACTGCTGAGTCTAATATGGCGCTTCTTCTCCGTCCTGTGAGGTTTCGGGATAGGGGAAAAAAAAAGCGGACAGGCGCGGTATCGTTTGTTTCACGCATGTACCACTCATTATTCGCGCATCCTTTCGCGGTTTTTGAATTTAGCACCGAACATACCCCCCACCCAAAATGACTATTTTGAAATCGGCGTAAAGAAACTAAACAAAAGAGAGATTTGCTCTCCGGAGCAAATTACAATTTAAACATAAATAAACGAACACATATGCGGTATCGATACTACATAATATTAATAATCGATCAACTAATTAGGCGGTAAAGGCACTATCTTATTGATAGGCCGCAAAACTTCACCCGTAGGTGTCTTTATCTTCGCTACTCTCGCAATCCCGTCGGCGCCCGGAAGTAAACGCGAAATTCGTCCCTTCGGCCACTGCGTAGGTAGCATTCCAGGAGAAAACCAAAAAACAAGATCGCCTTCTGAGAGCGTATGTGGAGGATTCGACACCCATTTAGGGCGAAACAATTGAGTATGGAGATATTCTCGGCTCCACCTCTTCCAAAATGACTGAATAAGATGTCTTGTCATTTGCCAACGATTTAAACGATTTTTGCTAAGATCCAAAACTTCGTATTCTGGACGGGATAAGATAGGACCACCTATAAGAAAATGACCGGGCGTTAAGTAATCAAATCCGTCGTCAGGCGAAGCTGAAAGAGGACACAAAGGGCGTGAGTTTAAAATTCCTTCAATTCTGGTGATTACAGTGATAAATTCTTCTAACGTCAAAACTTGACTACCCACAACGCGTCGAAAATGATGCTTGAAAGACTTCACCCCAGCTTCCCAAATGCCACCAAAATTTGGAGCATAAGGGGGGTTAAAGGTCCATTCAATATTTCGGGAAGCGAGATAATTAATTATTTCTTCGTTAGAATCGTCCAGCATCTGTGAAATCTCCGTGATTTCTCGAGCTGCTCCTCTGAAGTTTCGTCCCTGGTCCGAATAGATATGATTAGGTAAACCACGTCGAGATATAAAGCGATCCAGAGCTGCAAGACATCCGTCGGTAGTGAGACTGGTAACAGCTTCTAAGTGCACAGCCTTGGTTACCATACAAACAAAGAGAGCTAAGTAGCACTTTACCGTGCGGTTTGTGCGCAGCACCGATGCTTTTAGTAAAAAGGGTCCCGCAAAATCAACACCTGTATGGGTGAAAGTTCTCGAGGGTTCGACTCTATAGGAAGGGAGATCCGCCATAGGTTGCTGAATAGGGTTGGCTTTAAATCGGTAACAGGTGAGACATCTAAATATTCTTTGTCTAATGAGCTTCCTAGCCGACGGAATCCAGTAGTTGCGGTGAATCAAACTTTGAATTAACTGCGGACCGCCGTGGCAGGAATACAAATGAAAATGATCGACTAATAAAGTCGCAAGCCGACTTTCATAAGGGATCAAGATAGGGTGTCGACTACTTCGGCCGAGCTGGGAGTTTTTCAATCGACCCCCCACCATTACGAGACCGCGGGGATCAAGAAATGGCGACAGATTTCTGTATCTCTTAGAACACAAGTATCCCTTATCTAATTGTGTAATATTGCTGCGTAAATGCTGCGCCTGTGTGAGCCGAGCTGCAAGCAATAAGGCGTCACGATATTCCTGTCCTGTTAGAGGCCCTAAAAGAGGTTTTTTATCGAGTTTTCTTGCCCTGGCATTGTGAGTGAAACGAAGAGTATACGCCAAGATGCGTTGCAATTTTGTCAGAGAAGAAATTCGATCAAAAAGAGTGTTGAATGGCGTGATATCCATCGACAACAAATTGGAGACAATTGAAGTTTCCTTCATTTCTGGAAGATTTAATTGAAAGTCAACTTTCGGTGTTGGCCAATCTGCCAACGATTTATACAAAAAATCTGGACCTTTCCACCATAATCTGCAATCCACTAATTCTGACGGCAACAAACCTCGACTCGCAGGGTCGGCAGGGTTTTCTGTACCTGGCACATGTCTCCATTGAGCCTCGGGGCAATTTTCATGAATTTGAGCCACTCTGTTTGCGACGAAAGTTTTTAACAAATAAGGTAGTGTATTAATCCATGCGAGCGTTGTCGTAGAATCTGTAAAACAAATTGTTGTATCCATTCGAAGAGCATCAAACGAAGGCTTGATTTGACGAAGAAGTTTTGACAGTAACCATGCTGCGCCTAGTTCCAGCCGTGGAATTGTCCAAGTCTTGAGCGGCGCCACACGAGTTTTGGCAACCAACAAATTAACAAGAATTGAATCAGAAAGTTCAACACGAAGATAGATGACAGCCGCCATTCCATGCGTACTGGCATCTGAGAAACCGATAAGACGAGCATTCAAAAAGGAAGGGGGGAAAATACACCGAGGGATGGATATATTTTCCAACAACGAAAGTTCGTGCAAAATACAGTTCCATTTATTGACAATCACAGGCGGCAAAGAGGCGTCCCAATCAATTTTGAGCAACCACAATTGCTGCAAAAGAATTTTTAGAGAAAAGACAAAGGGGCTGAGGTAACCATTTACATCATAAGTTCGAGCGATGCGAGATAAAATGCCTCTTTTCGAGGGGGTTTCGCTCGAAGCATTGATGACGTAGTGGAAAACGTCTTTTCTAGGATTCCAAGAAATTCCTAAGACTTTCAAAGAGGAAGACGAGTCGGGTAATTTCTGTGAAAAATTAACACCAACGTTAACGATCGATAGATGAGAGCTGGCCCATTTACCTAACTGAAATCCGCCTAAATGCAAAAGATTAATTAGCTGATTACGAAGTTCAAGTGCACTATATTCATCGTCGGCTCCCCACAAAATATCATCAATGTAAGTTCCATGCCTAAGGGCTTCAGCGGCTAAGGGAAAATTTGATCCTTCATCATCAAGTAATTGTATGATAGTACGTTGAGCCAAATATGGACTGCTTGTAGATCCAAAAATGACTCGCGTATGTTCCCATTCGCGTACAGGTTCTTCTGGTGAAAATCTCCAAAATATGTGTTGATATTTGCAGTCATCTGGATGCAAGGAAATTGCTCGAAACATCTGACGAATGTCGCAAGTAAGAGCTATTTGTGGAATTCGAAAACGAGTGATGACTTGCCCGATATCAGCTTGAAGTTTCGGTCCACTCAAAAGGGTGTCGTTGAGGCTAATCCCATGAGGATCCCTTTCGGTAGGGTTAAAGACGACTCTAACTAAAGTACCTGACGAAGTTTCTTTCTGGACACCGTGATGTGTCAGGATGTACAAAGAAGGGCTAGCGGCAAGTACTAGTTGACCTTGATCGATGTAATCGCGAAGATTATCAGCATACAATTTTTGGAATTCCGGATCCCTTTTGAATCGATTTTCCAATTTGAGAAATCTATTTAGTGCGTGATCTCTATTAGAACCAAAAACAGGGCGAATTCCATCCTTGAAGGGAAGACGAGTTTCATAACGACCATACTCAGTCCTTGTGATAGTTTTACGGAAATATTGTTCACACATTTCATCTTCCGGAGAAATATGAGCAAGCGAAGGGATTTCTTCAAATTCCCAAAAGGAGCGTAAATTATCGTCCAAGGATTTATGATTGTCGATTTGAGCGTGCATTGACGTAGAAAAAAACGAATTATTACTCGGTAAATCTATAGAGCCAATGATGATCCATCCAAGAGTGGTAAGAATCGCGCTGGGCATGCCCTTGATATGTGCAGGGTTCGAAGGTGTGATATCAAGAACAGCTTCCACGCCTAACAAAATGTCGATTGGTGCGGTTTGATCGAAGTGCGGATCAGCTAATCTTAAAGTTGAAAAACGAGTCCTAAGATCCAAAGGGAGAGGTACTAGGGGTAGATCGTTGGTAATACGGGGTAAAACAACGGCGTCGAACTGTAGAATTTTTTCAGTCGAATACAAGGCAGCAAGTTTACAAGTTACAAGTCCTTGAGGGGTAGATAACGAGGATTGTCCAATGCCTTTCAGAGAATAAGGGCACTTGGACCGAGACAAATGTAAACAATCCGCTAAGCGAGTAGTAATAAAGTTAACTTGGCTACCGGAATCTATAACTAATCGACAACGAATCCATTCTCCTGATGAACTTTGAATTTGAGCTTGCGCAGTACCTAAAATAGCAAAAGAATTTCGACAAAGTGATGATGAACAAGCGAGAAAAGACGAACACTTAATTAATTTATGATCACCTTTACAAAGTGGGCAAACACTAGCGAATTGTGTCTTTTGAGTTTCTTGTACAGCCATGTACACTCGTCGACGTTCAGAAGTTTCAGCAGAAATGGTAGGTTTATACCTATTTGTGACAGGAGGATTGTTTACAACAAGATCCGAAACCTTACATTGTTCACGAAGAAAATCAATCAAATTTTTAAAGAGAGGAAAATTCTTATTATCAATATATCGAGTTTCGAAAACCTTGCGAGTACGATTATCTAGAAGAAGAAGCGAAATTTCTAATAAAATATAATCTGCCAGATCATCAATCTTCAAAGCTTTGAGAGAAGTTACATTGGCCTGAAGGATATCAACTAATCCTCTAACTCCTTGAGGTGTATCTGATTTTAATGGATTTAATTTTAAAATCTCCGACAGATAATAGTTAGCTATGTGTCGAGGATTTTTATAACGTTTAGTTAAAAGTTGGTAGGCGGTTTCATAATTTTCTGGTGAAAAAACAACGGTTTGAATTAGACGTAATGCACTACCTTCCACATAACTTAATAAATAAGAGAACTTTTCAATATCCTTTAAATCGGTGTTGTGAATTAAATTGTCATATAATGCAATAAAGGCCGAAAACTTTTCATAAGTGCCGTCAAACTTCGGAATCTTAATTTCTGGGAGACTAGTTCGTGTAGTAGGAGTTAATTCTCCGAGTTTAGCCAATATTTCGTAAAATAATTCATCAAACGACGTACTTAATTTTACAGTATCAACAACAAAATCATCGTGGACAGTTGACAAAACATCAAATTCTTCTAGAAGACCACTAAACTCTTGCTGAACTGTAGCCAGTTGACTGGCTCGAATTTTAAATACATTATTTTTTAGAGGCAACGCGGGTATTAAATCATAACATATTTGCAGTTTCGTCCACAAACGCTCTTTCCTTTTATTAAGAAATGCGAAACGTTCAACATCTTTGACGTTTGCTGTTGGAGTTTCCTTCCCCTTTTGTGACATTGCAAATAATGTATAATAACCAAAGATAATAACCAGCTGATCGGACGAGTGCCGCGAAGATGTGAGAATGCGAGAGCGGCGAAGTGAGCGCGACCGCGGCTTGAGAAAAGTACCGAACGCGCACACGTTTCCGCGCAACGGGCAATAAGAGGAACGCGAGTGTGTTCTATCCGCGGAGAACCGATGTTGAAGTAAAAACACAACGTTCTTTTTTGTTTGAATTAAATTTAACACAAACTAATAATTAAATAAAATAAATTCCCAATTAATTAATATTATAAAATTCACTTGGTAATTCAAATCTATCAGAAAAATAGGAATGAACTAAATTTAACGCGTGAATTTAATAATTACACTTTACAAAAGAATGTGACGAATAACGTAATTTAACGCGAAAACTCCGGAACTTCCGGAGATCCGGTTCGAAGGACCAATTTATGTGTGAGCAAAAAACCCGTAGACAGCAAAACTTCGTGTACTGTATATTTTTTAATTTAATTTGCCCTAACGGGGATGATCTACGGCGCTGAGTGGCAAATACGGCGAGGTAGAAAGGAAATGAGGAAAAAGAAACTCACCGTTAGTCCAAGGATGCACCTTCACTTCAATACGTGGGCTCCCGGGAGTGATGCACAATAAATAAATGCCGGCGGCAGTACGAGAGAATTATTGTTTCTAATCACTATGTTCACAAAATGCCGTTTCGCCAAGAACAACTGCTGAGTCTAATATGGCGCTTCTTCTCCGTCCTGTGAGGTTTCGGGATAGGGGAAAAAAAAAGCGGACAGGCGCGGTATCGTTTGTTTCACGCATGTACCACTCATTATTCGCGCATCCTTTCGCGGTTTTTGAATTTAGCACCGAACAGATGCTATTGTTGAGTTTAATCTTGTTCTGATAGATTCGATTTTTAAATTTTTTGATTTTGTGTTTCTTTAGATTTTGTCAGAATCTATGTTTTACCATTGATTGAAATATTTCAATCAACGGTTTTACTTTGTTTTTAATTTCCTTCGAATTTTATCGATAATATTTCTGAGATTCTGATTTACTCTATATTTGAGTCTTTGTAACTTTTGTTCAGTTTTCAATTCCTGGGATTTTTTAAATTCTTAATAACATTTATTTTAAGTTTCTTTAGATTTTCGCAGATTCAATTAGATTTTAGCTTTGTTCAGACTTTTAAATGAAATTTCTGGAGATTCTTGCAGATGATATCGTTCTAATTTTATTTTGATCAGTAATTTATGTTTTGTTGTTTAATTTATGTTATATTCTTTAACAATTATCAGCTCCAGAAATACCAAATTTTAAGAGTAGTTAGAGAAAACATTGTGCTAATTTTTCCCAGATCCCATCGAGTTGGCGTTTTTTATATAACACTTTCTAAAGTTAAAATTTATATTCAAAATATTATTCATATTCAAAATTTTGTAACTTTTGTTCTAAAATATTTAGAAACTTTATTTTCCAACCATAACATACAGAATTGTGTTGTATGTAATATACGGGGTTAAATAATATAAATATGCAAGATCTAAAGGGTTTCATGTAATATAAAATTGACTGGATGTGTGTTTTCTTTCTCAAAATTTTAATTTATTTTTTTCCTCCAAATCCATTCTTAACGCTCGTCCTCGATTTGTTGAGCTTTTATCATTCGCAAAGGAAAGTGTTATTAAATTTTCTAGTGGTTCTGGAGTTATTATATAAGCAAATCACGAAAAGAATTAAAATTATGACGTGAATGAATAAAAGTAGTCGAAAAACTTGAGCGAACAGCAAAAAGTATTAATCTGAAGAAGACCAAAAAATTCTTCCATAAAAATGCTTTCAATATGCTCTGATCCTTCATATCACCTTTACTTAGTTGCCACAGGTAAGCTAATGAAGATAAATCTTAAGTGATTTATTTAAAATTTGCGTTCACTTTTTCTATCCGTTGAAAAAGATTTATAGAAAAAGTATTTAAAATTATTATAGGTTCAATTATAGATATTTTTAGTCAGATTTAATAAGAATAAAACGGCTGGAATATTAAACAAACAAAAAGTAATTCAAATTTTAAAATGACAAAACAACTATTAAAAAGTAAGAAATTAAATAAATGTTAGAATATTCTAGAAATCTGTATTAAAAATTGTTAAAAATTTGTAAAACTCTTGATTTCTTCTATAGTTTAAACAAAAAGAGAAATTGCTGAGAAATTTAAAATCCTCTAGCAAATTCTAGAAAATTTGTAGAAAAGAAAAAAAATCTGGAAGACAAATTTCTTGAGAAATTTTAATAAGACAACCCAAGAAATAATGAAAAATTTATGAGAAGTAAATCCTAGAATATATTTAGAATATTTTAGAAATCTGGATTAAAAAATTGTTGAAAAAAATTACAAAACTCTTGATTTTCTCTATAATTTAAAAGAAAAGAGAAATAGCAGGAAAATTTAAAATATTCAAAAATTTCCAGTATATTTGTAGAAATGAAAAAAGTTTAGAAATTTCTTGCAAAATGTACATTTAGTTAATAAAAACAATTTTTGAAGAAAGTGATAATATTTTGAATACAATTTACTATATAATAATCGTCACGTAACTTAAAAAATATATTTTTAAATTCTGGAGAATTGAGTGCTAGAATATATTTCAGAATTCTTGAAAAGAATTGTTAAATTTTTTTTAAACTCCTGAAGAATATTTACAATTTAAAAGAGCAAATACTTAAATTGTTTAACCCAACATACTAACTGCTGAAAAAATTCATAAACCTGAAAACAATTTAATTCTATAACCCTTCATTTAGATGAAAATGATCCAATAGGATTCCCTAAATAAGGAATGCTAAACAAATCTAAAATAATTGTGCAGGAAAATATGAGAATTCCTAAAGGGAATAAAAACATTTAGAACTTCCATTAATAATGTAAAAGAGAAAAATTTAGAAATCTGAAAGAGTAATTTGGAAAAGTCTTGAGAAATAAAGCTTTAAATAATCTACAAATCTGTAGAAATTTTTTCTAAAAATCCTGAAGAATTTATACAACTTTTAAAAAAATATTGTAAAACACGAAATACTGAAACATTTTATAAATCTGAAAAAAAAATTCTTAAAATTTGAACAAGTAGAAAAATTCCTGAAAAATATTCTATTTAAAAATAAAAATAAATAAATCAATTTAGAAATAAAAAAATAAATTGCCAAGAAAATGTAAAATTTGACTGACAAGACAGATATTGACAATACGAAGTCTAAGACTTTTCGATTATTTTTAATAAAATCATTCGACGCATCAGTTCAAGTATATCCATATACGTTGTCGAAAAGAACTCGGCAAAGAGATTAACAGTATCCATTCCACTCTCTGCAATTATATTTTGATATTTGATATACCTAGGAAAACCATTTTATTTACGAGTTTCATTAGCAAAATTCCAGAAAGAGCGACGATTGAAAAAAAAAACATTAGATTCAGCTCTTCTTAAATAGTCACCATAAAGCTTAGTCGACATATTTTTACATTCGTGTCTCAAATTACTAAAAATTAAATAATCGTTTTGACTATTACATCACAATTTATTCACGTGTCACGTGTCGCAGCTCACACTTTTCATGAAGAAGGTAGAAAGAATGAAGAATTTTTTGAAACTATTGGGATTAAACGAGGGGAAATTGGTGAAACAGGTATGGAAGTGGAGCATGAACACAGGAGTGGGTAGATGGTAAGCGAAAAGGAGGAGAATGTATGAGAGGGTGGGCTTGTCAGAGAGGATCGTGAAGAAATGGCTAGAGCAAGAGATGAGTGCATAAAAAGCGAAAGAGGTGGAGAGTCAAGAGAGACAACGCTGTACGGAGAAGAATCGATATAATGATGACTATAGGAAGTAGCATGTAATTAGGAGGAGGCCAAGGATAACCATTTTAGAAGAGAGAAGAGGGTGACCTTGGCAAGGTCAAGTGGAATAATAATAACACGAATTATATTTCTTCGTCTGAAGAAGCTACGATGTAGCGAAACAATTATAGTGAGTAAAATACTATTATTATTATATTAAGAAGTTATCACTATTTTCAAAATTATCTTTTATCAAAACTTTTCGGGAATCTTTTTTTTAATACTTTTTTATCAGAGATTTTAAATTTTTTGTTATTTTTTCCTGCATTTATCTACCGATTTTGTAAGAATTTTTTCTTATTTTGTAAGAACTGTTCACTCATATTTCTAGAATTCCAAAAAAATTGACACAGCACTTTCTCAGTGTTGCTTTAATTCTCTTCCAATTTACAATTTTTACTTCTCACTCCTCATACCTGAAGCTAATGGCACGTTTTTTTCCGTGTATAATTATTTTGATGATTTTGATTTCAGATGCTTGTAGAATAGGAGTATTTATTTCAAATTTTTAGATTTCGTACAATTATCATTTTTGAAAAATCTAATTTTTCTATTGAATTCTACATAATTTTTTAAAAATATTTCTTTTAAATTGTATGAGATTTTTTGTTTAGTTTTGAATTCCAAAACTATTGTGGAATTTTTCTTTGAATTTTTTTAGAGGTTCAACAATCTTCCATTATTGTTTTAAAGATTTCTAGAATTTTTAAGATATATTTCATTCTTTCTTAGATAATCACCATTTTTAGAAATATTATATAGGGATTTTGTACAATACATTTCTAAAATTTTTATTAGTAACACTTTAACTCTAGAAATTAAATTGAATTTTTATTTTCTGAAGATTCCCAAAAACCTCTTCTAAATTATAAGATATATTCTTTCAGTAATACTCTTTAAACAATTTTTTCTTCTTGACTTTTTCGATTTTTAGAAAACAATTTTTCTATTTTATGAAAAATTATTACCATTTCCGAATTATAGGAATTTTTAGGAACATTTTTAAGAATTTAATTTTTAAGGATTCTTTAACTTTTTTCGATAACTTTTTGATATTTTTCTTCCACACAATTCTAACGTTTGTATTGAATCCTAAATGAATTTTAAATTTTAAATTCTCACAGTTTTCTTAAGGTTTCTCTTTCTGGTTAATAAAATGTATCAGATTACAAGTTTTTTCGAAATTTCTAGAATTTTCCACATACTTTTTTGAGAAATTGTAGCTCTGTATTATCAGATTTCTTTGTAATGTATTTTCTCAATTGTAATGTTTTTCTTCAACCGTTTCCTTTCCAGATTATTAGAATATTATAGCCCTTTTTTTTCCAGATTTCTTCTAATAATTGTTCATAAGTATTTCTGTACTTTTTCTTTCCGAGAATTTATCAATATTTCATCAAATATATTTTCGGATTTATTTTTATTTTCCTAGTTTTACAAATACAATTAATGCAATTTTTTCTTCAAAATTTTAAGAATTTTGCTCCTAAATTACAAAAAAGTTTCGTTTAATTCTATTTTAATCTTTTTTGTTTGTAATATTAATTCTAGAAATTAAATTAATTAGTTTCTAAAATGTTTTTTAGAAATGTTTAGCTTTTTAGGATATTCACAAATACCTCTTCTAAATTGGAAGGTTTTCTTTTCAGTAATAATACTTTTCAAATAACTTTTCTTCTGGACTTTTCTAATTTTGTAATTAAAGTTATTGCAAACCGCAAGGCGATCAGTAATTAAAGTTAATATGCATATGTAGGGTGGGTGGGTGGCCTCTAACCCAACCTTCAATCAGTAAAACATAAGCGAGGGTTTTAATTAAAAGTTGTAAAACGTAAATAAATATAACATTAATTTAGTATATTTATTCAAACAAATTTTAAAATTTAAGAAATTTTAAAACAAAAAGTAAAGTGAATGAAAAACTGAACAAATTTTATTAAAGCATGTTTTTCATTAAGTTTTTCAAACAAATGTTAAAGAGAATGAGAAACTGAACACGTTTTATAAAAACATGTTTTTTGTAAAGTTCTTAACTTACGAGAAAAAAATTAAAAATTCGAACTTTTCACATTTTTTTCTATTGTTAATAAACCATGGGAGTTACATGAAAATTTTATAATAAATAATTGCAAAGAATTCAAAATTGAGCGAATTATTAAGAATAGGACTGGGTAAATGTTATGGTTTTCGAGAAAAATATAGGGAAATACTTTGATGGCCACATCATCATTTTATCTTTAGTTGCTGGATAAAAAAAGGTACAAAAAGAGTTTATGAAATAATCATAAATAGTCACGAATAAAGAAAGTAAAGAGTATTTGTTAAATTTTAAAGTTTGGAAAAGGAAAGTGTTAATTAATTTTCTAGCGGTCATTAAAATTATTATGTATAATGAATAAGAAAGAATTAATCTAGGAGGTCAAAAAAAGGAAGTGAAATACGAAATAATAGGAGAGAAGAAAAATGGTAATGGTGGGAGAGAAAAGCTATTTCTGAATGTACAGAAAGCTGTTCACTCTGACATCAAGGCTTATTATACAAATGCTTTCTCCTAAATATCTTCCCTCATTATTAAACAATTTCTCCCTAGTATATCTCTAAAAATTAAAATCCAGGCTTTCTCTTCTTCGTTTACTCCCTAATAAGAATCCCCCAAGAGTCTCCTCTTTTACCTCTATAATTTAACATTTTTTGCGTTGATGTCTATAACCCTTATCCTCGCTACTTTTATCTCTTCAAATATAACCTTCAATTTGCAAATAATACTGCTCTAATTACATACATTACCACATTACCAAAAGCTCTTCAATTCCTTCAAGAGCTCTCATCCTTTAGTTTATTTATTGTTTGTTGCTACACATAAGTAAAGTGACAGAAGAAAATAAAGCTAAAGTGTTTCCTTAAAGCTATTTCTACATTTATTTTCCTTTTAGTTGTTGAAACAAATATTTATATAAAAAACGTTTAAAACCAACGTGGACCAGACAATTATTAATAAAGAGCAGTCATGAATAAAGAAAGTACAATTCGTGTTGAATTTTAACGTTTAGAAAAGGAACGTTATAGATTATGGAATTTATTGTAAATGTAGATTCGAAAAAATGGTAAAGAAAAAAGAAACAAAAACGTTGCTAAAAAACTTAATGCTATTATTAAAAGGAAGAGATCAAAGAAGAGAAAAAGAATTATTAGAAGAGACGAAAAATTGTAAGAGAGAGGGATAAGCTTTTGCAGTTCTATTTATGGATGTGCAGAACACTTTTGATTAGTATCAAGCAATCCCTCCCTAATAGATTTTTAAAAGTTAAAATCCACAACACTTTATCTTCTTCTCACGAACAAGAACTCTCTTTTACCTCTATTATTTAACATTTTGTACGTTTATATCTATAACCCGGATCCTCTCTACTTTTATCTTTTCAAATATCTTGCGCACTTTGCAGATGATACTGTTCTAGCCACACATTACCAAAAGCTCTTTAATTTTTTTAACGTTGGTTTGCAGAATTATAGTTACTTATCATGGCACCAATAATTCACATCACAAACTCTGAATTTCCCACAGTTTCCGTTAAGTACGCTTGTTCTACGTTGCCTTTATCTTTTTAACAGACCTATCTGCAACTGTCAACACCTGATCATCGGTCATCGGCGTATTCTTGTGCAAGTTAGCTCCACACAGTCTACTCCTAAGCTTTGGTCGGAATTCCGTCCTTACCCGAAGTCTTTTTTGGATCGAATGCTCAGGCCGCATTTCTTCCGGGCTGATTGCTGGCCCTTCTTCGCCGTCTGGAAAATCTTCTATCATCATTTCCTCTTCTTCCTCTGTAGAGAAGTATTTATTTATCAAATGCCCGTAAGCAATTCTAGCAATTCATCTTATGAATTTAGGTTCCATTTCTATTAAAGGATTATGCCACCTGGTATAATGGATTCTAAGGCATAAACCTGTCTCTTTCTCATGTCTTCATTTGAAGAAAGGTATTCAAGACGACATAGCGAAACACTTAAAGATCTGTTTTATGTATCAAAGAGAAAAACTTAGTAATTTGAAACATGTTGTCGGCTAACATAAATATCACCGCAAATTCAGGGTTTTGAATAAATTTTATTTGATTTTCTTGTTCCATTACTTGCGTTTTAGAAGTATCTACTCTAATCGTCACCATCAAAGTCGATTGGTGTAAAGTATTCACTTGAAGGAAACCACCACCTTTAAATGTGCAATTGAAAGTATGCCAAATTTAATGTTCCGAATGTAATAGCACATATTTAGGGCAAACAGATAGGAATTGTGAGAAGAGGTTCAATGAACAATATAGAGCACTTCGACAAGATCGTGCAAAAGCCTCTGGCCACTCAAATGACGCCATACCGGAGTTTTTTGTTGGTTCTCTTCGCGTCCACGTACCTCGCCCATGAGATATACATCAAGTTCATTTTCTAGAGTGTTATCATTCATTTTCTACACATATTGATAAATTTATGTTTTATATTTTTGAAATATTGGCTTAATCTCTTAAACTTATTAGAGATATAGCGATAAAATAAGAATATCAACACTAATCTATAAATTAGGCAGACCGATTTATTATCTTTGCTATTATTAAAGCTCTTATAATATTACATATCGCTTCTGAAAACACCGCACGATTGCATCAGAATGCTACACTGCTGTTATTCCCATTTTATCAAACCTTTGTAAAAAATCTTCTCCAATCAGAATCATACCAATTTCACGTCTCACCTATAAATTTTTAATACATTGTATTTTTTTTTTCATTCAATACTTGATAATGACCTACAAAGGTCAAAATTATGCGTCATCATGAAGCCCATGTTGACAATGCCCGAACTTGCTTACACCGAGGATCTGCCATCTGATCACCAGATGGACGCACTGGCGATTACGGGGGCGCAGAATGAAGATTGAAGACTCGAATGCTCAAGGCACAGACCGAGTCTCAAATGTTGCTTTGAAGGCCACCATCAGGTTCCGATGAGATATCTTTCTCCGGACGTACTCGTACAATACACATCTAGCAGGAGGATTGTTCCCCAGCTGGTGGAAAAGCAGAAGATGGTCGTCCTCTGGAAAGGGAGCAAGCCATTGGATGATCCATCATCATATTGCCTAATTTGTCTTCTATATATGACGGGCAAAGTGCTGGGAAGGATCATCTGCAACCGATTAGAGGAGTCCACTGAAGGATGCAATTGACGCCTTAATGGACACCGCTCGCCAGGTTATGCTGGTACACGATTGAAATATAGAGCCAAGTGGTACACCTCTATCGTCACCCTAGACGTGCGGAACGCGTTCAGCTCGGCCAACTGGGACTG
Source organism: Ontholestes murinus (assembly GCA_963969525.1). NCBI lineage: Eukaryota > Metazoa > Arthropoda > Insecta > Coleoptera > Staphylinidae > Ontholestes > Ontholestes murinus. The sequence continues at coordinate 7,032,122 of OZ018395.1, read as the reverse complement.
TATCCTAGCCACCCTGAGGAGTTCCCGAGTACATCACGCGTATTATGGTGAGCTATTTTAGTGACAGAACCCTTTTACACTACACCGACACTGAATTTAGGATCCACAATATCACGGGAGAAGTTCCACAAGGCCCGGTGCTTGGCCCTTTGCCGTGGAATACGTTTTACGACGGGAGCTGCCGCAACCAAAAAAGTAGACACGTTCACACAGACATACAGACACAAAAGTGGGATCGACTCAGGGGACCTCAAAACGGATAAAACATCATCACGTAAATACGTATAGAACTTATTTACAATTTATACTTTCAGAAGATTAAAATAATGTATTAAGTATTATCTACAGTGGCGAAATTTATTGTATTCGTACAAAACTGTCAATCGATTACGAAATCCTGCAGCACCGTATCTTTTTTTTTAAGTACATTCGTGAACTTGCTACTTCAGAAGATCGTTCCAGATACTCTGAAGTGCCATTAATTACATCCCAAATGTTTAATGGTGCCGATAATATAATGGGCCAACCTAGATCGTCGCTCGCGCGCCGTATGCCATAAAGATCGCCGCCTCTTGATCCACATTAACTTTAAAAATTTCCTTAAGGATAATCTAAATTGCAATTGGTTTTTCAGTCAAGAATAAATTTAAAACTTTTTTATTATTACAGTTTATTATTTTAAATTTTATGACTAGATCGAAGAAAAAAATCCGTGGTGTATTTCGGTCATCGGAAACAGACGCAACAATGCAGCAATAAATCAGGTGATTACAGGAAAACCCAATTCATCTTATCGAGTCATTGGGCTGAGAGCGCGAGTAGGAGCGAGTAGCGTCATAACTCCGGGATGTGAGCAGTAAGAGTGGGTCATGTATAATACATCTGTAGGCCAGGTCGGTCCGGTAGATCGATCACAACGCGCAAGCGGGTGGGGCCCCAACTAGACATCATCATCCCCCGGAGTGTGCAGTCGACTCCGGTTAGGCGAACCGACAAAACCGGTTCCTTGCTCTTGTCCACGTCTGTACCGTGCGTACCGCCGTCCGGTCATACAAGTCCACAAAATTCAGGACTTGTCAATCAGTGGTGGTGGCGTTCCCGTGAGGTTACCGCGGGTCACCCCGTGACCTTCCCCGTCGGGCCTGACATTGTTAAAGTGCTCCCGATGCTTGCATTTAACGGGACGTGCGTTTCAGAGGTTATGTGAAGAACGGTTGAACTAGGTCGGTAATCTATGCATCATCACTCCATCAAAAATCCTCTCACACACTCATCTACTTCATCTCGCACCTCTTATTTTTAAATTAATTACCACACAAAATTAAAAAGTGAGTGAAGTGTATGCACGCATAAATATCGCAGCGAGGATTAAGCGAGCAGCTAAAGGATTCCCGGCGCATCCACCATTATTTACGTTGTTTCTGAAGGAGAGCGTGAGAGAGAAAAAATAGAAGGTTTTCGCAGAAATTGCTTCTTATATGTGTAGAACCGGGGGAAACGCCGTTAGATTAGGGTAGGTTTCGTATCGAAATGGTGCGCTGTAAAATTGTACAGCGGCTTTATCTGGATGCACTTTTTTATCACCAGAGGAAAACGAGTTTCTGTTACAAATCAGAATTGTATAGGAAAATCTGTCAGCGGCGCGATAACGGAATGTTCGGTATATTGTATTGTTATGACCAATATATATTCGGAAAAAAAAACCAGATAATATCTCTTTTATTGCTATAAAAGGAATGAATGAAAAAGTTGCTTTATTCATAAATACAATAATATTTTATACGTGAATGTGTAATGAAATATAGTAAATTATTTGTATTTATATTGTGCCTTATTATTAGGATACAGGATTTTCAAAGAGTAAAAAATAATTACAACAATTATCTGGAGGAAAGTTACTTATAAAAATATTTCTACATATTAAAAAATAAAGTATTAAGTAAACAATCATTAAAAAGTCATGTACAGGCTTCATCAAAGGCGAAAACTAATTATTTAAAAGAGGAAATAAATTACCGAGCAATACATAGAGAAATCTAATTAACCTACATAAAGGAAAATTTACCTCTAAACCAACTAAACGTAGGCAAACAAACGCGTCCGTATTTTTCGAACGGAATTTCCAAGAGAGTTTTAATGTAAATTAATTTCGCATAACGTTACATTTCTCCTATAATAATGCCGAATTAAAAAACAGTTTTAATTAATTTCCCACGTTTGTTTTAAACGGAAAGTTTTAATTGCTTTTTATAATTAGAAATATTTTCGTCAATACAATATGTGGAGTACATTTAAAATCTCATCTCAAAGTGAATAGCATTATAAAAACTATTGTGATTATTATTATTCAATTTATAACTACAAAATAGCAATGATTTAAATATAATAAATATATTAAAAACAATACTTCCCCTATATATTCTAGGAAAAGTGAAAATTAAGTTCGCCTAAAATATTTTAAAAGTAACGAACAATTGATTTTTTAATACTAATAATACACATTTTTATTGACAAACTTTTTACAAGTTAACATTTATATAATAAATAATGAATAATGAATGGTATTTTAGTATGTTAGTTTGTCAAAAGGCTATCGACCAGAGGTCTTTCTGCCTTTGATTTTTTACTATTCCCAGAATTATGGTTTTTAAATTAATCTAATATTAAAGGTTTTACTTTTATCTGGACAGTTAAAAAATATTATTATTATTAATTTCAGTGCATAATTTATATACTTGTAAAAATAATATGTCCAAAATTTATTTAAATAATATAAAAAAGCTAACAAAATTTTAAGGGGCTTTCAACTAGAGAAAAAAATGTCTAGTGTATCGCAAAATTTACGAGTTTATTTTCTTCAAGGTACTTCTTACTAATGCCAATGTATTACAATTTATTAAGCGCAAATTTTTAAAATTACAATTTATATTGCGCAAACATTTAAAACCTAAACGCTCTTTAACGTTTCGATTGTTCGCATTAATGATGGTATACCTCCAAATCTCATTCTTTTAAAATCTTTTTAAATTAATTATCAATCTACACTCTGAAATACCAAAAATTATTTCCTAATCATTTTTCTCATATTGTAAAGGGATGATTGACTAATTATTATAATTAAACTATGCTACTAAAGCAGAATAAATGAAACCAGACAAAATTACGTTTAAAGCATTTGTTTTATTATTATTAAATCCACTTTAAAAGTGTGCAAACTAAAAATTTTATTTTAGAAGGTGTAGTGAGGATTATTTTAAAATCTATAGGTGATCTACAAGAGATTAAGAGCTTATAATTGTGTATAATCCTAACAAAACAATCAATTATAAGTTTGCTTTAAAAATTATAAAAAATTATGTCTCGTGGCAATTGTTTTACCACATATAAAATCGGTTTAAAAATGTTCGAACAGAAAATTTCATCTCTAAAAATTAATTAATATTTATAATAAAATTTAGGAGATAAGTTTTCACAACGTGTTTATATTTTTAATAGAACGATCGCTTAATATCTTTTGATAATTTAAGTTATGCTACTTATTTTTTAAATCCATTTTAAAAATAATTTGCGAATTAAAAATAAAAACTTTAAAATTTTAATAGCGATTATAAAAATATACTAATCAACAAGGGAAATTATTATAATTGTAAATAATTCTTATAAAACCATAAGCGATGAAATTGTTAATGTGAAAATTTAAAGTTAGTAGCAATTGTTTTAACATTTATTATTCCACTTTTAAGAAATTGTAATTTAAGCTTGTGACATTTGTTGATTATTGTCCACAAAAGAAATGATTATATTTTTTTATAATCTTAATAGAATAATCTATTATAAGTACGTTTTGAAAATTTAAGGTCAATAGCAATTGTTTTAATATTTTTTAAACTACTTTTATAAAAGTAAAAATTAAATTTTAAGCTTGTGAAAATTTGTTGATTATTAAATTAAAATTTACGAAAGAAATTCTCTTTTTCCATAATCTTAATAAAATGATCTATTAAAAGTAAGTTTTGAAAATTTAAGATCAATAGCAATTGTTTTAATAATTTTTATTCGACTTTTAAAAAAGTAGAAATTGTAATTTAAGCTTGTGATAATTTGTTGATTATTAAATTAAAATTTACAAAAGAAATAATTCTCTTTTTTCATAATCTTAATAGAATGATCTATTATAAGTATGTTTTGAAAATTTAAGGTCAATAGCAATTGTTTTAATATTTTTAATCCACTTTTAAAAAAAGTGGAAATTGTAATTTAAACTTGTGAAAATTTCTTTATTATTAAATTGAAATCCACGAAAGAAATGATTATATTTTTTTTATAATCTTAATAAAATGATCTATTATAAGTATATTTTGAAAATTTAAGGTAAATAGCAGTTGTTTTAACATTTTTTAATCCATTTTTAAAAAAGTAGAAATTGTAATTTAAACTTGTGAAAATTTGTTAATAATTAAATTAAAATCTACGAAAGAAATGATTATATTTTTTTATATTCTTAAAAGAATGATCTATTATAAGTACTTTTTTAACATTCAAGGTCAGTAGAAATTGTATTAATGTGTTTAAATCCACTTAAAAAAAAGTAGACATTGTAATTTTAACTTGTGAATATTTGTTGCTTCTTAAATTAAAATCTACGAAGTAAATGATTATATTTTTTATAATATTAATATAATGATCTATTATAAGTACCTTTTGAAAATTTAAGGTCAATAGCAATTGTTTTACTATTTTTTAATCCGCTTTTAAAAAAGTAGAATTTGTATTTTAAGTTTGTGATAATTTATTGATTATTAAATTAAAATCCACGAAATAAATGTTGTCACTTTTTTTATAATCTTATTAAAATGATCTATTATAAGTACGTTTTGATTATTTAAGGTCAATAGCAATTGTTTTAATATTTTGAATCCACTTTTAAAAAAGTAGAAATTGTAATTTAAGCTTGTGAACATTTGTTGATTATTAAATTGAAATCCACGAAAGAAATGATTATATTTTTTCATAATCCTAATAAAATAATCTATTATAAGAACGTTTTGAAAATTTAAGGTCAATAGCAATTGTTTTAATAATTTTTAATCCACTTTTAAAAAAGTATAAAATGTAATTTAAATTTGTAGAAATTTGTTGATTATTAAAGAAATTATTATATTTTTTATAATCTTAATAGAAGGATCTATTATAACTATGTTTTGAAAATTTAAGCTCAACAGCAATTGTTTTAATACTTTTAATCCACTTTAAAAAAAGTGGAAATTGTAACTTAAGCTTGTGAAAATTTGTTGATTATTAAATTAAAATCAACGAAAGAATTGACTATATTTTTTTATAATCTTAATAGAATGATGTAATATAAGTACGTTTCTAAAATTTGAAGTCAATAGCAATTGTTTTAATATGTTTTAATCCACTTTTAAAAAAGTAGAAATTGTAATTTAAGCTTGTGAACATTTGTTGATTATTAAATTGAAATCCACGAAAGAAATGATTATATTTTTTTATAATCCTAGTAAAATAATCTATTATACGAACGTTTTGAAAATTTAAGGTTAATAGCAATTGTTCTTATATTTTTTTAATCAATTTTTCAAGAAGTAGAAATTGTAATTCTAGCTAGCGAAAATTTATTGATTATTAAATTAAAATCCACGAAATAAATGTTTGCATTTTTCTATAATCCTATTAAAATAATCTATTATAAGTAAGTTTTGATAATTTAAGGTCAATAGCAATTGTTTTACTATTTTTTAATCAATTTTTCAAAAAGTAGAAATTGTAATTTAAGCTTGTGAACATTTTTTGATGATTAAATTACAATCTACGAAGGAAATGTTTATATTTTTTTATAATCGTAATAGTATGATTTATTCTAACTACGTTTTAAAAATTTAAGCTCAGAAGCAATTGTTTTACTATTTTGAAATCGACTTTAAACGTGTGCAAACTGAAAATTACATTTTTGAAATTTTAATATTAATTATACTTAAATTTACAAAAGAATCGTTTATATTGTTTTATAATCATAATAGAAGAATCAGTTATGAGTGTGTTTAAACAAAATAAACTCTGTGGCAATTGTTTTATTATTTTTAATTCCACTTAAAAAATGTGCAAATTATTTTTTTTTAAATGGAATGTTTAATGATGATTTAAATTGAATTAAAAAAATGTTTATAAATAAATAATTGTGAAGGATTTCATTTCATGATAAATTTTTATAATTCACAATAAATAAATCAATTAACTTCGTGGTTATCACTTCTTAAAAGTGGTAACAACAAAGTTACTTCTTTTATTTATCTGGAACGTCTATAAGGCTTTTAAGGTTTTTAAAAGCTTGATGGAACATTTAATTATAATATTAATCTGTAAATTTAAGCTATTTAATAATTGTTTTACCATTTATCAATCCAATTAAAAAATGTATAAACTAGAAATTCAATCTTTGAATGTTTAATGATAATAATAATAAATTCTTTAAAGGAAATGTAAATATTTTCTTATATTATATTACTATCTTCTGAAGACAATAAAATTTTGTAAATTTAATGTCTGTGGCAATTGTTTTAATATTTTTAAGTGCCCTTTAAAAATATGTAAACTGTTGGATTATTCTTTGAAAGTTTATTGATGATTATATTGAAATTTACAATACTTTCTTGAATTTTAGAGGCGTTTACTTCGTGATACATTTTCGATTATTAAATAAAGAAAACACTTAACTTTTTTATACCACTTATATATATTTTTTTTATAAGTGATATAAAAAAGTTAAGTGTTTTCTTTATTTAATTTACAATACAAATGTTTATATTTTTCTTATAATATTATTAAAACAATTAATTATGAGATCATTTTTGGAAATTTAACGTTTTTAGAAATTGTTTCATTATTTTTAAGTCAACTTTAAAAATGTAGAAACTCAAATTTTAATCTTCAGAATTTGAATGATAATTATGTTAAATTATATGAAAGAAATCCTTATATTTTTTTTAATAAATTTAATAGAACAATAAATTATGAATGTGTGTTGGTAATTATAGCTTTGTGCCAGTTGTTTCTTAATGTTTATTAAATTCTACTTTAAAAATGTGAAAACTTACCTTTCAAGTTGTAATAATGATTATATGAAAGTCTACAAAAAAAATGGTAATTTTTTAATTTTTTTTACTGAAACAATTAATTCAGAATGTGTTTTAAAAATGAATGCCTGTGGCATTTGTTTTACTATTGTTAAATTTACTTTAAAATGTGCAAACTGAAAATTTAATGTTTAGAGATTTATTGATGATTATATTAAAATCTATAATAAAAATGTTGATGTTTTTTTAAAATCTTAATAAAGCATTTAATTATGAGTTTTGTTTAAAAATGTAGGATCGATGGCAGTTGTTTTTCTATTTCTAAATCTACTTTTAATATGTGCAATCTGAAACATTATTAATTGGAGATTTAATGATGATTATATTAAAATCTACAAGATGAATGTTGAATTTTTTTAAATAATTTTAATAAAACTATTCATTATGACTTATGTTTAAAAATTTCAGATTGATGGCAGTTGTTTTTCTAGTTTTAAATCCACTTTAGAAATGCGCAAACTGAAAAATGTATCTTTGAAGATTTGTTAGTTTTTTTTGCCAGAATTTATTATGGTCATAATAAAATATGTTAGATAAATGTTTAAGTTTTATTTAATCAGTGTAAAAAACTATTTATAATTAGTTTAGTTTAAATTTAAATATTAGAATTGATAGTAGTGGTTTTTCAATTTTTAAATCGACTTTGAAAAAGTGCAAACTGAAAAGAAGGATTTGGTAATGATTCATTTAAAGTCTGCATAATAAAAGTTCAATTCTTTTAACATCTTAATAAAGCCATTCATTCTAAGTTCTGCTTAAATACATCACAGATTGATGGCAGTTGTTTCTCTATTTTTAAATCCACTTTAAAAATGTGTAAACTGAAAATCCTTGAATGTTTAATGATGATATTAACAAAATCTTCAAAAGAAATGCCAATATTTTTTTTATATCATATTCAAATCTTATCAAGATAATAAAATTTTGAAAATTTAAGGTTCGTGGCAATTGTTTTACTATTTTTAAATACCTTTTAAAAATGTGAAAACTGTAGGCTTAATCTTTGTTAGTTTAATGATGATTATATTGTAATTTACAACATAAATGTCTATAGTTTTCCTATAATATTATTAGAAGAATCCATTATGAGATCATTTTGGAAATTTAACGTTTGTAGCAATTGTTTCATTATTTTTAAATCAACTTTATAAATGTAGAAACTCAAATTTTAATCTTTAGAATTTGAATGATGATTATTTAAAATTCTATGAAAAAACTTTTTATATTTTTTATAATCTTAAGAGAACAATCACTTATGAGCGTGTTTTAGTAATTTAAGCTTTCTAGCAGTTGTTTTACAATTATTTATTTAAATTCCACTTATAATTGCGCAAACTGGAAATGTTACCTTCCAAGTTGTGATAATCGTCATCTGTCTAAAAAATCTAAAAAATAAATGTTTAATTTTTAGAAGTCTTAATAAAACACTTAATAATGAATAAGTTTGTAAAATTTAATGTTTATGGTAATTGTTTTAATACTTTAAAATCCATTTTGAAAATAAAATGTGCAATATGGAGCATTAATCGTTAAGAATTTATTGTTGATTATTTCAAGATATAATGGAATTACTTATAATTTTTTATAATCTTAAAAAACAGTTAATTAAGAGTGGGTTTTAAAAATATAAAATTTATGGCAATTGTTTTGCTATTTTTAAATGCACTTCAAAAATATTCAAATCATATTTATCAATTCTTTATATATAAAACTATAGAGGTTTTATTTCAAACCTCATTTCCAGGAGGTACTTTCTACACAAACGTAAATATCATACTAAATAAGCATTGATATTAGGAGATAAACGATATCGAATTGTACTGATAAGAAGAAATCAAATTAATACTTTCGCTACTACATTCTTGATTGAACATAATTACATAGTTCTTTCTACCCCTAGAAGAAATCAAATAGTTCGCTGAAAGAATGTAAAATAATACGCAACGTTCGCATCACCAGAAAAAAAAAACTTTTCCCTTATTCTCACAAAAACAAGAAATCAAATTGACGTTTTCTTGTCTCTGTATTTCCTTATTTATATTATTGGTTTTTGAGTTACGTGAAGAGAAATTTCAATTAATCTAACACATTAGAATTCACTTTACTTTCTTCACAATTTATCTTGTATACATCTAATAAATACAAAATAAATTGTGAAGTAAGTGAATTCTAATCACTTTGGTAAATTTTCAGTTAAAGTCAGTTAAAGTGAATTCGAATGTGTTTAATTAATCCGTATTTCCTGTTGATATCTATAGAAATAATGAGGAATTAATTTAATTTGTCAGTAAAACATAAATAAACGCTTTTTCTAAGAATAATTTTAATTGTAAAAAGTATTTTCTTTGATTTATTATTTTATTTTACTCGTCCGCATAAATATACCTTATGAAAATATTATGTAATTCAATAATTAGAGGTCGGGATAGTGGCCACCCACCCACCCTACATATACATTTAAATTTAAACTACGGCACTATTTTAATTTTCTCGGAAACATCGAGACTAATATTACTGTTATTTCCCGAAAACTAAACCAATGATGGTGATGGAAGTGAAATGTATATGTAGGGTGGGTGGGTGACCAATAAAACATACCCAAATGTTTTTTTTTGAAATCAATTTAATCATAAGAGAAATTCTATTTAATATATTAACTTTATATACCTTTCTACATAGTTTTACTTTATGTAATTGTTATTGGTAATGCAAGGATTAGAGGATGGGATAGTAGCCAAGCACCCACCCACCCTAGATATACATTAAATTCTAAATTAAAACACTGCATTACTTTTCTCAACATCATCAATAGTAAATTTGCTGTTATGTTTATTCTAAAAATCAATTTAGTAGCAAATTCTGTATATTTTATTATATTTATAACTGTTTCTACAGAGTTATTCTTTGTATAACTATCTATTGTAATTCGTCTAACCGTCGAAGAAAATAATTTCAATTTGCACCATTTTAAAGTGGATTTATAAATAGGAAAAATAATTGTCGCAACTTTAAATTTTCAAAAACTGCTCACAATAATTTGTTTTGTTAAGATTAAGAAGAAAATAATTGCTTTTGTAGATTTTAATATAAACATAATTAAAGCTTTGAAGATTAAACATTTTTAAAATTTATTAAAAAAAAAGTAAAAAATCGCCACATGAAAATTTAATATTTGAATTTTGAATGATCACCATTTAAAAATCTACAAGAGAAATGTTTAGAATTTTCACTAATCTCAATAGAACAATCAATTCTGAGTCAGGTTTGGAAATTTAAGTCTTGTGGCAACTGTTTTACTATTTTTAAAGCGCTGTAAAAATATACGGATTAAAAATTTAATCTTAAAAGTTTTAGTTATATAAAAATCTACAAGAAATATGTTCATAATCACAAATAAGAATAATAATAATTTAATTATCATGTTAGAAAAATAAATTATGGGTAAGGTTTGATAACTTAAGGTTAGTGGCGATTGTTGCACTTTTTTTAAATCGTTAATCTTTAAAGCTTTAATTATGATTATATTAAAATCTACTAGTGGAATGATTATATTTTGCTTAATATTAATAAAACGGTGTATTGCTATTTTTTTGGAAAATTTAAGGCTTATGGAAATTGTTTTTCCAATTTTTATATCAGCTTTAAAATAGTACACACTGAATAATTTTTCTTCTAAGGTTCAATGATGATTAAATAAATATATAAAAATCTACAAGGAAAATGTTGAAAATTTTTAATCATCATGTTAGAACACTTAATTATGATTAAGTTATGAAAATTTGAAGATTTGTGGTATTTGTTTTAAATGTTCAAACTGAAAATATAATGTTTAAAACTAAAATTATAATTAAATGAAAATTTTAAGAGAAATGATTATAAATTTTTATAATCTTAAAAGAACAATCAATTATGAGTAGGATTTTAAAAATTTAAGTTGAGTGGCACTTATTTTACTATTTTAAAATCCACTTTAAAAATGTGGAAATAGAAAATTAAGTCTATAAATGTTTAATGATGATTATATAATAAACTACGATAAAAATTTAGATACATTTTTATGTTCATATTAGAGCAATATATTATAAGTATAGTTTTAAAAATTTAAGCCTTGTGGCAATTATTTTACTATTTTTAAATCTACTGTAAAAATCTGCAAACTGATAATTTAATCTTTGACTATTTAATGATGGTTATATTAAAAACTTTAAAAGATTTTTTTATAAATTCATATTATCCTAACAAAAAAATCAATTATGTATGTATGTTTTCTATTTTTCAGAGTACTGGCAATTGTTTTATTAGTTGTTAGTCACCTTAAAAATGTGCAAAATTGCAAGAATACATTTTGAAAGTTTAATGATGATTATATTAAAATCTATAAAAGAATGGCATACAATTTTTTATAATCCTAATAAAATAATCAATTATGAAAGCGCTTTAAAACTTTGAGGTCAGTTGGCAATTGTCTAACAATTTTTACATCTATTTTAAAATTCCGAAAACAGAAAATGCAGTCGCTTATATTAAGATAATAAATCGAAAAATATAATTTCTAGAATTAGATTGATTTAAAAAAATTATTTTTTATGTTTTACTGACTGAAGGGTGGGCTAGTGACCAAACACCCAACCTATATGTAAATATTTATTTCATCACGGTCAATGCTTTGTTTTCCAGAAAATAACAACGAATTTACCATTGATGATGTTGAGGTAATTAATGCAGTGTTTTAATTTTGATTTTAATGTATATGTAGGGTGGGTGGGAGGCCACTATCTCACCCTTTAATTCTTGCATTACACCAGACAGATATGTAAAGTATAACTATGTAGAAACTTATATAAAGATAATAAATTGAATAGAATTTCTCTTCTAATTAAATTGATTAAAAAATAAAACATTAGTGTGTGTTTTACTGATTGGAGAGTGGGGTAGTGGCCACCCACCCACCCTACATAAACATTTCCATTTTAATCACTATCACTGTTTTGGTTTCCAGGAAATTACAGTAGTACTGTTGATGTGGTCGAGGATATTAAAATGGTGTTATAGTTTAAAATTAATTGTATATGTAGGGTGGGTGGGTGGCCACTATCTCACCCTTTAATTTTTGCATTACAAACAATAATTTCATAAGGTAAATTTATGCTGGCGAGTAAATTAAGATAATGAATCAAACACTACTGTTTACAATTAAATTAATTTTTAGAAAAAGCGTTTTTTTAAATGTTTTACTGACCGATTAGATTTCAGCACTATTTAATTATCAGGTTTCAACAGGAAATACGGAGATAAGAAAACGCCCATTTAATTTCTTGTTTTTGTGAGAATGAATAATCGAAAAGTATTTTTTTTTCTGGTGATGCGAACGTTGCCTTTTTTTGCATTCTCTCGGTGCACAATTTGAATTCTTCTTATCAATACAATTCTGTATCCTATACATGCTAATATCAATACTTATTTAGTATGATATTTAGGTTTGTGTAGAGAGTACCTCTTGGAAATAATGGTTTGAAATAAATCGTTTATGATGATACGAAAATAAAATTCTAAATAAAATTTTTTTATTTCATCATAATATATAACACTTCACATTACTCAATCAGAAATTTAGTGACATTTATGATAATTTTAAAAATACGAAAAGTATTATTTAATTTTCTACAACGAACTAAAGGATTTTAATAAATTTTATTAAAACGTTTATGGTTTTATATGTGAAGAATTGATAAACATACAAGTTCAAAATTTATTCAAGAAAATATTATTAAATCAATTTTTATTTACACCATAATCATTATTTTTATGACATAGTAAAACTTTTTTTTGTCAACATGATGCACTCATATAAATGAGAAACAACATTTACCCATGGCTGATCGCACACAATCTCCACCAATAAGTCAACTGCAGTATAGAATCAACCCCCTATCCGAATAAATCAATTAATCTTTCACGAAGGCATAAATCAAATCAAATATAGCTGTAAATATATATATCGAGATGATCTCGGATAAGACATTGACCTGAATGGAACACACGAAGCCAGTCAAATATGAAAAGGGATGAATAGTCTTTAATCATTGAACTGAACATGGCATTGGGGGGTGGGAGGGAGGTAGTGAATCGATACGTAATTCTATTGTTCTATAAATCCTACTGGATTACGTATTTGAATGGAAGCGGATGGTACATAAAATAAAACTATAATTTTATAAAATATTTATTATTAAATAAAAGTAATAAAAGCTTAATAAAAATATATAAGTCCTTTTAGGTTGTAGAAAATTCACTAATTATTAATAAAAGCTTATTTATTTAATTTTTTTAATCTTATAAAATATATATTAAAACAAATTAATTACAAAGAACATAAGCAAAATTTTGAATGAAAGAATCATAATTCATTGTTCTTCCACTCAAACCTATTTTAAACCATGATGTTGGATATACTAATCCACATTTGTAATCTAATATATATCCTTTTATATCGTCTTTTTGTTTACTTTTTATGATGAACCTTTCGGCTGTTTATGTCAGCATGACAGATATATAATGTATATATCATTAACACGACAAATACGAATTATTTTAAAGCTTTCTGAATACTAAATTTAAAGCCCAAGCTGTCGGTAAACTAGCTCCTTAATGTTGAGGAAGTTTTAGAATTTTAAAGATTAATGATAGATAAGTTATTTCAAATATTGACATTTTGGAGCTTAAACGTGTTTAATGTAAATGATTAACTCAGCTGGGATACTTAATTTATAAATAAAGGTTAGAACTTCAGTATTTAATTGTTAATTTAAATACGGTTAAAATCGTTATTTAATTATAGATTAAATGCAAATTAAATGATAATCTTTTTTTATTTGAAAGTGATTTATTTTACATTCAATAATTTAATTCGATATATTTACCCAGCCCCATTAACCTGGTGGTCCATTAGGTCGACACAATTGCGGATTTATATGTGTGACTAGACCTGTTGGTTTAGAGGATCGCCTCTACCATTAATTGTACAACCCCCAATAGCTAATAATGCCAGCCAGCCGTCCGACTACAAACGACCGACTTTGTTTGATTTCCATTCACCTATTGCATACGATATTTTTTTTGTGTGCGTTCAGTGCAGAGATTTAAATTTAAATTCAATTCACGTATTGTGATTTGATTTAAAAGCGATTTAAAACAATTTGGCGGCGGCGCGATTTTACTATCTGGTAGCCACGCATTCATCGACGCCACAATAGTTTGATAGTTTTAGTAGTTTTCCGGAGGGGAAGGGGTTAAGGGAAGTTTGTCATTTGCGATTTACAAGTTGCGAACTACGTATCTCACCTGGCCATTTCGGAAAATCGCTCGGGAAGTTTCAGATTATCAGGCTCTAAATCGATACTACATTATGGTATCGAATAAAGTACTGTATTTTAATACACATTCATTATTTTATCTGTCTTTAATAATATACATTAATTACTTTATCTGTCTCTATTGTAAAGTTTGAAGAATTTCAATTATGTTAAATGGGTTGTTACAAAATTTTGAAACAAAGTTTTAAGGGCCGCATTCGAAATGAAGGGGAGTTTTAAGGTGGAGGGTGTGCAAGTGGTCCCACGAGGGGCTGAATGTAGGCCTTTCAGGGTGTCTAATACGTGTTATCGATCTTGAAACAAGGCCCTTCCGTAATGGTTGTTTTGTTTATAATAGTTGGGGTGGATTAATAGGGAAAATCCGTGACCAACAGGAATCATATTTTATGTAATCCCACAATTTATTTACGGTTAGTTATGAATATGGATTTTAAAGATTTATACAAAACAATGTATTAAATATCAATTGTTAACAGTTCACTAGAAGTTATTAGTTATCAGACATTAAAATAAAATGTTGTTTTGACTGTAAAGAATCATCTTTAACTGTCAGTTAATGATAATCATCTTTCAGTTTTTTCAATAAACTTTATAATTAACAAATGCCTTCTGTCAAAACTTAATTTTTGATTTTCTTATAGTTGTCGACTATTAACTATCAAATATCCTGTTGAAGCATCAAATTTTAACTTTTAATTCTTAAATGTCGAGGGTCATCTCAGCTGTTAATGGTTAATCATTTTGAAGTGTTAATTTTTAGCTAATAAATTTTCAATGCCAAGTATTAATTGTTAGCTAATATTCGTTAAGAATTAACTGTCAACTTGTACTTAATTGTCATGTATGGATTTTCAACTCCCGACTTGTTTGAATGATAATTGTCATTTACTAATATCTCCATATTAAACGTAATTGTGAACAATTCTAAACTGTCAAATTCCAACCACCAAGTGTCAATTGTACACGTAAACTGTTACCAATGGTTTTTAAAAAACAACTCTAAATTATTTCTACTAGTTCTTGTTTATTAATTATCATAGGTTAATACACGTGACAACTTTTAACTTAATTGTCATCTATTAAAAAAAAAAACAATTGTACACTCAAATATTAGCTCTCAATTATTGACGTCTACTGCTAACTGTGTGTTTTAAAATGTAATTCTCTCTGTTATTTCTTTTGTTTTAACAATCATAGGTCAAGGGTTAACACAATTGTAGACAATTAATTAGATTATTAACTATTAACTGTCAGCTAGTCAGAGATTACTGTTTTAATTTTGGTATTATAGTATTTCCATATTTATTCAGTAAAACATACAGGGTCTATTATGAAAGTAAAGCGCATGATTTTATTTTAACGCGACTATCCATCTAAGCTGGGTAAGACGGGTCGGGAATGTAGTGGATCTGCCCTTCCAATGCAGAGCCCAGTTTGCACTAAGCAGTCTAAGTGGAAAGATGCATCAAGAGAAATTCAAGAATTACTGCATTTTAAGGTCACACTTCGGAAGATGGCACAAGGCGTTTAAGCAGGGTTGGAAGGATAATGAATCACGTTCTGGGCGCCCAACAATGTCCAGAACCGACGAAAGTGTTGACGGAAGACCAGAAAGAGCTTTAAATTTCATGCTGTCAAGGATTTTTGGATTTGATTCAAAATAAGACGGGCTTTCTAAACCATCCTAGATGTTTAGGTACGACCCAGAATCAAAAAGGCAGAGTAGCGAGTGGCACATAATATCATCATCCCCCGCCCCACGAAAACACGAATAAGCAAATTTCGCATGAAAATTGTCTTTTTTGACGTACAAGGGATCGTAGATTTTGCGTTTATACAATTAATATATTTCTTGCAGAAAATACGCATTACTTTTATAATGAACCCTGTAAATGAAAAATAAGTTCAACTTTTGTTCTATTTTCTTGTTCTACATGTCTACTGTTACTTGTTAACTATTATTTAATTTAAAAATGGTCAGTGCCATCTGCCAATAGTGCAAATTATCAAGTGTATAACGTTAATTAATAATTCTTGATTGCCATGTCGTGTCTCTGAATTCACATTTCACAATTCTGAACTGTCAAATGTCAACTATCAACCGTGAAGTGTACACCTTAATCGATATGTATTTGATTTTAAATGACAACTAAGATCGGTTTATAAAATAATTAACAATTCATCTGTTAACACAACTCACAAATTTAAACTATCAATTATTAATGTTCACTTCTAGCTGCTAACTCTGAATTCTCTCTGCCATTTTTTATTGTTTTAACTATCATAAGTTACCAGTTTGTTGGGATTGTTTCTGCAATCAGGTTTATCAGGTGGCAGCGGACTTCCCTATCATAGATCAACTGTTAATACAATTGTCAAAAATTAACTGCTAACTCAACTATCAGCTATCAATTGTCAATAATAACTCCTAAATGTTGGCTTCTGAATCCTCACTGTGATTTCTTATTCTTTTACTATTATAGGCCAACTGTTCATACAATTATCAACAACTAACTAAATTTCGAATTGTTAACTCAACTAACTATCCAACTGTTAACTTAATTTACAACTGTTGGTTGAACTGTCAATTGTTATTATTATATGCTAGCTGTTGACTTTTGAAGGTCAAGTTTTAATGTAATGGTTAAGATTTCACTTAATTGTCCACTGTTAGCTCAATTGACAACTATAAACTTAACTGTCAGCTGTCAATTGTCAATGTTAGCTATTAGCTATTAACTTTTAAATGTCAACTCCGAGTTCTTTCTGATATTTTACTTTATTTTAACTATAATGGCTAAATTGTCTAAGAAAATATCAAAAATTAACTGAATGTCTAACTCTTAACTCAATTTACAACTTTTTATTTAACTGTCAGCTGTCAACTGCAAATGCTGCATGTTAGCTCTTGGCTTTTAAATGTCAAATTTATATTATCTTTGTTATTTATTATCTTTTAGGAATCATAGATCAACTGTTGTCAATAATTAACCCAATTGCGAACTATTTAATCAACTTAACAACTGCAAACTGCTAGTCTTTTTTGCATTAACTTTAATTTTCTGTGCTCTTTTTTATCTTTTAACTACTATATATCACCTATTTTAACAATTTTCGACAAATAACACAATTGCCAACTGTTAACTAAACTATGAACTGTCAATTGTTCTTCTTAACTGCCAACTGTTAACTGAAATGGTGACTGTCAATTATTAATCTTAATTGTTAGGTGTTGTTTTTAAATGTCAACTCCGAATTTTCTCCACTAAATTCTTGTAATTTATCCATCATAAGTGAACTGTCAATAAAATTGTCAACAATTAATTGAATGTAGTCTACAACTATAGAACTAACTCTCAGCTGTGAATTGTCAATGTTACATGCTAGCTGTTCGATTTTATATGTCAATAATGAAATTTATCTCTCATTTTTATCTATTAACAATCATAAACTGTTAAATTAGTTGTTAAGAATGAACTCAATTGCCAATTGTCAGTTGTCAATGTTAACTATTAACTGTTACCTCCTAGACTTTTGTTATTAATTCTTGACTTTCTGTGCTATTTCAAATCTTTTAGCTGTCTTAGATCAATATGTTAGCTTTTAGCTATTGGCTTTTAAATATTAACTACAAATTGTGTTTGCCAGTTTTCATATTTTGACTACCATAGGTCAACTGTTAATACAATTGCCAACATTAAACTGAATTTCTAATTTTTAACTCGATACAAAACTTAATTTTCAGCTGTGAATTGTCAATCTTAGCTATTAGCTGTTAACTTAAATGTAAATTCCAAATTCTCTCTGCTATTTTATATTTTTTAAATATCATAAGTGAACTATCAATACAATTGTCAACAATTAAATGACTGTCAACTGTCAATTGTCAATGTTACATTCTAGCTGGTGGCTTTTAAATGTAAACTCTCAATTCAATCTGCCATTTATAATTTTTAAACAATCATAGATTAACAAACAACAACAAATTAACTCAATTGATAACTAATAAAACAGTTCACAATTGTAAACTCAACTGCCAATGTTAACTGTTACCTGTTGGCTTTTGCGTATCAACTCTAACAAACTATGCGTGCCATTTCTTATCTTTTAGCTATCATCGATTAACACAATTGTTAAAAAATAACTTAACTGCCAACGGTTAACTTATTTTAGAACTGTCAGTTATCAATTGTCAATGTTAGCTTTTAGCTGTTTACTTTTAAATGGCAACTTCTGATATCACTCTGCTATTTTTTACATTTTATCTATCATAGGTTAACTGTCTATATAATTAACTGCAGTTAATTGAATATCAAAGTGTTAATTTAATTTATAACTGTTGATTCAACTGTCAGTTGTCAATTATAGCTTTTAAAATGGGTGGAGAAAAACACTTGTTTTGTTCCATGATTTTATTAACAGCTTTTAATTGCAAACTCTTTCTTCTAATATGTTTTAACTTGCAACTATTATTGGCCAACTGTTAATTACCTACTTTTAACTCAATTTAAAACTGTATAGTCAACTGTCATCTGTCAACTGTCAATGTAAGCTGTAAGCTGTTAGATCTTTATTATCATTTATGAATGATATTTGCCATTTCTTATGTTTTGACTGAATATCCAACTGTTAACTGTTGATTCCACTCTCAACTGTCAATTGTTCATTGTTACATGCTAGCTGTTAGCTTTTAAATGTCAACTCTGAATTCTTTCTGCCATTTATTATCTTTAAATAATCACAGGTTCAATTGTTACTTTTCACTTCACTTTTACAGAGTAAAACTTTTTAATACACTTCCAACTAATATTAAAATTTCACTTAGTAAACATACTTTCAAAAAGTGATAGTGAAGACATATTTAGTTGAATCATGCTATTATTCTATTTCAGAATATCCTTTTTTTTCTTTATAAAGATTACCGCTAATTAATTTATTTTGTTTGTGTATATCCTATCCTATGTAGTTGCACTTATAATGTATGGATTATTGAAGCATTATTATTATTATTGTTGTTGTTAATTAATTCAAAACTGTAGACTCCACTGTCATCTGTCAATATTGACTGTTATCTGCTAGGCTTTATGTATCAAGTATGCACAATCTGCGCCATTTCCTTTTCTTTTAACAACCATAGATCACTATTTTTGGTTTGAGTTTATGTGAAGTGTTTTATAAATGAAAATAATACACAGTTTTATTCCTTACTTCACTTGTCACCAATGCCAAAGTTATAAAGAAGTCGTCTATATTAAAGGAAAAACTCAAGAGTTTACTCACATCACAAAACAAGTGAAGTAAGGAATAAAACCATAGATCAACTATTAACACAATTGTCGACAATTAATTCAACTCCTAATTCTGTGTGCCATTTTCTATCTTTGAGCGATTACAAATCAACCATTTAAACAGTTGTCGAAAATTAACTCAATTGCCAAATGTTACCTTAATTTATAACTGTTAGTTGTCAATTGTCAATTTTAGCTCTTAGCTGTTGGCTTCAAATGTAAAACTTTAATGCAATTGTCGATAATAAATTGAATTTTTCAATTGCTAACTCAATACAAAACTGTAAACTCAACTGTCAGATGTTAATTGACAATGTTAGCTGTTAGCTAATGACTTTTAAATGTCAACTCGGAATTCTCCCTACCATTTCTTATCTTTAGATTATGATAGGTGAACTGTTAATACAATTGTCAACAATTAACTGAATTTGCAATTGTTAATATAATACATAGTTCTAAACTCAACTGTTGCTGTCAATTGTCAATGTTAGATATTAGCTGTTTACTTTTAAATGTCAACTCCGAATTATCTCTGCCATTTCTCATCTTATAACTATTATATGTCAACTGATAATACAATTGTCGACAATTAAATAAATAGCTCAACTGTCAATACAATTGTCAATAATTAACTGTTAACTTTATTCACAATAATTTAACTACCAGCTGTCAATATTAGATGCTAGATTTTTGGCTATTAAGATCAACTCTGAATTCTCAACTGTTAATTGGCAACAATTAACTCAATTGACAGCTCTTAAATCAATTAAGTGTAAATTTAACTGCTAGCTGTTAATTCTCAATGTTAACTGTTATTTGCTAGCTTTTGTGTATTAAGTATGAATAATCTGTGCCATTTATAGATAAACTATTAACAGAATTCTCGACAATTAACTTAATTGCCGGCTGTTAACTTAATTCACGACTGTTTACTGAACTATCAGCTGTCAATTGTTAATGTTAATTATTAGCCGTTGGGCTTGACTTGTCTACTAACAATTTTATCTGCAATTTCTTATACTTTACCAATCATAGGTTAACTGGTAATACAATTGGCAACAATTAACTGAATTTCTAACTGTTAAATTAATCCCCAATTTCAAACTCAACTGTCAGCTACCATTTGTTAATGTTACATGTTAGCTGCCGGCTTTTAAATATCAACTATGCATTTTGTTTGCCATTTCTTACTTCTTAATATTCATAAGGTCAGTGTTTATACAATTGTCAACAACTGTTAACAATTAATTTAGTTATTTAACTGTTCACTGAATTCAAAACTGTTAGCTGTAAATTGTCAATGTTATCTGTTAGCTGCTAACTTTTAAACGTCAAATTAAATTCTCTCTGCTATTTCTTATGTCTTAACCATCATAGGTCAACTGTTAATTGTCAATAATTAACTAAATTCACAACGGTTAACTGAACTGTCAGTTATCAATTGTCAATATTAACTGTTAGATAGCCAACATCTAACAACAAATGTCAACTATGGATTATTTCTGCAAAATCTTACCTTTTAATTATTACAGGTTAACTGCCAATAAAAGTGTTAACAATTAACTGAATGGCAAACTGTTAACTCATTTCACAAGTGTTAACTGTTAATTGTCAATAGTAATTGGTAATTAATAACTTGTAATTGTCAACTATGAATTCCTTCTGCCATATTATCTCTTAACAATCATATCTCAACTGTTAATTTAATTGTCAACAATTAACTCAATTTCTAACTGTTAACTATCAGATACTAATTAATTATTTTAAATTTTAGTTGCTAACATTTAAATGTCTACTATGAACTCTCTCAGCTATTTCTAAACTTTTAACTATTATAGATCAACTTTTAACACAATTGGCAATAATTAGCTTTTTAGTCAACTTAATTCTCAACTATGAATTCAATTGTTAACTGTCAAAGGTCACAGTTAAATGTTTTTCTTTTGTATTATATTATTTCTGTAATGAAAAATAAGTTTTACTTCTGTTTTATTTGTTTGTTTTAAATGTCAACTACCAGTTGTCAACTGTCATTTAATTTTCATTTGTCAATTTTGATTTGGAAATAGTGAAAATTTTAATTGCATATTATTAGTTCCAATTTTTTTTTTGCCATGTCGATTCTTTGAATTGTCAACTGTCATATTGTCAACTACCAACCGTCAATGTATAGAGATAAACTTAACTATTCACTGTCATTAGCCACTTTAAGCTATTATATATTCTCTTGCCATTTTTTTCATTTTTAACTATCATATTTCAACTGTTCATACAATTGTCAAAATGAACAGAATTTCGAATTATTCACCGAATACATAACTGTCAGCTATCAATTAGCTGTTCGCTGTTGACTTTTGAATGTGAATTCCGAATTCCTTCTGACAATTCTTATCTTTAGACTATTATATGTCAACTCTTAATAAAAGTTTCATCAATTAAAAGAATTTCCAAGTGTAAACTCAACTGTTAGCTGTCAATTGTTAATGTTAGTTGTTAGCTGTGTACATTTTAAATGTCAACTCCGAATTCTATTTTATATTTTTTATCTTTTAACTGTAATATCTCAACTGTTAATAAAATTGTCAGCAATTTAATGACTTTACAATTGATAACTCAGTATATAACTGTTAACTGAACAGTTAGCTGTCAGTTGTCAATGTTAGCTATCTATTTACTTTCAAATGTCAGCTCCAAATTCTATCTTCAATTTATTATCTTTAGACTATGATAGGTCAACTGTTAATACAACTGTCAGTAAAAAAAATGTATTTTTAATTGTTAACTCAATATATAAGTGTAAGCTTAACTGCTAGGTGTCAATTGTCAGTGTTAGCTATTAGCTGTTGACTTTTAAATGTCAACTATGAATTCCCTCTATCATTTCTTAACTTTAGATTTTCATAAATGAACTGTTAATACAATTGTCTATTGTCAATTAACTGAATTTCCAATTTTTAAGAAAACTATCAGCTGTCAACTACCAATGTTAGCTGTTAGCTGCTAGGAACTAGTCAGATTGAAAAAAAGGCATATAGAGTCGAAGAAACATGGTGTTGGTTAGATAGAGGAAGTCGAAATTTTTAGAGATATATAATGAGTGTTAAAAGAGTGTCTAAATTAACTTAAAAGTAGAGGACAAAATAAAGTCAAATTGTTTGAGACAAAGAGAAATTTCAGAGTGAATTTCAGAGCAAGAGTGAAAATAATCCCCATCTGTGTTAAAGGGGGATGGAGAATTGGAGAAAGTGTTTAGCACAAACATAAAAATTATTTTTTTGTTTGTTCTACCAGCTTCTTAAATTTTTGGACGAGAAATAGAAAGAGAAATCATATCGATGAGGACAAAAGATACAACGAGAAGGAAATGGAAATAAAGGTGTTTAAGGAATAAATTACAAATATAATAAAGAAAAGGAGAAGTTAGATAACAATAGTTTAGATTGTACTAACCGATGAAAAAAATACATTTTAAATAAAAACATGTTAAGGGAGTGCATATGCAAGGTTTGCTTTGTAATTAAATTATTGCATTAAATATGCCCGTTCTAGTTTACCTAGAAATTTTATTGGATTTGCGAACGCACGAACAAACACGTACAGCTTTTTTTTATTAGGACATTCAGTGCTGAATTTAGTTTGCAGCCGGTGGCCCATAAAGAATTAAAATCGAACGAATTCGCTGCGAAAATCGAATTATCATTTTTTTTCTGTACCGCTGATTCCGTCCGTGCCTCATTTTCCGAAACACCGGCCCCACGATCACATTCCGCCCCCTCAACCCGGCAACTTGTGAATTTTCCCCACTCGGGGAAATTCACAAGTGGGGGAAAGCAGAAAATAATCAACCTTGTAAATACGTAACGACCTATAATGTCAGAAATATCAATAACGTTCTAAAACTTTTACTTTCCAATTTTCTTGCTTCTTAAGTAAATACATTTCATTTATTTAACCAACTCGTATTGATATACTCGAATGTCAAGTATTATATGTAGACAAGTTAATTCGTTGCGATGAATGTAAACTATTTAAATTTAATTACGTCAGTGAGGCCGGGTGAAACGCGAGAGATATAAATCTTATTGTTTGGAAAACAATAAGCTGCCTCCTGCGCTTTAGAAATTATAAACCCGAGCTGCGAAGCATTTTATTAGGTTTAATAAATCACTCCTTTTTTTTTTCTCCCATTCTCCGCGAGGGAGAAAAAAGTGTCCTTCAGAGCCAATTAGGGCGTAATTTAAAACAACCGCTGCGGACTTTACGGCGCGGGTCGATAAGGCGGTTCTTAAAATGTTAATTTTCTTGTAAAAATAAATATTATCGCCGGGCCGTTATAAAAATGGACTTTTTAATGTTTACTCAGTGTTTTACTCAGTTATTTCGAGCGTTGGCAGTTTTTCATTCAGCTCTTGAAAATTTGTTGTGCTTACGTTCAAAAAGTAAAATCAATGTCGTGATGGCCTAGCCAGAGGTAACAGATTGTAGCAGATTAGGATTAAAGTTATTGATCATATAGTATCGAAAGCCAAAAATGTGGTAAATTCAAGCGCCTATGTATCATAAAATAAAAGCTTAAAGTAAGATGCAATAAAACAAGCATTAGAAAAAAAGGAAGATCCCATCTGACAACTTCAACAACAATCTTCCATCATCAAATTTTTGATCAACTGTACTTAAAAATGTATACAATTTTTCAATATTTTCTATTTTGTACTCACCTCATGTTATTGATGGATTAGTTATTAAAAAATACAAATTACGATAATGAATTTCTTTCTACAACTTACATTTTTGAATTTAGATTTTTAGAAGACTTTTTTTTCAAACTTTTTCTAGAATTTTTCACCATTTTATCTCATGTAGAATTTTTCAGCATTTCAAGTTTTGATTTTACCACCTTTCTTCTGAAAATTTAATTGTTCGAAAATTTTACTTTAAGATTCAAGAATTCTCTTTAAGGATTCTTTATTAACTAGAAATTCCTTTACCAGATTTTTTTTTGAATTTCTCTTAGTACTAAAATTACCGAAATTGTCTTTTAATTTCACTAATAATTTTTCTTCTAGATTTATAAAAATTTTGAAGAATTAATCTTCAAAATTATAATAATTTTATTTGATGTCACTAAAATATTCCAGAATACGTTTGTCTAGAATTTTGCATCGGTTATTTTCTCTTCTAACATTTCTTGAAAACATTTTACAAGAACTTCCATTTTTGACTAAGTTATTATTAATCTATGGATCAATTTCATTCTGTTCTGGTATCCTCAGGTCAGCGCAGTTGAAGAGAGACAAAAGTTCAATTAATGTTGAGTAATTTTCCATTGCTTAACTTCTCTTCTAAGCTTCCTTAAAAACATTTTACACAAACTTCTATTTTTGACTAAGTTATTATTAATCTATGGATCGATTTCGATCTGTTCGTGTATCCTCAATGCAGGAGACAAAAATTTAATTAATTTTGAGTTAATAAACATCCGGCTCTTCCTTAAAGAATGATAAATTATTAAGGTGACATTCAGTATCTAAATATTGCACTAATTTCTCTTATTGAGTAAATAAACCATCGACAATTACAAAACTGAAAATTTCTCTAATGATTATATAATTTTCTTCAATCTTCTAGAATAATCCAGCGTTTCTTGTTTTATTTTACCGAAATTTTCCTACAATTGAAAATTTTTGAGAATATAGGATTTTATTCGTAATTGCAAAACCAATGTATAAAAAATAAAAAGTAGCATAAAAAAGTTAAACGTTTTTCTGTTATTCATTAAAAAATCTACTACGAAGTGATCGACTCCAAAATTCAAGATACAACAAAAAGAAGAAGAAAGTTTATAGATTTTTTTTTAATTTTAAATTTACCGCAATTTACAAGCAACTTAAATTTATTTTATTAAGTGATATTTTCGTTTTCGTTCTTATTTCTCTTCTTAATTGCAAACATTTTATTTTTGAGGATTATAAAATTTTCCAACAATTTTTTTCTAAAACTTTTTTTGCTTTTAAAATGCCATAATTTTTTCCGATGTTTCTAAAATTTTATTTATTTATTTATTGACTTCATAAATAAAAATGTTACAAAGATTCATATTCTTAAATTTTTTTCTAGAATTTTCCCATGAAGAAATTTTTTTCTAGCTTTTTTTTAGAAATTTTCAGTCTTGATTTTTTGAAATTTTCTAGAGTCTCCATTATAAATTGCCATAATTTTCTTGGGTTATATTATATTTGGCTACATTCAGCCTTTAGGGATAGTTTGGTAGTATAATGTGACATGTCGTTGTTGTCCATATCATCCAGTTAAGGCTTCAAGTAAACATCTACTTTTTATGCTCTCTGTCCCTCAATTTTGTTCTTAGTTGCTCTCTTTTGTTTCATCTTGCTCATTTTCGCTCTTTTTCTTACTCAATTTTGCTCTCCATTGCTCTCTTTTGCTCTTACTTCCTCTTTCTTGCTCTCTCTTCTCTCACTTGACCTCTTTTGCTCTCTCTTGCTCACTTACACTTTCCCTTGCTTACTCTTTCTTGCTCTCACTCGCTCGCACTTGTTCTCTCATCCCTCTTTTATGCTCTTGCTTTTGTTCTCTCTCTTTATTTACGAGAAGCTTCTCAGCTCTTCCGATAATTAATAAGAACTTAACGTTAACGTTTCAGCTCGCCACCTTACGTAAAGTCCTCTTCCCCTCTCTTCCAACTCGATTTATATGTTGATGAACAGATGATTCCTGTCAAAGATAGTCTTATAATGAAAAGATATACCTAGAATAAACCAAAGCATTGGAGAAACCAACTTTAACCCTTGTATGGACTTTAATATCTATCAAGGTTAAAGCACTAATTTTTTTCTAGAATTTCTAATTAAATTTTTTAGCATCTTTTTTGGGGGGTTTTCATTAGTTCCTGATTGATTTTAGTCAAATTTCAATGGAATTTAGAATATTGAATTTTTTCTAGAAATTTCCAAAATTTATTAATCATCCATTTTCCAGAAATTTCTCATATGGATTTATAGATTTTTTTAGCAATTTCTGTTTACATTTCACCACAATTTTGCTAAAGGTTTAATTGTTTGCCAAATTTATTGGATTTTTGTTTCAAACTTTCAAGAATTTAATATTACAAGGAATTACTGTTTTAAGTTGAGTAAACTTCCTATAACAAGTAAAGCAAAGAATTTTATTGAGTTTAATTGATCATTACAAGAAATTTCTTGAATATTTCAATAACTTTTTTTCTAGATTTCTAGAATTTTCGGGGAATTTATCTTCCGAATTGTAATAATTTTCTTCTAAAATATTCCAGAATGTTTTTTTTTTCTATTTAAGTAGAATTTTTGATTAGTTAATTTCTCCTGTAAGATTTTTTGAAAATATATTAAATTATTATTGACCTATTAATGACAACTAAAGACCGGTTTCTAACTATTCTACTCTCCAAGATTTCTAGAATTATCCAGTGTTTCTTGTTTTATTTTGCCACAACTTTCATACAATGTAAATATTTCTTAATTTATTTTTCAAATTGCAAAACCAATTTTATTGTCAAAGAAAGTTTATAGATTTTTCTAACAAATTTTTCTCTAGAATTTCTTAGGATATTCAGATTTAATTTACCGAAAATTGTCAACAAATTTTATTATATTATGAGCTGTTTTTTCTCTCTTTCTCCCTTCTTTTTTTTTCTTCTTAATTCAAAGATTTTTTGAGGGTTATAAAATTTCATAACAATTTATATTTTAAACTTTTTCGATGGTTTTAAAAAAATTCTAATTTTTTGTACTAGAATTTTTTTATGGAGAAATTTATTCTACTATATGCATTTACAATTGAAAATAAACATTATCATTATTATTATCAAGGTCCCCGTCTAATCTAATCTAGTTGAAGAAAATTTTTGCTATTTGGAAAGAATGAAAGTTCCTGAAAAAAATAAAAATGTTCTTCTTGCTTCTATACAGTCTTCTTCTTTACCTTGGTGCATAACTGATTGCATATTTTGCTTATGATACTTTTTTCTTTAAGAGTACTTTATTCTTCATCATAACCTTGTTCCTTTCCTTCATTTCAGAGCAGAGTTGTTTTAATAGTTTCACTTCTACAAGCAAATAGTTATTTAGCTCACTTGATTTGAGGTTACTTCCTCCGTGCAGCAAATTAAATTGACGTCCTCCTCGATTAGTGTGCCTCCTTTATATCTAAAGCTGCTGCGATGCAAACTTGCCCCACCTTAACATATGTCATTATTTTTCTTTACTTATTGCAACATTGCGAACGATAATTAGACTCTTCCGATTCAAGCGTTACTACCTGGTTAGATTGCTTTTGCCAAAGGTCAATTAACTTCCTAGGAGGCCATTTTCTATTCCATTCTATTGTTAACGCTTTTTCTCCGGTTAGGGCTAGTTTAGTGGTACACACGCATATGATGTGCTCGGCTGTTTCCTCTGCCAATCCAAATAGTCTACTAGTGGTGTTGTCCAGTTTACCTATTTTGGGAAGATGGTACTTCACTGGGCAATGTCCTATAGACGACCCGTGACCAGTCTTATATCGCTTTTAGTGAGACGCAAAAGCGACTTGGCGAAAGGTCAATAAACATTTTGGACTGCCTTTGACCTGGTGTTTTCATCCAGTGCTCTGTTTGGTTCTTTTTTTCTCTCTTAGACCACGCTCTTTCTATGTGCGTTAGATAGCTTATATTTAGACTTTGGTCTGTTCATAGTATTCGCATCTCCTTCCCTGACAAGTACATCGGTATGTTCATTACCTGTTATACTTGCGTGGCCTGGTACCTACATTGGGGTGTTGCCCTTGACCAATTGATTCGGAGCTTGTTTACAGATCCAAGTTTTGGAATTGTAAGCTTAACGCTTTGAGGTTCTTAAGGGTAGTCTGGTTGTCTAAGATTAGATATATGTGTGCCCCTTTCTAGCCCTTTTTCGTACAAACCTAAGCACAACTTTCCAAAGCTACGGTTTTAGCCTGTAAGATTGATCCTAGAGGAATTTATTCCCTGTCATTAGACCCGTATATGCTTATGCCGCAGCCCGCTTTCATTTTTGAGGCGTCTGTATACCAGATTACACAGTTAGGTTTTACTACAGATCTTGGTGATGCCAAGACAGGCAATTCTCTGAAGGGCTTGAAGCTTCTTTTGTGTCTTTGATTGTTTATATTTGATAATTTGATCTTCTTACAATAAATAAATATATTACAAATTAACATAAATAGATAAAAATATGTACTTATAATTTTGAAGTAAGAGATCGATTGGAGTTCTTCTACTCCAGCCCAACGCTGCATTTTAAGCTAATCACACTTGCAGACTACAAATTGCCATTTTGACTTCATTTTGCTTCAAAAGGCATTATTTAGCGACTGAATTGCGCTCATTATATTTTCACTCTTATATCAAACTGACATTGAAAAATAGTCTTGGCTTACCACAATAGTAGACATCCAATGTATGAGTATTACCACCATCAGCCAAGAATAATGGGTCGAGAGGAAGAACATGAAAAGTCGTGAACTCCGCCTTCAAGGTCTATGCTCTAAAGTTTTGAAGTGATTTATTGTATTTATGTATGTATTTTATGTATTTTTAATAGATCTTGTAAAGTAAAGTAAGTAAAGCATCAATTTAGTATTAGGTTGATAGGCAAACTGCTGGAACGAATTTGCCTTTAGGGCCCTGATCTTTTATCTACAATTTTCTCTATTAATTTTAGGAGAAATGAATCAAAGCTAATTCGGGGATGGGATTTGTCCTAAAATTAATAGAGAAAATTGTTGATGAAAGATCACCCTATCATCTTCTCATTCCATTAAAATATAGCATAGAATGGAGCTAGCTGCCTGCAGTTACGAGGCTATTATACCTAGCCCCTGCTGCATCAGTGCAGGGAAAATGCCATATGGGCCTGGTACTTTAGAGGGTTTAACATTATTAACTGTTCATTTAATTTTTTTCTTTGGTAATGATTTTACCAACATTACTTTTGCTTTTTCTAGTAGGTAGGAATATGATTCCTTCCGTATATAGAGCAGTGTTTTCTTGGAAGTCTACAGATCTAGGAAGTGCGTCTTAAACAGCACACTGAGACTTTCCTTAAGCCCCTCTCCGTAACTCCAAATCAGGTTTTCTTTATTAGCACGATGCTTTTGCATTGGTTTGTAGAAGGGACTTTGAGGAGAAAATTTCCCTGCGAATATTTAGAACAATCCAGATTTTTAATTAGCAAAAACAACCAAAATTATCTAGTAATTCTGTTACAAATTTCTAAACATTAAAAGCATTTTTTAAACTTTTTTTATTTGAATTTTCAACAGAAACCTTTCATCATTTAGAGTTTCTGGAATTTTTCAAGAATGTATGTTCTAGATGTATAAAATTTTTCTAATTTTCTAATATTTTTTGGCGGTTTTCTGGAGATTCCAGCAATTCTACTATCTATCTAGAACTTTTCCCGAAACAGTTTTACTTTCAGCATTTTTAGAAAATATTTTGCCAATAATTTTCAGTAAATTCCATTCTTGATTTTAAGAATACTTTGGGACCTACTATTAGAAATTACAAAATTTATCTTTAAAAATTCTACAGTTCTCCTGTAGATAACATTCCTGGCTTTACTTATTTTATTAGACTTTTGAGCAAAACTGTTTCATTATTTATTTAAAGCTTCAAAAATTTTTCAAGAATTTATATTCTAGATTTATAGAATTTTTCTAATAACTATGTTTTTTTATGATGTTTCTAAAATATTCCAGCAATTTTTTTCTATTTTTCTAGAACTTTACTCGAAACAGTTTTATTTTCAGCATTTATAGAAAATATTTTGCCAATCATTTTCAGGAAATTCCATTCTTAATTTTCAGAATATTTTAGGTCCTACTATTACAACTTACAAAAATTATCTTTGATAATTATACAATTTTACTTTAAATAACATTTCTAGCTTTATTTTATCGTCATTTTTTGACGACTTAAAGTTTGAAGAAACTAGGATTTTGTATTCTAAGTTGAACATCCATTGAAGAAAGGTAATAGAATTTTTCATCAATATTTCATGCTTTTATTTGCCGTAATTTTACCAGTTTATTTCATTTAGGTCTTTAAGATTTTCGAGGAATTTCCAAATTACAAGAATTTTTTTGAATGAATGTTTATAGAATTTTCTTCCAATTTTTTAGAATTTTATAAAATTTAATTGCTGCTTATAAATTGACGTATCACTCTACGTCAATTCATAATCATAATCAATAAACATAAACTATTGATGGATGTTTATGTTTACGGCAGATAGTGGGGATTTGGAGAGTGCAGAATTTATTGAAGAAATTGTTGGCAGATTTGATAATTTATTCGTAAAGGAGAACATTGTAAGGATTGTAATAGGGATTGAAGGAATATCTTAGTTTAAGGGTACGTAGAGATGACCTTTCGGCGACGTTGAAGTGTTGGAGAGTTGAAGAACGTATTTTGTTTAAAGTACTTGATAAAAGTTCGACAAATATATGCATGTAAAAAGCTTGATTTTGGTATGTTTGTACACTAAAGAGTTTGTTTGTAAAGTTCCTGTACTAATTTTGGTTATTGTTGAAAAGTACGTCTAGATATTTACAGATATTGCAAGGGGTGAATAATGGTATTGTCAATATTGATAGAAAGGGAATGTAGTGTGATTTTATAATAGGGAATAAATAGATTGGATTTAGAAGAGTTTATTTTTATACGCTATTTGGAACACCAGAATTGGATCATGTAGAATAATTAGGGAGCTTGGAGAACCAGTGCAGTGTCGTCGGCAAAAGAGAGGGTATATTTTGAAGGATCAAAGTATGATGGATTGGGTTCGTATAGGTCATGGCAGAAGATGTTATATAAAAGGGGTGGAAGTTGAGATCCTTGTGGTACTACTTATTGGGTGGGATGCGGATCGGAATAGGTTAGTTTAGTTTTAACTTTACAGGTCTCTTTATAGAGGAAGATATTGATTTTTAGAATCTTCTAGGAATTACTTTTATAAATTGCGAAAATTTTCTTCGACGGTTCTACAATTTTCTTGTAGGTTTTTAGAATTATTCAGCTTTGTTTTTATGCAATTTTCCAACAATTTAAAACTTTTCGACAATCTAAATTTCTAAATTACAAAACCATCAAAGAAAGGTTATAGGATTTTCTAGCAATTATCTTGCTAGATTGTAAGTTAATTTTTTAGAATCATGTAGAATAATTTAATATATTTTATTATCAAATATATAAGAGTATTAATGTGTGTCCTATAAAAAATATTGATCGTATTATCTAATTGCATACTTCCCTTATACTTAAATACCTTCAAATAATTTGATATTATGAAAAAAAAATATATATCGGAGCTTCGAGCGAGAAGAAAACCGTTTAAAGTCCAAACGAAGCGTAACCTGCATAATTTCCACATAGAAAGCCCCGGAAGTAATTACAGTCGATCCCACTTATTCCGACGAAACGTTCAAACGTTCAACTGCATCGATTTCACGAGATTAACTAAATTCAGCTAGATAACACGGGAATTGCTTTAGAACGGAAAACCTTTTAAATATAATACCCACCCGAATCAATCCTCAATAATTTCCATCAGGTTCGCACATAGCCGCTGGAAACTTGTGGATTTAATCGATAACCGAGTTTATTTTAAAGCGCCAATTGATTTTTACACATCGTTTTAAACACGCAGTGAAAATTCACATGTACAAATAAACAAATTAATAATTTTTATTTTTAATTAATATTTTTACGTGCTGCAAAATTAATTCACAATGAATTGTATAATATATTTTACGAAACAATTTACATACAACAACAGAAAGCAAATTAAACCAATTAAAATATTAATTTCACAATAACTCAAATTCACGGAACACGGGTCCGGTTGCATCGGATATAATCCGAAAACCTATAAATAATTGCGCACTGTTTAAGCAAATTAAATTAAAATATTTACCAAAAACACAAACCGAAGCGTGTCCAGGTAAATTGCGTGTTTTTCAATGCGAGTGTATCATTTGCGCTCTGAATAATATTTGGGCCGGACAGCCGACGGTTTTATTTTTGTTCATAAATGTTTTTGGCCGGTGGAAGGGAGAGTATTTTAATTAATTTGAGTGCCAAACGTGTGTATTTACGTTTCAATCGAATAATAAACTCGAAGCGTTCATTATAAACGGCAAAATGGGCGAGTTTTTATTTTTTGGAAACAATGTGTTTCAACAATAGCTTGTTTAGATTCGTTAAAAATTGTTTGAAATTGATTTACTTCATAAGAGAATTCGTAAACATAGTGAATTTTTCAATTTAGTAAAGATTTTTTTAAATTTCAATTTTCAATCATTCTAGTCTCGGTTCGTGCGACTTCTCAGGACAAGATTTCCTCTGTATTTTTTAAAAGCATGTAAAAGAGTAATAAAAAGCTGCTTAATCGTAGAAAAAAACATCCTGAAAATAAATAAATAAAATAAATAAATAAATAAATAAATATTTATTACCCTACAGGAAAAAATCCCAATTACATGGCAACATATATAAAGAAAAAGTAAATTTACATACTAGCATAACTTAAACTCAAAATAATAAATGGTTACATACTAACTAAAAGTGAATGATTACATTGAGCAATGACATAATTGAGAGAGTCATTAAATATATCACAATAAGATGATACCTGATTACAATTAGCGCAAACGATGTTTATCGGAGACTTCAGTCGATAATTGGTTTTATGAGGTAAAATCTTAAAAGTTGGCTTTTGTCTACTACTAAAGGGTGGAACATGCAACCTAATATTATGTAAAATCTCAGCTGAATCAATAGAACCGTGAACTATTTTGTATCCAAAGACAATGCTCGATATATATCGTCGGGATTCAAGAGATTGAAAATTAAACTTTTTAAGTAACGTTGCATGATCGAACCCTCTATTAGGATAATAACCTTCCGACTTAAAATATAAATATTTTAAAAATTTACGTTGAATGCCCTCAACCATGTATTTCTGCTGTTGGGTTTGGGGAAACCAAATTAAGGAAGCATATTCCAACTTAGACCTCACATAAGCATTATATAAAGTAATTAAGGTATTTATATTTTTAAAACTTTTAGTATTGCGATATATGAAGCCTAGAGCTCTTAATGAACCCTTAATTACTTCACCAATGTGACAGTTAAAACTTAATTTTGTGTCAAAATGTACACCTAAATCTTTAAATGTTGAAACATTTTCAATTAAAGTGGCATTGATTGAAAAATTGTACATTCATTGAAAAAACAGCACCAATTGCAACAGAAGGCATTTGCAGCCATATCAACAAACCAAAATGTTATTGTTGTCTTTGACGATTTTTTCAATTTAAAATAAAATCAAAATTTTTGTATTATTTTTTTTTTTTAAATTACTGCTATAATATCAAACATGTTAAATTAATTTAGAAATCTGCAAGAAAATTGTAGAATCCATAAGAAATTTTTTTGCAATTTTGAATAGGAAGTCCTAGGACTTTCTAAAATACTTCTATGGAGTGCTATGAAAACATTGCTTAATATAAATTCTAGAAACATCTAAGATTTTGAAAAAAAAACATTACTAGAAAATTCTATTCTAAACTTTTATCAGTTATTTTTATAAGTTATAAAATAATCCTATAGTTTCAAATTATTTAAAATTTGTCGGAAAGTGGCGATTAAATAAAACAGGAGAATTTAGATATTTTGTAGAATCATCCAAGAAAAACAGTTCAAAAGTCAAGATGTAAAGTTGCTGAAAAAGTTTGGTCAAATATCAAAGAATTTGACGGAGGAATTCTTAAGAAATTCTTAAAATCTGGAAGAAAAATTGTTGACAAATTAAAGAAGTAAATTTTCGTAATATTGATGAGAAATTTTTGGAAACTGAGGACTAAATTTAGGAAGAATCGAAAAGTTAAATATTTAAGTAAAATTAAAACAAATAATATTGAAAATTTCTGGGTAGACTACAAGAAAATTAGAAAAACTTTGTTGGAAAATTTAAGAATTATTTAAAAATTAAAATTCTAGGAATTTTAAGAGAAAACCCAGGAAACTAAATAATCTGACAGAAAAATTGTAAGTAAATTTAAGCATCATTAAAGAAAATTGGAAAAACAATGATTGCAATAAAATTTCGCTCAAACAAAAGCAGAAATAGCTGAAAAATAAAAATCTTTAAGAGATTTTGCTCGAAAAGTTGATGAGTTTAACAAAGAAATTTTGAAAGTTCTAGAAACATTTTTGCAATTGATATCCTTAAGAAAAAAAAACTCTGAAAGAACATTCTTGTAACCATCTTGCCCGAGAAACTACTTTTAAAAATAATGGTTTGAGATGGGGTCAGTTAAAAAAAATGTGTTGAAAACATTTAAAAATTTATATCTCTTCTAAAGTCTTATATAAAGGAAAGAATGGAATTTTACATAGAAGGTACTTCTATATTCTTGCAAATAAAGATTAATTTCTGAAAGAATTTCTAAAAAAATTCGAAATAAGAAAATTTTTTTGCATTCTGAAAGAATGTCTAAAAAAATCTAAATAAGAAAATTTTTACATTCTGGAAGAATTTTAGTAAAATTTTGATATAATAAAGTCAGGAATGAATTTTCTAGAAAACAAAACATTTCTGAAAAATTATAGAAATATGTAACAAAAAATGCAAAAAATTCTAGAACTCTAGAATAAGAAAATATTTTTAGCTAAGAAGTCATATTCCTAAAAATCTCGAAGAAAAAATTATGGTACAATCTAAGTATATTTTTTTCAGGTATGTTAAGATATAGCAAGGAGAGATGAAAATGTTTCGTAAAATAGTAGAAAACCTGGTGAGCAACTTTGAAAATATGTAGAAAAATTGCTGAAAATTTTAGAAATCTAAAAGAAGTAAAAATTCATAACTTAGAAAATAAATAATTAATTTAAAGTTTGTAAACAGAAAAATTAGGGAAATGAAGGAATTTTATAGAGAAAACTCTTTAACATATTGACAAATACTGCCATCGCAAGAGCCAAAAGAATGTTAGAAACATAAAAATGATTCCTTTGAGCAATCGAGTGTACTGATTTGAAAAAAAAACGTCAAACTATAAAACAGGCTTTTAGTCGAGAAATCATTCTTTTGATTAACTTATTTCTTTTATTTTATGCCTTACATCTTACATTGAGCCTTTATTTGTTAATACAGAAGCGCTAAGAAATTTGAATAAAGAATTAAACAAAAATCGAAAATTTTTGCTTTATGAAAAAATTTGATAGAATAAAACAAGAAATGAAGAAATATTTTTCAGTGAACCAAAATTGATGGAGAACTTTAGAAGTCTAGAGAAAAAATGCTACAAAAATCTAAAAGAAGAAGAAGAGGAAGAAACATTTATGGAATAATGTAAAAGAGGAAATTTTTTTCCAGATAAAACAAGAATAGGTAAAAAATTTCGAAAACTTAGGTGGTGAGTAATTTTGATAATCTGTAAGAAATGATTTGCTGAAAATTCAAAAATCTGAATATTTATAGCTTAGAAAATAAATGATTTGCTTTTATAATATGGAAACGTTAAGAATTTAAAAAAAATCAGGGATAAGAAAAGTTATTTCATTATTTTAAATTTCTGTAAAATTCAAATAAAATAAAGTAAAACTTATTGGAAAATGGAATCGAGAGGACAAATTGCTGGAAAACTTCAGAAATCTCAAATAAGAACTGTTGGAAAATTCTAAAACTCTAGGAAAAGTAGTCTTTGCTGTTTGAAAACCAAATTTGTAGGAACCTGGAATATACATTTTGGAAAAAGTCAAATATTTTTGCAGATTATTTATATAAACCAAGAACTAACATTAAATAATTTAAACACTGAAAATTTTATTTTTTTTCTACAGTTTATATAATATAAATCAAGAACTAATGCTAAAAGATAATTTTCAGAAAGATTTTGATAATCTAGATAATCTGCATGTTTTAGAATCCTAAAAACAAAATATTCGTAGCTTAAATCATAATTTACAAGAACTATAAGCAAAAACGTTTTCGATCATTTGGAAGCCAAATTATAGGTAAAATTTTGATAGGATAAAAAATTAATTTAAAAAATACAGATAAATTAGAGATATATTGTCAAAAAAATTAGAATTATAAAAGCAAAAATATAGGAAATTCTAGAAACCCATTATAGGAAAATTGTTGCTACTTAAAAGCCAAATTAAAATAAATCAAGAAATGATGGAAAATATTTGAAGGAATTGTTGTAAAATATCAAAGAAAAATTGTTCAAAACTTTTAGAACTCTTGAAGAATAAAATCTTTTTAGGTCAGAATCAAAATTTCCAAAATCCTAGGTAACAATTATAGAAAAACCTAAAAAATGAAAATCTTCTCTAGTTTTGGTAAGATAGAACAAGAATAGATAAAAAATTTTCGAGGAAAAAAGAGGAAAATTGGTGAGTAATTTCGAAAATATGTAAAGACAATTCCTCAAAATTCTAGAAATCTAAAGCAGATAATATACTTAGCTTAGGTAATAAATTACTCGTTAGATGATTATATAATACAGAGACGCTAAGAAATCTCAAAGAAACATTCACAAGAAAGTGCGGTGTTAGGAATTTTATTGTATATTTTTAAATTTTACTATAATTCAGATAAACAAAAGCAAATCGTGTTGGAAAATTTGAAAAGAGTAAATGCTGAAAAACATTATAAATCTCAAAAAAAACACTGTTAAACTGTTGGAAAATTCTAAACCTTTAGAAAAAAACTTTGTTGTTTGGAAGCCAAACTTCTAAAAACCTAAATAATACAATTTTGGTAAAATCTAATATTTTGGCAGTATAATATAAATCAAGAATTGATGTTAAATTCCGAAGCCGAATTTCTATAATCTTCGAAGATACAATTTTGGAAAATCCTATATTTCAATTTATATATTATAAACCTATTAAACTGTTGAAAAAACCTAAAACTTTAGAAAAAGAATTGCTGTTTGAAAACCAAATTCTTATAAACCTAGATAATACAATGTTTTCTAACATTCTAAAATTATTACAGTGTATACAATATAAGTTCTTGAAACTAATGTTAAATTCTCTAAAGCCAAATTTCTACAAAAGTTGGAAGACACAATTTTGGAAAATTCTATTTTTCAGTTTATATAATATAAACCAAGAACTAATGTTGAAAGATAAGTTTAGTTTAGTTTAGTTTAATCACTTTACAAGATCTATTAAAAACTAATACAAAAATACATACATAAATATAATTAATCACTTTGAAATTGCTTAAAGATATTGGAAATCTAGAAGAAAAATTTCTGACGTTCTAAAATCTTAGAACAAAATATTCGAAGCTTAGAAGTTTAATTACAGTTTGGAAACCAAATTTTCTTGAGATTTAAAATTAATTAGAAAAATAAAGATACATTATGAATAAAGAAGAGAAATATTAAAAGATTTTAAATATATGGGTTCAAATGTAATAGAAAATTATAGAAATCCAAAATATGAAAATTGTTGCAAGTTAAAAACTAAATTAAAATGAGGCAAGAAATGATGGACAAATTAAGACAAAAACTGCTATGAAACTTAAAAAAATATAATTGCTAAAAAAACTGGAACTCTAGAAGAAGAATATCTTTACAGAAAAGAAACCAAATTTCTTAAAGTCTGTAAGAAAAAAATTATGTAAACATCTAAGGAAGGAAAATCGTTTCTTAATTAAACGAGAATTTAAAAAAGAGATCGTTAGAAAATTGAAAAATCTATTAGAAAAATTGCTTGAAATTCTAAAAATCTAAAAGCGGTAAGTATTCATAACTTATAAATTCTTCGTTAGATGATTTTTAGAAAATCTGAGATTAGGAATTTTATTGTATTTTATTTAAATTTTAGTAAAAGTAAAATAAAGCAAATTCGAGAAGAGAAATGCATATAAAATTTTAGAAATCACAAAGAAAAAAAATTCTAAAACTAGAAAGTACAAAAATCTTTGCAGCTTTCAAGCCAAATTTCTTATAACCTGGAAAATACAATTTTGGAAAATTTTAATATTTTATATATTTTAATTTATATTGTGTTGTAATTGCCAAAAGCTTTAGGAAAACTAGAAGGAAAATTTCTAGATATTTTAGCATCCAAAAGAACAACTATTATTACCTTAGAAGATTAATTACAAGAATTATAAAACAATTCGAAAAACTAAAAAACATTTTTGATATCTAGGATTTAAAATAATTTAGAAAACTATAGCTAAATATTAGAAAATTTTAGGAATATGGAAATATATTGAAGCTTAGATAAAGGAAACATTTCTGAAAACTTCCATAATTTGAAAATTTTTGCAGTTTTGAAGATACTTAGTTTATTGTTTTTGTTCTTGTATTTATATGCTTTAAGCTGATTGTAGTAATTTTTAATTATTTCTTTTGTTATGAC
Organism: Ontholestes murinus; assembly: GCA_963969525.1. Classification (NCBI taxonomy): domain Eukaryota; kingdom Metazoa; phylum Arthropoda; class Insecta; order Coleoptera; family Staphylinidae; genus Ontholestes; species Ontholestes murinus. The sequence goes on along the minus strand of OZ018395.1, from coordinate 6,992,842 downwards.
CTGTGTAAACGTATGTATTAACATCAAATTCAGAAAATTCTAATATATTAAGAAAACATTTGAGAAAAAAAAATAGAAAATATTCGTAGTTTTGAAGATCAAAATTCTAGAATATTAAAGCAAGAAATTTTGGAAAGAATAGGGAAAAATTAGTGAAGCATTTTAGAAATTTAAACTTAATATTTTTAAAACGTTCTCAAAATAAAGATAATCTCTGCATTTAAATAAAAGATTAGAAATCTAAAACAATATTTTTTTGGGAAGTTATAATTCTTGGAAAAGAAAATATTTACGCTTTGGAAGATAAATTCTAGTAAAATTTCAATTTGATAAAGAAATAATGAAAAAATGTAATTAAAATGAAAGAGAAGTTGCCAGAAAATTTAAATATCTTGAAGCAATTCTAGAAAATTCTAGAATTGAAAAAAATGAAAATTCATGCAGCTTAAAAAAAACCTAATTTGGCTTTTAAGTTAACCTAAAAGGAAGATTTCTGGAAAATTCAAAAATTTTTTTCACAGCTTTGCCGATGATATGCAGACAATTTTAATGAATGAAGCAAGAAATGAAAAAAATTAAAGAGAACTTTATGAAAATTCTTATAATTCTGAAATGCGCATTATTAGAAAATTTTCAAGAGAAGAAAATTTCGGCAAGCTATGAGAGAATATACTAAACAACTGTAAGAATACTTTTTAGCAAAGTTTGGAAGGTAAATTTTTAGAAAACTTCTAATAATATAAACGAACAAATGATGGAAAAAGTATAGATAATTTGAAAAACAATTGCAATAAAGTTTAGAAAATTGAAAGCAAAGATACTAGAAAATTGTAAATATAAGTTAAAAATTCTCGCAGCTTAAAACCCAAATTCAAATAAACTTTTTTAGGAAAAATTAATAAAATTTTAAACCGTTTTTAAGATGAAATCAACAAAATTTTGATATCGCAAGCAATGACAAAAAAAATAAAGAGAAATTACTGAATCATTTTAGAAATTTAGAATAAGCATTTTCAAGAGAAGAAAATCTCTGCAACTTATGAGATAAAATTATAAAAATCTAAATCATTACTTTTTTAGAAAATTCTAGAAGAGAGTGAAAATTCACCTTTTAGAATTTCTCAAAAAGTAAAAGAAAAGAAATGGTGGAAACCTATAAGTAAAATTAAGAAGAAATTGCATAAAACTTTTAATGCTGGAAAATTGTCTAAATCCGATTTTCTAAAACAATTTCTTTTAGAGTTATTTGAATTTGGTTTTAAAGTTTAGTTTAGTATAAAATAAAATACACAACTTAATCGCAAGACTTGCGGGGTTCACAGTGCAGTGTTCTTCCACTCCCTTTATTCCCTGTAGCTGACGATGAATATCAGTAGGCGTTTCTTGTCATTCTGGTTGTATTTTTGCCATTGCTAGCACCATTTTTGTTCCAATTTTAAGGAACTATTTTATGATATGTATGTCAATATGACATTTGATATTCAAAGATTCAAAACCAAATAAATCCAGAAGAAAAATTTCTGGAAAATCGCAATTTTATAGAAAGTAAAAATGGTGCAGTCGGTAGGATCCATTGTCATTCGGGCTATATTTTTGCTATTGCTAGCATCATTTTTGTACCAATTTTATGGAGCTATTTTATGATATGTATGTCAATATGAATCCAAATAAATCCAGAAGACAAATTTACAGAAAGTAAAAATGGTGCAGTCGGTAGGATCAATTAGAAATGTTATATAAGTTAAAAATAAAATTGGTTTTTATTTCTTTTTACTTAAGCCTCAGGGATATATCAAAAATGTATTTTTATTTATTTATTTACATCTTTGATCTTCCTTCTTAAAAAATAGATATGAAAACAAATTAATTACAAAAATACATACAAAAAATCACGGGCGGAGTTCACAATAATAAATTATATTTTTATACTTAAACCCTTATTGCACCATGATTTTAGGAAGGCAGCAATCCTTATTCACATTCAAAAACTTTTATATTGTCTATAATATCGTTTTTTTCCAATTTTTTTAGGAGGAACTTTTCGCATTTAAATTTATTCTTAACAGATTTATATTATATATTATATTATGTAATATTTAATATAATATATGCCCTTAAAAATCGTTTTCCCTTCTGTACAAATTCATTTAAATAAAGTTGCATCACTCCAATAAAAAAAAAATGGCGCAGTTGGTAGGATCCATTAGACGTTTGGCATACAGTTGTTATATTCAATATATTCGTTAAATGTTAGATAAATAAGATGCACTGTAAGTAAGATCTGGCATAAAATAATTTTTCAGCTTAAGCTTACAAGGGTAGCCATATTACATCATCTAACCACTTAAAAATATTTAAATAAAAATATATGTATAGCAGGGGCAATATGTAAGTTATAAACAAAAAGAAAAGTGATTTTAGAATAACTGATGAAAAAGGAATTATTCAGGTAAAATACTTATAATGGAATGTTGATAGAGTAAGAGTGATAGGATATATATGATTTTTTGAGATCCTTTAATAGATTACAAATATAGAAATACTTTAATTTCCTTTACCTAAAGTTGATAGTCTGATAAAAAAATGATTATGTGTGAAAAATAAAAATTGATAAATGAGTAAAAATCCATAAAATATCTTAGTGTCATAGTTTTAAAATTGGCGCAGTCGATAGGATACTTTTGAGTTCCTCTTACAGACTAAACAAATGGAAATTAGGGTTTCTTATCTTAAACGTGATAGTAGATAAATGAAGATAAATTATTTTGTACTTCCTAGAGAGAGATAGAGAGTTTTTGAGAGAGATATGAGATATATAGTGAAATCAAAAAATGTATTTCTTAAAAAAACGTTATTACAATCACGTAAAGTTTCCAATAAATCAGTGTAAAGCTGCAATTAGTTATTCCGTATTGAAAGAGCTGAATATTTCACGGCGTTTTTTCAAACACAAATATCGAACACATCGAGGGGCAATTCAAATAGTACAGTTCCAATCCGCAGTGCGTGTTCATTCATAGGCCGAATTCCATATTTCCGAAACGAGCGAAGGTGTGATCGATAATCGGCCGAATTGGACGTTATGTTTGTTGTTGTACATCTGTGTGTGTGTGTGTGTGCAATATCTGGGTGGGCCGAATGCGATGGGAATTAATTTGTAGAAACTTGGCACAATGGATCTCATTTGAGTTATTTTATTGCCCCTCGTGGTCGGGGCCACGTTTTATGGAATCGTGTCGAATTACCAAAGTTATATACGTTTGCCCGCGGCGGCCCGAAAAAAAAACCTATTTCAATGGACAAAAATTGGGTCCCCAGTGATAACGGGAATAAATTCGATTCGATTAGGTCCGACCCAATAAGTTCCGTTGATGCCATTGTTTAAATCATAATGGAACGTCTCTTTCATAAAAGGGATTGATATTAACGAAAATAAATAACAAAATTACATTTGGTAAAATACAGATTATATATTATATAAAAAATGATTTAATTGATTGATTATTTCAGTATTTAAATTCCAATGCTCTTCCCACAGTGCCCTCTAGGCACATCAAAATTATAAAGTAGAAATTCTTATTATAACAATTTTATTCCACCATAACTTTATAACGTTAATATAGAATTATAATATTGGCTGCAACATCCCCCCAGGACTAAGATACTTAACTTCTCGCATTATCTTAGAAGGGCGGTTTTGCATCCACTACATTATAGTAACCACACTATCGATTCCTTTGCTGTTGTGAATATTTTTTTAATTGCGTTTTTAAAAGGGTTTCAATTTTCACAATAACGCACACACTCTGATGGTATCGTCGAATGTGTTTCCAAATACTAGTGTGCCATTAAGCTGTAAAGGGGTGAATTATACTACGGCCTAATAATATATTCAGGGTAAATAGAGCAATTTAACTTTATAATAAATTATATTGTAACGACAGTAAAGAATATTATGGCTCCATAACACGTAAACACGAGGTCGTAACATTTCACGTCCTTTCATTTACTTGAGATAGTAAATATTTGTAATAAAAAAGCTCTCAATTGAAAATGTTATTAAATAACTAAACATTGTTTACGTCCTTCATAAAAATTGCTTCGCTTTTAATTTAATTATAACTAATTTTATAAGTAGATAGAGATAGTATATTCAGCTGCAATCCTGATGAAGTTTATTGTAAAGTTTTTGTAACAGAAAAACCGTCGAATTTTCTAAAAATTACTTAAATTTGGCTTTCGAGCTTTTTGATTTTCATCTTTAAGAAATATACAATTTTCTAACACTTTTGCTTTTAGATTTCTAAAATTTATTCTTTTTCGTTTTATCTACAGCTTTTGATCATTTCTTTCTTTATCTTATTAGAATTTTTCTAGAATTGATCTTCCAAACTGTAAATATTCTCTTTTCCTAGAATTTCCCAAGAAGTATTCTTTTAGAATACTAGAAATCTAAAAGAATACTTTTTGGGAAATCTCACAAGATTAATTTTTTTTAAATTTGCCTGTAATTATAGATTTATAAAATTTCCAACAATTTCTCTATCATTTTTTCTACTATTTTTGATTTTACTATATGAAAAATTTCTGCAATTCATCTTCAAATCTGTGAAAACTCTTGTCGAATTTTTCTTGTAGATTTTCTAGCATTTTTGCTTTTAAATTTCTATTTCATTTTATCTATAGTTTTTCATTTATCTTTCTTTATCATATTGGAATTTTTTCCCCTAAAATTTCCCAAAACGTATTCTTTTAGAATACTAGAAATCTGAAAGAGTACTTTTTGGGAAATTCTAGAAAGACAGTATATCACAAGATGTAGATTTTTTTTTTGAGAATTTGCCATTCATTTTTCTTCTAGATTTCCAAAATTTTCCAGCAATTCTCTGATTTTGCTACATCGAAATTTTCTGGAGATTATCATATTCAAAACCGTCGAATTTTCTAGAAATTACTAGAATTTGGCTTTCGAGCTTTTCGATTTTCATCTTTAAGAAATATACAATTTTCTAACACTTTTGCTTCTAGATTTCTAAAATTTATTCTTTTTCATTTTATCTACAGGTTTTGATCATTTCTTTTTTTATCTTATTAAAATTTCTTTAGAATTAATCTTCTAAACTGTAAATATTCTCTTTTCCTAGAATTTCCCAAAAAGTATTCTTTTAGAATACTAGAAATCTAAAGGAATACTTTTTGGGATATCTCACAAGATTATTTTTTTTAATTTGCCAGTAATTATAGATTTCTAAAATTTCCAATAATTTCTCTATCATTTTTTCTACTATTTTTGATTTTACTATATGAAAAATTTCTGCAATTCATCTTCAAATCTGTGAAAACTCTTGTCGAATTTTCCTTGTAGATTTTCTAGCATTTTTGCTTTTAAATTTCTTTTTCATTGTATCTATAGTTTTTCATTCATCTTTCTTTATCATATTGGAATTTTTTTTTATAAAATTTCCCAAAACGTTATTTTTTAGAATACTAGAAATCTGAAAGAGTACTTTTTGGGAAATTCTAGAAAAACAGTATATCACAAGATGTAGATTTTTTTCTTTTGAGAATTTGCCATTCATTTTTCTTCTAGATTTCAAATTTTTCCAGCAATTTCTCTACATCTTCTACTAGATCTAAATTTTCTGGAAATTATCTCCAAAACTGAGAAAAGTCTCGTAGAATTTTCCTTGTAGTTTTATCCCGTTTTTAAACTGGAAGAGTTTTTATCTTTTTAAAAATATACAATTTTCTAGCATTATCCTTTTAGACTTTTAAAATTTCTCGACACTTCTTTTTCATTTTATCTATAATTTGTTATTAATTCTTTCTTTCGTTTATTGATTATTTTTAGATGTTCCAATCTGTAAATATTCTCTTTTCCTAGAATTTCCAAAAAAGTATTCTTTTAGAATAATATAAATCTAAACGAATACTTCTTGGGAAATTCTAGGAAAAAAGAATCATCTCACAAGATGAAGATGATTTCTTCTTTTAAGAAATTGCTAGTGATTATTCTTCTAGATTTCCAAAAATTTAATTTAAACCTTCATGAGTAATAGTTAAAAATATTTAACCAAGTGATAAATGAGAAAGTCACTCAAAAAGTATTCTTTACGCTTTCTTGATATCTATCTCCTTCTTTTGGATTTTTTTTAAACTTCTTCCATATTTCCAATTTTTGTTTTCTTATATTTTTTGGATTTTTGCAGAGTTTCGCAAATTTGTCTTCCAGATGTATTAAAATGTTCATTTAGAATGAAGATGTAATGACTTTTTTCGTTAGAAATCTAGTATTTCTTATTTTTTTGTAATTTTTATATCTCATCAAAATTTTCTAGAAACTTATCATTAAAACTGCAAAAAATGTATTTTGTTAAAATAATCCAAGAAGTATTCTTCTAGATTTCTTTTAATTTATCTCCTAAAAGGCGGAGTTTTTTTTTAATTTTAATAAGTTTGCAGTAATTCCGGTTCCAGATCTCTAAAATTTTCCACTTCTCACTTTACTATATCGAAATATTCTGGATATCTTCAAAACTGTAGAATTATCTAGGAATTTTCCTTTAAAGTTTTTTGAATTTTGCTTTTTAGTAGCAAGAATTTTCATATTTTAGAAATATACAATTTTCTAGCGTTTTTACTTTTAGATTTCTAAAATTTCTGGTAACTTACTCTATAGTTTCTCATAATTTGTTTTTATATCTTATTGGAATTCTTCTAGAATCTTCCAAACTGTAAATATTCTCTTTTCCTAGATTTTCCCAGAAAGTATTCTTTTAGAATACTAAACATCTTTTTGGAAAATTCCAGGAAAAGACAATAATCTGACAATATCAATATTTTTTCTTCTTCTAAGAATTTGCCAGAAATTCTTCTTCTAGATTACTAATTTTTTTAATCAATTTCTCTTTAAATTATTCTTTCATATCTGACTGTGAAAATATACAATTTTCTATCAATCTTTTAGATTTCTAGAACTTCTGGTAACTTGTTCATTTTATCTACATTTTCTGACCATTTCTTTTTTTATCTTATTACAATTTTTCTAGATTTGATCTTCCAAACTGTAAATATTCTCATTTCCTAGAATTTCCTAAAGAGTATTCTTTTAGAATACTAGAAATCTAAAGGAATACTTTTTGGGAAATCTCACAAGGCGAAGTTTTTTTTCTTTTAAGAATTTCCCAGTAATTTTAGATTTCTAAACTTTCTAGCAATTTCTCTTTCATTTTTCCATCATTTCTGATTTTACTATATCAATATTTTCTGCAAATCATCAAACTGTGAATTGTCCTTGATGATTTATCTGATTAAACTGCAAGAATATTGAAAAATATAAAATTAATTTCTAGCATTTTTGCTTTTAAATTTCTGGCAACTTCTTTTTCATTTTATCTATAGTTTTTATCATTCCTTTCCTTATCTTATACGAATTTTTATAGAATTGATCTTTCAAACTGTAAATATTATCTTTTTCTAGGATTTCCCAAAAAGTATTCTTTTAGAATAATAGAAATCTAAAAATGTAAAAAGTATTTTTTAGAATAATAGAAATCTAAAAAATACTTTTTGGGAAATTCTAGGAAAAGAGAATTATCTCACAAGATGAAGATGTTTCCTTGTTTTTAAGAAATTGATAGATTTCTAAAAGTTTAATTTAAACCTTCATGAGTAATAGTTTAAAATGTTTCACCAAGTGATAAATGCGAAAGTCAGTAAAAAAGTATTCTCTACGATTTTTTCTTATCTATCTTCTTCTTTTTGGAAACTTTCTTACAAAACTTCTTCCATATTTCCAATTTTTTTCTCTTATATTTTCTTAATTTTTGTAGAGTTTTCACAAATATTTCGTCCAGATATATTTAAATGTTTATTTCTTTCCTTCTTCTTTAGGATTATAGAAATAATGTTTTTGCTTTCAGATTTCATTTTTTTTTTGGAAATTATTATATCTGATCAGAATTTTCCAAAAAGTATTGTTTTCGATTTCTTTTAAATTATCTCCTGAGGGCCGAATATTTTTTGCTTTTAATGATGTTTCAGTAATTCTGATTACAAATCTTTAACATTTTCACTTGAAACTTTACTTTACTTTATTTTAATCTGGATATCATAACTCTGTGAAAAATTTTGTCGAATTTTTTAGAAAGTTTCCTTCTAGACTCATTTGAATTTGTCCTTCAAGCTGTAGGAATCTTCATCTTTAAGAAATATACAATTTTCTAGCACTTTTTCTTTTAGATTTCTAAAATTCCTTCTTTTGCATTTTATCTATACTTTTCTATAAATTCTTTCTTTATTTAATTGGAATTTTTGCAATTTTTCTTTTAGAATACTAGAAATCTAAAAGAGAACTTTTGAGATTTATTTGTATTCTTTCAGAATACTAGAAATCTAAAAGAAGACTTTCTGAGAAATTCTAGGAAAAAAGAATCTTCTAACAAGATGAAGATTTTTTCTTCTTTTAAGAATTTGTTAATAGTTATTCTTCTAGATTTCTAAAAGTTTCCAGCAATTTCTCTTTACTTTTTTCTATTATTTCTGGCTTGACTGTATCGAAATTTTCTGCAATTCATCTTCAAAATTGCGAAAACTCTCGTCGAATTTAAATTTGTCTTTTAAGTTGCAAGAATTTTCATCTGTAGAAATATACAACCTTCCATCAATTTTTCTTTTAAATTTTTAAAATTTCTGGCAAACTTCTATTTGATTTTATCAATAGTTTTTCATGATTTCTTTCTTTATCTTAATGGAATTTTTCTAGAATTGATTTTCCAAACTGTAAATATTTTCTTTTCCTAGTATTTCCCAAAAAGTATTATTTTAGAATACTAGAAATCTTAAATAAGACTTTTTGGAAAATTCTAGAAAAAGAGAATTTTCTCATAAGATGAAGATTTTTTCTTCTTTTTAGAATTTGTTAGTAATTCTCCTTCCAGATTTCTAAAACTTTCCAGCAATTTCTCTTTAATTGTTTCAATCATCTCTCTAAAATTTTCCACTTGAAATTGCAGGAATATTCATTTTTAAAAAATATAAAATTTCCTCTTAATTTTTCTTTTAGATTTCTAAAATTTCTGGGAACTTCTATTTCATTTGATCTATAGTTTTTCAGCGTTTCTTTCTTTATCACAATTGATTTTTTTAATTGATTTTCTAAACCTCCTAAGTAGAATTTCCCAAAAAGTATTCTTTTAGATAACTAGAAATTTAAAAGAATACTTTTTGAGATTTATTTATATTCTTTTAGAATACTAGAAATCTAAAAGAGGACTTCTGGAAAATTCTAGGAAAAGAGAATCTTCTCACAAGATGAAGACTTTTCTTCTTTTAAGAATTTTCTAGTAAATCTTCTAGATTTGTAAAATTTTGCACCAATTTCTCTTAAATTTTTCTAATTATTCTCACTTTACTTTATCAAAATTTTCAGGAATTCATCTTCAAAACTGTGAAAACTATTGTCGAATTCTCCTTGTAGATTTATTTGGTTTTTAAACTTGAAGAAAAATACAATTTTGCTTTTAAATTTCTAAAATTTCTTTTCTATTTCATCTATAATTTTCCATCATTTCTTTCTATATTTTATAGAAGTTTTTCTGGAATTAATCTTCCAAACTGTAAACATTCTCGTTTTCTAGAATTTCCCAAAAAGTATTTATTTAGATTTCAAGTTTCACGAGATGAAGAATTTTTCTTCTTTTAAGAATTTGCCAGTAATTCTAAATTTCTAAAATCAGTTTCTCTTTAATTTTTTTCTGTTGTTCTGACTTTACTATAGCGAATTTTTTTAGAATTTATCTTCAAAACTGTTGAATTTTCTTTGTAGATTTATTTGGTTTTTAAACTCCAAGAATTTTCATCTTGAAGAAAAATACAATTCTGGCAACTTCTCTTCTATTTCATCTATAATTCTTTATCATTTCTTTCTTTATTTTATTGGAGTTTTTCTAAGATGAATCTTCCAAATTGTAAACATTATCTTTTCCTAGAATTTCCCAAGAAGTAAGTAATGCTGAGGTTAATTTTTTCTAAGAGGCGAATATATTACAGGTGCCTTCTAATTTTTAATTAATAGAGCACCAAAATATGATTAAGTGTCCTAAAATAGGAGTGAGTAACCTCCTATCACAGGAGAACGTAAGGATTGGCTGGTCCAGGCAAAGCCACACAAATACTTCCCCTGGAGGAGGTGCTTAGCATTTCTCCATGCAGAGCAAAGGATTGGGAAATAACTGGTGTATTTAAAAACTAAATAAAACATATATGCTTTGGTATTTTTTTTTTAAACGTCGTCTGTTTTTAAACTTTCTTTTCTTTCCTGTCTTATGTCTTATTTCTATCGTATATTTGTTTTCTATTTTTGAACACTGAATAAAACACTTACTATGTTTTTTAACCACTATAATAATATTACCACATAGTAACGGTCGCAACCATAATTATGATTTTCTATTTTTATTTTTGCCTGTCATTTGAGATCAACTCCTCTTGAAGGTTTAAAATGATATGTTTTCCACAATAATGGATAAAGATATCTTAATGCCATTAACAGCACTCTAATACCACGAATCATACTGTCATGGCTCCGCGTTGGGTGCCAATTTAATATTATCGGAGGTTAAGAAGAAGAATAAATAATTATAATGACTTATCAATGTTTAAAACGTAGTATAACAGCACTCTAATACTACGAATCATGTTTTTATGGCTCCATGTTGGGTGCCAATTTAATATTATCGAAGGCTAGAAAGAACAATAAATAATAATAAGCAATAATCCATATTTTGGTGGCAAAAAGACATAAAATATTAAATTAAACACTGTTGAATGTTCTACTGGTTAAAGGGTGGGATAGAGGCCACCCACCCACCCTACATATGAACCTTTATTCAAATTACAAATAGTGATTTATTTTCAAGGAACATAAAGACAATATCTTGAATGGTAATTAAAAAATAGAATAACAGTGTATTGATGAATGTAAATATATATGGAGGGTGGTTGAGTGGCCTCTATCTCATCCTCCAACCAGTTTATTTAAATTATTTATGACTTTTACAACTAGAAGAATGGATATTTTTTATGGTTTTTTCTTCCTGAAACAAATTTTAGATAGAAAATTGTTGTTGCGATAAAATTTATGCCCATTTTTAAAATATGTTTTATTGTTTGGAGGGTGGGATACATGCCACCTGCCCACCCTTCATATGCACTTTTATAAAAATGTAGAAGCATCCACGATGAAATATTTAAATTGAATTTTTTGAAAATATAAAGTATGTCATCAATTAGAAACTGACGGATTGTTAGAAAAAGAAAATTTGTAGAAAATTCCTATAATAACGCAAGCAACGGTTTAACCAATTTTTATCATTTCTTTTCGACCATTTTCCTGCTTTATTTCTACGAAATATTCTTTTTTTTTAGACTGCGGGAATTTTGTTTTTTGAAAATCTTTCTATCAAATTTCTACAATTTTTTTTTTTTCTAGTGCAACCTATTTTATATTATTTTATTTTTACCCAACAGCCAGAAAGGCCAATTACAGTGTAAAATTAGCATTAAAAACTTAAATTAATATTTAAAATACAAATGACAAATGATACAAATTAATACATTAACATAAATTATAATTAATCTAGAAGAGAATTTCCTAGAAAGAAATGGTCGAAAGAGATTTTTAAAGAATTTTAGAAATCTAGAAGATAAATTGCCGATAATATAAATGAAGAAATAATAATTAATTATCACAATTTAAAAAACTGTAGAAACATTAAAACACTATTAAATAATTAAATTTCTATTCTGAAATTTAAAAAATTGCGTTATTCAGTCCACTAGAAAGTGAGAAATTGCTAAAAATTTTTGCAATGCTTTAGAAAAATTCTAGATACTTGCAAGAAACATTTGGAGAAAATTTCAGAACGCTGAATAATATTCATGCAATCAGAAAGAAAATTTCCCGGAAAGAAGAAAGATTATAAAGAACACTAAAGAAATTATAACAATTTCTAGAAATGTAGAAGAGAATATTTTGGAATATTTCAATAAAAATAGGATAAAGAAAGAATGTCAAAAAATGTGTGTTTTAAACACTTGAAGAAAAAATATGCATGAAAGATTTATGGAAAATTATAGAACTCTTGTAAAATTTTATCCGCCACTTGTGGGGTATTGTTGAGCAGAAGTTGAGATAAAATATTCCGATACACCCAAAGCAGAAGGGGTTCGTCAATAGTTGTTTTAGGAAAGAAGAATCATTTTACAAGATAAAGATTTTTCTTCTTTTAGAAATTTGCCAGAAATTCTTCTTCTAGATTTCTAAAATTTTCCAGTAATTTCTCTTTAACTTCTCCTATAATTTCTAACTTTATTTTATCGAAAATTTCTGGAATTCATCTCTAAAACTGCGAGAACAGAAAATGTATTTTTGTAAATTTCTAGTATTTTATTTCACAATATGCAGAAAGTTTGTTCTTTCGATAATTCTTCAATAATGCTTATCACCGATCATAATTTTTTTGTGTCTATTTCCATCATTTTTTTTTGTTGCTTTATCATACCGGAACTTTCTGAATTTCATCTTCAAAACTGTGAAAAATTTTGCCGAGTTTTCCAGAAATGTTTATTTAAATTTGGCTATTAAGCTGTGAGAATTTTTATTTTTAAAAAATTATACAATACTCTAAAATTGTTGCTTTAATGTTTTTAAAATTTCTGGAAACTTTGCGTTCATTTTTCCATAATATCTCTCTTTATCAAATTGAAATTTCGGTAAAATTTATCTTTCAAACTATAACTATTTTCTTTTCCTAGAATTAGAATTTCCCAAGATGCAGAGATTACCTTTTTAAGAACTCTTCGGTAATTCTTTGTTTAGATTTCTCTAAATTTTTCAGCATTTCTTCTCTTTTTAAATATTTTAGCATATTTTTCCACAGATTGCTTGAACTCTATAGTTCCATTTTTTTCTTACATGAGTTTTTTGTTCGTTTTCATCCAAGTTTGTGGTAATTTTAAATTAAAACTTACTTTAACTTATTAGTGATTGGGGCTTCTATTTCGTTAAAACATTTATACAAAATAAAGATAAAGTATCTTTATGTGTTGGACCATATGTTGATGATGTTGTTTTTCTTGAGGAGCTTCTTTTATTCTTTTAGTCGTTCATATCAAAATCTGCAGTTAAGTAGTTTTAAATAATTAATCATCTGCCTAAAATACCCTTCTGTTAAAAAAGTGTCCTACTAATAAAAAAAAGTTATTATATAGGGTGTTTTCATAAATAGCGATTAAAATAAAGAAAATACAGAATTTACACATTAAATTTAAGCATACATATTTTTTAAACGTTAGTATTATGCGTAAAACAAGCGTAGCGATATTTGGTGGAGGCGCCGGGCGATCGAGGTTTAATAATTTCGCGGTAAATTACACGGGCGCGCACGCCTGTTATCCGGAAGATAACAGAAAATAATTGATATTCGTTCGTGTTGCGTTATTAATTTGCAATTTCGTTACATGAAAAATCGCCGGTCGGTTAGCTCCGAACAGGCGGTAATTAATTGAGGCCCATTTTAATGAAAACTACATTGATAAAGCGTTCGGCGCTGTAGCATGTTCCTGTTGTAATTTTAATGAAAATTTACTTCCTTGAAAGCGGCATAAATCAACACAAAAGCGCAACTCAACATTATTTTAAAATTCATTTTTTTTTTGTTGGTGTGCATATACTTCCAGGCTTTTCGTATCTCACACAGCAGAGATGAGAATTACAATTTTCACAAATAATACAATACAGAATGTATTAGTTGCGGACGATTTATTGACACCAGCGCCAAACAAATGACAAACGACAAACGACAAATAACTAAAAATTGCATTTAACTTCGCAACTTGTAATGTTTTTAAACATTATAAACACTTATATAAAGAGCACAGTCAATACCATTACTTTGCACACAGATAGCTGAAACACAACTGAACATATTAACATACAATTTGAATGATTTCATAATGTTTCACTAAGAGATAAGTGAGAAAAATATTCACGAAATGTTAACATGCATCCAACGGCTACCCTATTTGCCAGCGCTCTGCACGGTACGCACCTATTATCCCTTTTGTCATTATATTCCAGATTGTTTGAGCGTGTATTATTACTAATTAAATATTTATTTATACAATCCGTCGTTTAATTAATTGCCTATATATCTATTACACATGTGTATATATCCGCCGGTGGATTATCAATATTTTTCTTAATTGGATAATGGCAATTAAACCGTGGAACGCTTCCCCGATGTAAAATAATTAAAGCTACGCTACGTGGCGTAAAATCGCCGTCGGTAATTATCTATATTAATTCGTAATTAAATTAATTAGGCTGAATCGATAAACGTCGGTGGGGCTGGCTGGCTTTTTCGCGTGTCCTAATTAGATATCCGGCAACGAGCGATTTTGTTTTATTAATGACGGTAAATTGTTTGCAGGTTCGACGAAATCGGGACGAGAAGAGTTTTTGGGTTAATCGTTTTTGGAGTGTGCGCAGAACGTCGTGTGAGTGCTGTTGGTTTGTGTTCGGACTAATCGTGACTTCAAGGGACGAAACGTCGGCTGTATTATAACGACAGTATACTTGAAGGTAAGATAAGCTACTTTATTGGATTTAAAAAATAGGAAAATATGTTTAATACTTAAGTTGGAGACAACAAAAAGGCGAATACTCCAAGTTTGATTATAGATACTACAAATAAATGAGTCTAAAAGATGTTATGTCATTTGATAAATCAAATAACCTTTTCTTAATATAACCTAATATTTTAGATGCCCGATTATAAATAGCATAATTATGTCTAGCTAAAGTCAATTTGTCTTTACAAATTATTCATCGATATCTTTTAATGTTATATTATTAATAATGTAATTAAAATATATAGGATGTTTAGTGCACAAGAAATACATAGTTGCGCTTTTTAATATTAAAAATGATTATTGAACAGCACTAATTATATACAGAAGTTTGATCTTCTTACAGAGATTTGGAGTCTTCAAATGTAAAGAATATTATTAAAAATTTTCCATAATGGTTGTATTATTTTTAAATAAGTCTTCTTCATATGTATATATATATATTATCAAAAATGCCATTTACCTTTCGGTGTAGGCTATGAATTTTACATTACTTTGTTACAATGCTTTTATTTTATTTATTTGCAAACTCCTTCCACTCTCTTCTTTTCTTCGCCAGTCCCTTCGCTTGTTTAACTGTCTTTCCTCTATTGTTTATTATTTCTTCTATTTTGTTGTCCCAGTTTTCTCTTGGTCTTCCTCTTCCTCTTTTGTTTCCTGTTCTTGCTTCCCAAATTTGTTTTGTTTGATTTGTGCTTTCCATCCTGATTAGATGTCCCCACCAGCTGAGTTGTTTCCTTTCTATAAACTTATCTAATGATTCAATTTCCAGTTCTTCTCTTATGTCTTTATTTTTTATTCTGTCTCTTCTCGTTACTTGTTTTACTTTTCTCAAATATTTCATATATATTGCCTGTAATCTACTTTTATCTCTCTTTGTTAGCTTCCACGTCTCACTTCTATATGTTAGTATAGGTCTGTAAATTGTTTTATATATACTCATTTTTGTCTTTCTACTTATCTCTTTTTTGTTATTAAGTATGTTATTCATTGCATAGTACATTTTTATTGTGTTGTTTATTCTGTTGCTTAATTCGCCCTCCATTTTTCCATCTTCTGTGATTTCTACTCCTAGGTATTTAAATTGCTCCACTTGTTCTATCAAATATTGTTCTATCCTTATATTTATGTGTTCCTTCCGTTTTCCTACTATCATTACCTTTGTTTTGTTGTAGTTCATTTTCATGTCATATTTCTTTAGATGTTTATTCCATACGTTCAGGTTGTGCTGCAAATTTCTTTCATTTTCTGTTATCACTACTATATCGTCCGCGTATGCTCCTTCTGATATTTTGACCACTTGCATATTCTTGTATCCTACATTTGTTTTTATGATTTCTGCTTTCATACTCTTCATTATTTCATCCATATATATGTTAAATAGTGTTGGGCTTAGTCCTCCTCCTTGTCTTAGTCCATTTTTTGTCTTGAATGTTCTTGATATTTGCCCCTTGTATATTACCGCATTACTGTTGTTGTTGTATATGTTCTGTATTAATTTGACTGTCTTGTTTTCTATACTTCTTTTGTCAAGTATTCTCCACAGATTCTTTCTTGGTATCCTGTCAAATGCTTTTACTAGGTCTATAAATCCTAGATATGTGTTTTTATTATTTTCGATTCTTTTTTCTGTGACTTGTTTAATAGTAAAGATATTGTCTTGTGTGGATCTTCCTTTTCTAAAACCGCATTGTGATTCTTCTAGTGTGTGCTCTATTTTTGCTCTTATCCTCTTGTTGATTGTTTTTTCTAATATTTTCATTCCTATGCTTATCAGTGTTATACCTCTATAGTTGGTGCATTTCGTCTTGTCGCCGTTCTTGTATATTGGCACAATTAGAGCTGTTTGCCAATCTTTTGGTATGTTGTTTGTCTCGTATATTTTGTTCAGTAATATTACTAGTTTATCTTTACCAATAGGTCCCAATTGTTTAATCATTTCTGCTGTTATCTGGTCGTGTCCTGGTGCTTTTCCTGTTTTCAGTTCCCTTATTATTTCCAGAACTTCATTTTCGTTGATACACTCCGTTACTGTTTCTGTGTTACTCTTATCGCTGTTTTGCGTCTCTTGCTCATTGTCGTTATCTGTATCTAGTAAGTCTTCAAAATATTCTTTCCATCTTTCTATTATTTCTTCCTTATCCTTCAGAATTCTTCCGTGTTTATCTTGTATGTATCTCGCTTCTTGCCCTTTTTCTTTCCTGCATCCTTTTATAATTTTGTAGAATAACTTTTGGTTTTCTTTTGCGTTCTTCTCTATTGTCTCACCGAACTTTTCCCAATCCTTGGTCTTTGCTATTCTGACCTCGTCTTTTACTATTTTCCTCTTTTCTTTGTATCTTTCGTAGTTATTATTGTTTTTGTCTTTTAAGTACCTTTGCCATGCCTTTTTCTTTTCTTTTATCTTTTCGTGTATGTGCTCTGACCACCAAGCAGTCTGTTGTTTCTTGTTTGTTTTCTTCTTAACCCCACAAGTCTCTTGTGCCGCCTCAAGCATACTTCTTTTTAGATTATTCCACATTTCATCTACATTGTCGCTTCCATTTACCACTGCTAGCTTCTCCATATGTATTGTATGAAAACACAGATAAGAACAATTGCTAATTATACAATAAACTCATATCAAAAAATTTGACGCCGATAACAGCGCTCTATATTAAACCTGTTACGAACCAACTTGGTTTTTCTTATAAATCGACGTTCAATAGAAAGTTTGCTAAAATTTGCTACTTTTATAGATAATTAAAATTTTATAAGCTAAACAGTAAAAAAGGTAAAAAGATAAAGATTAGCTACACAAAAAAATATGGAGAAAGTAACATCCAAAATTAGATTGCTTGATTTTAGAGGTATTGCTGGAAAATTCAAAGAAATTATATGATATATTAACTTTTAGAAAGTCAACCTAAACTGCAGAAAAATCTTACAAATCATTGTTAAGTTAATTTTAGAGAAACTTAAAATGTAAAATCAAAAAAGGATATAGGAAATTCCAATAAAACCAACGGAACAATTGCAATACAATTATTGTTGAAAATTTAAAGACCTTAGAAGATAAATTAAAAATAAATAACTAAAGGGTCAGAAGTTTTTCAAATCTGCAAAAATTAGACCACAAACAACTTAGAAATTTTGAGGAGGAATTGCTAAAACATTCGAAAGGGTTTAAAGATAAATCAAAATGAATCAAATGAAGTTTTCTTTCTACGAATAAATATTATTATGTCTCTTAATTATACTTATTCTAGTGGTGAAGTCAACATTGATGGAAATATCTAAAAAACTCTAAAAAAAATAAAATTCTGAAACAAATTTTATCATATTAGAATAAGAAAATTGTCACATTTTGGAGGTCAAATTACTAAAAATCTCTAAAAAAATGTTGAAGGTTCTAAAAGGAGAAGATTTTATTAATGGAAGCCTTTGAAAATTTTGATAAGATTACTCAAAATAACTCTTAAAAAGTGGTGACAGATGCAGTCGACGCCAAAAAAAAAGCGTGAAATCTGCAAAAGAAATTGCTGGAGAATTTTAATAAACTATTGGAAATATTTCTATAACACCAGAAACAATAGCTCCTTGAGAGATAATTACAAGAAAGTTGAATCAACAATTTTTCAGAAATTATTAGAAAACCAGTTTCGAAGATGAAAAGGTAATTTTGGAAACAAAAAAGGCAAGAAAAGATGGAAATAGTTGAAGAATCAAATACAATACATTACTATTAAATTTTATAAATGTGGAAGAACAATTGTCGAAAATTCTAAAACCATAGAAAGAGGAAATATTTGCAGTGTAAAAGATAACTTCTAGAAAATCCTACAAAACAGATTGTAAGATAAATTTCGTTGAAATAAAAAATAGAAATTATAAAAAATCTAGATTAATAAAAAAGAGAAATTGCTAGAAATTTGAAAGGAACATTGTACAAAAAGAAAACCGTCGCACTATAGCAGATACATTCTAAAATGATAAGAGTAAAGTTAGACATAATAATAGTTTAATTTAAAAAAAATCTGGTAAAATAATCATGAAATGAAAATCTTCGCAGTTTGGAATTAAATTTCAAAAAAATCTGGGAATAATTCTGAAATCTTCAAGAAAAATCTATTCACTTTAAAGGATAAATTTCAAAAAGTAAAAATGAAAAATAATAAACAAAAAGGTACATATGGTTGCAACTGAACCAGCAATAGCGAGCACCAGCATCATTAGTTCTGGTCAGTAATTGGATGGGTGACCATTCGCCATTAGGATATATTTAATAATACTTTAAAGTGACAGGGACTATCCTTTAAATCAACAAGTTCATTTATATACACAAAAACACAAATAACACGGCCGAAGGACCATGCGGTCTATACTTATACTAATGAAAGAGATAATTCTACAAAGTAGAAAATAATAGGACGCTTAAAAGAAGAAAATCTTTATTTTTAGTTTAAACTAAGAGAAGGGAAGTCTTCTCATTGTGAAAGGCAAATTCCAAGAAATCTGAAAAAGAAAAATTTTAAAAATAAAATATTAAAAACGATAAAATAAAAATTGTTTCGATGGCTAGAAGAGGACGAAGAAAGACAATAATAATTATAATATAATAATATTGTAATACTATCTACAATAACGATGTTTTTTCTCTCTAAAAAATATTAGAATTATTTTATAGAAACGTTTAGAAATCTGAAGTAGAAATACCTAAAAATGAGAGTACGCTAAAAAAAACAAAGCTTCTCAGCTTAAAAGACAAATTTCAAGAAATAGAAAAAGAAATGCAAATAAAGAAAATCTTTTCACATAAACAATACAAATAACAAGAAATTGCTTAAAACTAGATGAAAATATGTTAGATTCCTATAATGCTCAGAGTTTTACAGCTTGGGACCTTATTTTTTAGAAACGTGAAAGAACAAATTCGAAAAAATGACGCGAAGGCAAAAAATAATAAAAAGCTTTTATAAAACTGCTAAAAGATTAAATAAGAAAAATGTAAGAAATGTTGATGAATAATTTAGAATACTAGTAGAAAAAACTGTTAATAAAACAAATTGCAAGATATTTAGCAGAAAGAAAATCCTTGTAGTTTAATTTTCTATGAAAATACTTATAAAATAAGATAAGAAATCATTGAAAAATAAAAGACAAAACAAAAAAAAAATTGAAAAATTTTAGAACTCTAATAGAGGAAAAACTGTGTAAGAAAAAATTGCAACAAAAAGAAAAGTTTTGCACTTCAACTAAATTAGAGAAACGTTGAAATTTATCTTGTAAATTTAAGATATCTATTTAAAAAAATGCTAAAATATTTAAAAAAAATTCATTCGCACATCGAAAAATAAAACTATTTGAAAAATTAATAATCGAATACAAAAATTGATGGAACATTACAAATAAAAGAAATATGGATTGAAAGCTAATTTCCAGGTAAATTTCGATAAATAATAACATAAAGCAATATATCAAATATTCTTGTACAATAAAAAAGAATTTACTGGAGAGTTGGAAAAACCTTAAAAAATAATAAATGCCAAACAAGTTAAATACAATACTTAATAATCAAACAATCTTACGAAGAAATTATAAGATAAATCAAGACATTTTTAAATCATATTAGCAAAGGAACTTTTAGAAAGTGTAAAAATATTTCGAGAAAATTGAACAATAAATGCTTTTATTATTTTATTATTTTGTTACATTCAAGATTTCTAGATTTTTTTGAGCATAACTTTCTTGATTTTGTCGGAATTTTTAGAAACGATTTTTTCAAATGTGTCTTTTCTTTCAAAACGTAAAACAACTTAAGGGGTTATCTGAAGAAGCTTATCTTGAATACATTAGAAATTTTGCACAATTTCTTGCTTCTTTTTTATTGATATCTTAGATAATTCTAATATTGTTTGTTATTTCTCTTATCTTTCAAATTACTAGAATTATTTTTTAGGTAGATAGTTCTATAATAGTTAAGCAAATTTATGTTCAAATTTCTAGAAGATTCTGGCTTTGTTTGATTAACTTTTTGCAGTTAAAATCTTCTTTCGAATTAAACTGAATTTTAATTAATGTAGGTTTTAGGTTAAATTAAACTTCACTTGGCTTGTTTCACAAATTAATAATTTATTTATTTATTTATTTATTGATCATCGTTCTTGATAATGGCCTTGAGCCGAAACTAGTTGAATAAATTATTAATTTGTGAAACAAGCCAAGTGAATTTTAATTTAATCTAAAACCTTAATTAATACAATGTTTCACCAAATGATTAATGAGAAACAAGTATATGATATATGAATTTTAATTTCTTTTATCTTTAGGAATTTAAACATTTTTAAATAATTTCCTTTCTTTTTCAAATTATAATAACTTTCTTCAGAGCTTTAAATAATTTCAGCAATTTCTATTTCAGATTTAGTAGTTTTTAACATGTTTAATTTAATCTTTCATCAAACCTCTGGTCGATAGCCTTTTGACGAACTAACTCACTAACACATCATCCATTATTCATTATTTAAATGTAAATATGTATAGTTTGTCAATAAAAATGTGTATATATCTTTCATCAATTTTTAGGTTTTATCATCAGAATTTTTTCAGATATTTCTTTTCCAAAATTCTGTAAACATTTCTACAATTTTCCAATATTTATAGATTTAAAAAAATGTTATTACTTAATAATTTTCAGAATAAAAAACTTCATTTTCTTCCACAGTATGAATTTTAGAAACTTTTCAAGAATTTTACAATGTTTATAGATTTTTAAAAATGTCGTCATTACTTGCTATATTTTTTCAGAATTATAAACTTAATTTTCTTCTGGAGTGTGAGAATTTTTAAGCAATTTTTGTTTTGGATTTTTTCCTAATATGTGATATTCCTTATTTTAAAAACTTTTCAATATTTGTTGTGTTAAAATGCCGTACATTTTGAAAACATTGTATAAAAATCAAAATTAATACAAACTGATTAAGGTTGGAGAATTTCACATCATGATACAATTTTATTAAATAAAAAATTATGAAAAGATATTTACGTAATTAATATTAAACACAAAAATATTGGCTAATTAAATATAATTTTTTTAAAACTTTTATTGAAATAAAATTCGGTAACAAAAAACTAACTAAAACTAAAAGTTTTACTAAATTATTAAATATTATATATTTCTTGGCACAAGTTTCACTAAATTATTAAATATTTCATATTTCTTGGCACAAGTTTTACTAAAGTATTAAATATATCATCTTTCTTGGCAAAAGAATTTTAGGAAATTTTTTGATTTTCTAAAGAAGTTTTAAATATTGTAAAGACAAATCGAAACTAATCTGCAAGGGAAACAGAATGATTAGAGATAAGAGTTTGAGGAAGGGAAAGTTAGTAAATGTTAAACCTGAATATTAAAATTTCAATAGTTTTGGTAATTATCAAAAATTTTAAGTAGTCAATATAACACAAAAATATTGGATAATTTACTATTAACATTTTTATTCGAATAAAAACTAAAATCGATTTAAATAAAGTATCAAAAATTCTATAATTTTAAGACATTCATTGATATTCTAAAGAAATTTTAAATAGTATAAACAGAAACCAAAAATAATATACAAGATACGGAAAATTGTGAGGAAGAGAAAGTTTATAAATGTCAAAAATTAATATTGAAATCCCAAAAATTTTTTTGTATTTAAAGAAAGAATAATAGAATCATTTCAAAGATTCAGGAAAATCATAATTTTGAATTTTTGAATATTGCCGAAATTTAAACAGTTTTAAAAAAAGAGTAAATAGTAAACTTCATTTAACATGTGCAAAGTTTTCCAGGAAATCTGAATTAGCAAAATTAGCATATAACACACTTGATAGATTAAATATTTGACAGATGAAGTTTTTACAAAAATGCAATAGCTCTTTTTTTGATAGAGAAAAGATAATTTAAAAATAGTTTGGAACTTCCAAACTTAACTTATCTGACAGATGACATTACTTCATAAATATCAAATTTTATATAAACGTTCTAATATTTTCTGTATTTAAACAAAATAAAGGGATTGTTCTAAAGATTATAAAAGCAGAGTTTGTCATTTTTAAATATGTTCAAAATTTATCAAATGAATTATTTGACAGATGCAGATTAAAAAAAATGATAAGTTAATTATTTTTAATTCAATCTCTTCATCATTCAAAACAGAAGATAAAGGAATTTAATTTTAATTTTTTGAAATCAGGTTGCAAAACATTGGAAAAAATTTATTTGATGACAGAACTAACAGATAAAGCATTTTACAGATGCCATTTTAACAAAATGAATACAAGAAATAAATCAATATTATTTTAAACCGAAAAATATTATCAAAAAAGGTGTTGGCATTTCCAAATTTGCATGCAGATGTCAGATCTTAAAAATTAAAGATTTGACAAATGACATTTTTATATATCCAATATTTCCTAGATTCAAAATTAAATAAGGGTTTTTAAAAACACAATTCTGCATTTTTAAAGTTATTAAATATATTTACAGACTCAGAAATTCAACTTGTCACAAAACCGACAGATAAAAGGTTTGACAGATGCTGTTTTTACTTAAAAACTAATTATACTTTTGTATTTTAAAGAAAAAATAAATAAATTACAATTTAACTCTTTGGAATATTATTTAAAAAAGCTTGTAACTTCTAAAGACCTAATTTTGAGAGATTTGGCAATATCTGATAGATGTCATAAATTTATTAGTGGCAAATTGATTACAAAAATTCTAATATAATCTGTATTCATAGAGGAAACAAGAATTATTGTAAAAAACTAGAAAAGAAAGATATGCGCATTTAAATATTGCTAGATGATATTTTTGGCAGATGATATTTGACATGTAATAAATATTTTTTTTTATCCAATTTTTTAAAATCAAATTAAATTTATGTGTTTTATCAATTTTATTTTAAATTGAAATATTATTATCAAAAATAGGCGTTGGCATTTCTAAATTTGCAAAATATTCACTTGAAAAGTCTAGCAGATTACAGATCTAAAAAATGAACGATTTTACAGATGAGATTTATATATATATATATATATATATATATATATATATATCCAATATTTCCTCCATTCAAAAGAGAAAGAAATCAAATAAAGGTTTTCAAAAAATAGTTCAACATTTCTAAAATTATAAAATATCAGAAATTTAGCTTGTAGCAGAATTGATGGATAAAAGATTTGAATGATTGCATTTTAACAAAAGAAATCTTTATTTTTTTATATTTTAAAGAAAAAATAAATAAATTTCATTTTAACACTTTGAAAAATTATTAAAAATGCTTGTAGCTTCTAAAGATGCAAAATTTTGACAAGGTTTGTAAAATTTGTTAGATTTCATAAGTTAATGAATTTATTTTAACTTTTAGCAGTTGAAAGATTTAAAAAATGAAACATTTGTGAGATGTAATTTTTAATTGACGGAGTTGGTAAAATTTGACAGATTTAAAAAATTAAACATTTGGCAGATGACATTTTTAATGTCCGGTATTGCCCCTATTTAAAAAAAAAGTCAAATATGGTTTTCCAAAAAAAAAAAAAAATCGGAATCTCTAAAATTATAAAATATTGACCAACTTAGAAATTTAGTTTGTGGTGAAAAAAAGTGGCAGATAATAGTTTTACAAAATAAATAATTATTTTTTATATTTTAAAGAGAAAAAAATACATATTAACCATTAGAAAGATAATCAACGAACAAAAGTTTTTAACTTCCAAAGATGCAATATTTTAACAGGTTTGGCAGATGTCAGTTCTGACAGATGAAATATTTGACATAGGTTATAGGTTATATATAAATATTTCTTAAAATCCAATAATTTGCGAAAAGACCAGAAAATACATCAATCAGTTATTTTAAACTGAAATATTATTTTCCAAATAAAGAGGCATAAAAATATATAAAAGGGAAAAAAAAGTCAAATACGTATTTTTCAATAAAATAGGCTGGTTATAAAATATTGATACACTTAGTAGTAAATTTCGCAAATAAAAAATCTAACAGATGAAATAATTGCCAAATGACATTTTCACACAAAAAAAGTTGGCAGATTAAAAATTATTCCTTAATGCCTATTTAAAAATTCAATTGGTTTTATATTCCCAAAGGAGAACTAGTGATTTATTTTCTAAAGTTTTGTAATATTGCCAAAATAAAATAAATATGATTTAATCATATTAAAATAATTAAAAAGTTTGGGATCGTTTAACTCAGACAATATTGATTTTGCAAATTTAACAGTTGTCAGATCTGAAAGGTAACAAATTTGACAGATGACAGTTGAAAGTTTTAAATTTAATTTTTAATATCCAATATTTACTATTACTGATCAAGGTTTAAATTAAAAACTTGGTTTGTTTCACAATTTTTCTCTATTTACTCGACTAGTTTCGCTTTTTAAGCCATTATCACCAAGTGATAAATGTAAAAATCATTCAACCGTTATTTTTGATATTTAAAACAGTAAACAAAAAACAAATAAACTGCATTTTACAATTTAAAAATACTACCATAGTACGAGTTTGAAAATGGAAAGTGTGCTGACATCTCTAAAATTGCAGAAAATTTATACATTTTAAAACTGATAAATTTTTCACAATCCATTATTCTCTGTATTTACAAAAAATAATATTAAATTAAAATTTAAGAAATTTGAAAGACTATAAAGAGGCAGTGTTTAGAATTACTATATTTGCAAAGGCTGCTAAACATAAATTTTGCTAGATGACAAATTTGATGGATAAAATGTTATGAAACACATTATATCAAAAGTTTATAATAAATAAATGTGTGATAACAACAAAGCGAATTTCATTTATCGTTCTAATTTTCAAACATGTATCACAAAGTAATATCTTCAAAAATCAACTATATAAATGTGAATATTTTTCTATTCTTTTAATTTCTTCTAGTTTATTATTATTTTTGTTATTCGACACAATTTCATTTATGTTTCCAATTGCATTGTTGGTTTTGTTAACATTTGTTTGAAATAAAGTTCAGTTATTATTATTATTATTCTAAAATAATTACATAGATTGAGCTTAAAATTTCTAACATTCTAATCTAAAATTAATTTAATAAGCTTAATGTAGTATAAAGTTTAATTACTAGAAATTTAAGGGAATATTTGATCTTTCACAAGCCGGAAATTAAAAGTAATAAAATTACTTAGTTTGAGTTCAAAATCCTTGTCAAGCCTAATTTTAATAAGCCTAATATAATATAAATAGTTAATTACTGGATATTCATTGCAATATTTTATCTTTTACACACAGGAAATTACGTTCGAATAACGCTTGGTCACAGTTCAAAATCGGTTATCTAATACAATGAATCAGTGTAATCGGCGCATAAATTAATTATGATTCACCATGAAAACTAACTTGCCCGATAATCAATTTATTGGAAATGCATTAGTTTACTGCATTATCGCCGAATCGTTAGCGCGCTTCCTTTTGCATTTTACAATTCCCTAATTGCACATATTATGTACTATACAATAATAACGTGTATCAAACTAATGCGCCATTATTGAAATCGTAATTGATTGATGCCGACCATAATGGAATTAACGGTAATGAGAGAGTATATTAGCGGTTATTAATTATTTATTCATTCGGCGACGTGAATAAAACGCGATTGATTATTAGATTTGCGCTTATGGCGGAGGCGCCGGGCGAGAATCCAATTACCTGCGGGACCAATTTAAAAATTCCAGCGAATTATTTCGCACAACAAACGTTAATATTCACATTTCCTTTTCCATTTCCACTAATCCGCGCATTCGCCACTTATAACCAGTTTAATTTTTTACACCCTCTGTGTAGCCACTCGCTCGTTGGGTAAAAAGGCTGCCTGGCTGTGTGGAGGGTGGTACAAGCGGAGTGGGGGGTCTCTGGCTTTGCATTACTCTTTGATATTACAAATTCAGTGCGATGAAATATGGAACGCGAAACGCGAACGCGGAACGCAGAATTTCCCTTCGTCCCTTTATCCACATTAAAAATCCATAAAGCGACGTATAAATATTTCCCGGTGGCGGCGGGTCGAGATTTTCAGTTTCGCGACGGCCCCCCAATACGGTACGGTATAATTGAGTTCGACGTCGGAGGCGGTTTATTTTTCTATTTTCTTACTTCTTGTTTTAATGTGTTGGTAATTTCGTCGTTATTGCGCGCTAGCGATTTTTCATTTTTATGAGGTGCATAAAAGTGTTTTTAGTAACATGTATCAAATCGATTTATAAACTAATAAATATGGCAGTAATTATTACATTTATATTTAAAATCAATTCATATAAACTAATAAATTTTAATAAGTAATGAATATTTTTATTCTGAGTTAATTATTGTATGAAAAAAATTCGACGTTACCCCTATATATGAGACCTACTGACAAAACAGTAACAAAAAAAATTAACCACCGTCCACATATGTTCCCCATATACACACGGCCGTACGATAATCGTTATCCGGACCGTAACCGTCAATTAATTTAACGGAAACGCGATAACGACAAGCGCACTGATGGGCGTAATGAATTATATCGCGTGTTTTAAGAGGTGTCACGGCCGTGATTGTGTCAGTCTGGTGCGTGCTGTGCCGTGGCTGATCAATTGCCACGTTTCGGCCACATTAATAACACCATCGGGGCGGCCGCCGCCCCCCGACAACGACCGTCATTTAGCATAATCGCGCAGTCGGTGTGGCGCGCGGAATTGAAACGTCGCGTCGCAGATCCTTTAATTGGCCATTCAAATTAAGGGCCCCTCGTAAATTCCAGACAGGGTTAAATATCGCTCACTGTTTACTTAATTGTATTCTTGTACATTATTACCGTCAACTAGTTTCATTGACGTTATTCATCTCGTGGAATTAGTAGGATAATGGTTTAATGTCTACATTCTTACAATACACAAGAAAAAGAAAACTGAAAGAATATCATTAGACTTCTGTTTGTTCATTTATTCAACTTATTACTGGTTATTATTAAAAATACAGACTAGTAGTAGTAGTAATAAAAACTGAAGACTGAAATAAAAGTTGGGAGAATTAAGTAAATTAAGTAAAATCTATTTTGACCAGTAGTATTTTAGTACAGACCAGATCAGTCAGATCTATCTGGTCAAATTAGATTTTACCTAATTCCCTCAACTTTTATTTCAGTATTCAATATTTTCCTTTTGCCCTTAATCCTTTTCCAACAGTTTCTCTTTTGATATGTAGAATGTTTCAGAAATCTTGCATTTGTTAGGAATTCCTCTTCCAAATTTTTAGAATAAATCTGTATTTCTTTTCCAGGTCTCTAGAATTTTCTTCAACGCTTTTAGAAGTTTCCAGATTCTCAGAACGTTTTAGCGTCAAACATTTTCTTTAACGTTTTTAGTACTTTAGTACAGACCAGATCGATCAAGTCTATCTGGTCAAATTAGATTTTACTTAATTCCCTCAACTTTTATTTCAGTTTTCAATATTTTCCTTTTGCCCTTAATCCTTTTCCAACAGTTTCTCTGTTGATACGTATAATGTTTCAGAAATCTTGCATTTATTAGGAATGTTAGGAACTTTTAGAATATATCTGTATTTCTTTTCTAGATTCCTAGAAACTTCTTCAAGGCTTTTAGAAGTTTCCAGATTCTCAAAACGTTTCAATATCAATAATTTTCTTTAACGTTTTTAGTATTTTAGTACAGAGCAGATCGATCAGGTCTATCTGGTCAAATTAGATTTTACCTAATTTTCTCAACTTTTATTTCAGTTTTCAATATTTTCCTTTTGCCCTTAATCCTTTTCCAACAGTTTCTCTTTTGATATGTAGAATGTTTCAGAAATCTTGCATTTGTTAGAAATATCTCCACCAAATTTTTAGAATATATCTTTTTTCTTTTCCAGGTTTCTTGAATTTTCTTCAAGGCTTTTAGAAGTTTCCAGATTTTCAGAACGTTTCAGTATCAATAATTTTCTTAAAGATTTTAGTATTTTAGTACAGACAAGGTCGGTAAGGTCCATCTCGTCAAATTAGATTGTACCGAATTCTTTGAACTTTTATTTCAGTTTGCAATATTTTCCCTTTGCCCTTATTCCTTTTCCAACAGTTTCTCTTCTGATATGTAGAATGTTTGAGAAATATTGTATTTGTTAGCAATTCCTCTACCAAATTTTTAAAATATATCTATATTTCTTTTCCAGGTTTCTAGAATTTTCTTCAAGGTTTTTAGAAGTTTCCAGATTCTCAGAACGTTTAGCGTCAATAATTTTCTTTAACGTTTTTAGTATTTTTCAGAAATCTATCTACTAAATCATATGCACTTTTCAGTTTGCTAGAATTTGCTTGAATGTTTCTTAATTTATACATTAATTTCCTCTCCCGATTTCTAGAATGTAACATTTTTTGATATTTCCAAAACCGTCTGTCTTAAGGATTTTTATCTTTTTTCCTTATCGTCTCAAAATCATCTATAAATTTCTCTTCTAAATTTCTGGTCTTACTTTTACATGCTGTGACATTTTTTCACCAACTTTAAATTGTTTTAGAAATTTGTCAACAATTCTTCTACCAAATTTCTAAAATTTGTCTAAAATTACTTTAAGGGTTATAGAAGTTTCCACAATTTTCATTAATATTTTATTTTTTCAGCAATTATATCGAATTATAAGAACTAGGATTTACTTCAAGTTTTCTATAATTTTCTTTATAATATTTAATTTTTTAAATTGGTTTCGTTTTCAAGGATTTTCTATCTATCTTCTTTTTAATCTTATCACTTCTATGATTTTTTTTCAAGGATCTTAGAAATCTGCACATTTTTTAAAATGTTACAGCATCAAAAATTTTCTTTAATATTTATAGAATATTTCAGCAATTTTGTCAAATTATAAAAACGTTTCAGAGTGATATAATTTGTTTCAGGTTTTCTAGAATCATACAATTATCTAGAGACACTTCTCTTTCTGTTTTTAAAAAGTTTTATGATTTTCCCAGAGATCTAAAATTTGTAAGCAATTCTTCTACGGAATGTCTACGATTTTCCAGCAATACTCTAATTGTAGAATTATCCAGTAATTTATTTTTAAGAAAGAGTAACTTTTTTATTTGGACAAATAAGAAATACAATATTACAAACACATATGAGAACAACATATTGGTTTGTCTGTTTGTTCAGGGTATTCATTAGAATATTAAATACCTAAATTTTCTAAACATGTTCAATTAATTTTTCGAAGGTTTTCTACATCTTTTGCTTTATCTTATTAAATTTTTTACGAAATTGTCTCATAAAATTCTAATTTTTTTTTTAGGATTCAAAAATTTCAGAATTTTCCTAAACGTATAGAATTTGTCAGAAAATCCTCTATCAAATTTCTAGAGTTTCTATAAATTTCTTTACGGATTCTAGAATTTTTTAAACTTGTCGAATATTTTGGCAGTTTTCCTAGACATCTATAATTTTCTTCCATGATTGTAGAATTTTTCAGTTGTTTATTAATTTTAACTATTTCTATTCTAGGTCCTTATGATTTGCTTCTATGATTCAACTCTTTTCTCTAAAATTTCAGAATTTTCTTTCTCTTTCGCTTTATATTATAACCATTTTCTGTGAATTACTCTTCTAAATTGCTAAAAAAAAATTAAAGATTATAAATCTTTAAAATTTTTCGATTTTTAGAATATTTTAACAATTTATTTAGCATTTAGACTTTGTTATCAAATCCTCTACCAAGTTTCTTTGTTGTTTGAAGAATTAATAAAAAAAACATACGCTATTTTTTACAATTGGAAATTGGAAAAAATAGCGTATTTCTGGCTGTTTGAATTTACTTCTAGAATGCTAATAACTTCTACAGATTTTTATAATATAGAATTTTCTCAAAACATCTGTTTAAGCTTAGGAAAGCTTTAAAATATTAAACAGATGTTTTTAGAAAATTCTATAGTTTAAAAATCTGGAGATGTTATAATTATCCTATAACTAAATTTAAAAAGCCCGAAACACGCTATTTTTTCCAATTTAGTGTAAACATTTTTGAAAAATTCTTTTGCATTCCCTGAATTCAGGCCAGTATATGTCTACGCATTCTGGTTTTGATGAAACTGTACACAAGATTACAGAGTTATGTATTATTCTTTTTCAGAATATCTTTTCTGACAATCCTGAAGTTTTATAAATTTCAATTTTAATGTTTAGAATATTTTTGCAATGTTTTTCAACATCTAGAATTTGACAAAAAATTATCTATCGAATTTCCTTTCCTTTCAAGGCTTCTACTATTTTTGTCAGTTTTAGAATAGAATACATAATTTCGAGAATTTTTCAAACAGATTTATATATTTTATTAAGCATTTTTCATGCTTTAACTGATCAGAACATTTTACGAACTTCCCTTCAAATTTGCTGGATTATTTAAAAGTTTTTTAGAATTTTCTAAATTTTTAGAATTTTCTAGCATTCTTATAATTAGTTTTAGAAGTTTTACAATTGTCTAAATTTAGTCGATAAATTGCTGCAAATGTTTTTAGATATTAAAGAAAATTCTAGATGTCTGGAAAATATATTGTTCTATGTTCGTAAAATTTTTCAGCAATTTCTCTATTAAATCAAGACAATAGACACTTTTATTCTAGGTTTCTAAGATTTATTTCTAAGGCTCTAATCTCATCACCAGATTTTTAGAATATAGAATTTCTATAATTTGCCGAAAATATTTGTTTAGATTTTTGTTGCTTTTTTATCTTTTTTGCTTTATCTTTTCAAAATTTTCTACGAATTTCTCTTCAAAACTGCTAGATTTATTAAAATATTATAAAAAAAATTCCAGAATTTCTACTTCAATTTTTGGCATTTTTTTAACATTCAGAATTTTTCAGCAATTCCTCTACTAAATTTCTGAAAGTTTCCAGCATTTCGCCTTACGGTTTTTAGAATTTTATAACATATTATCCAGACATCTAGAATTTATTAATTATCATTATTATTACTGCATTACAAATTCCAATATTTAATTTGCTTATCTAGAATTTTCTATGATGTCTATAGAATTTTCAGCAATATCTCTATTTAAATTTAAAAAAATAGGCAACTCTATTGTGTGTTTCTAGAATTTGCCTTTAGTAATCTAATATTTTACTATTTAATAAACTGCCTGATTCTCTTAAGTGTATTAGTACTATCAAGGAGTTTAAAGAAATTTTGTTTAAGTTCTTATGTGACAAAGAATTATATAGTTTAGAAGAATATTTTGATTAGTAATGTATATATATGATTTTATTTTCCTGGTATTTTTTTCTTTATTGTGACGCACTTCCTTTCTTATTGTACTTTATTGTAATTTTAGAGAGAAATAAATACTATTATTATTATTATTATTAATTCCTTCTCCAGATTTTTAGAATATACAATTTATAAAATTTTTAACATTAAACATACGATTGATTCATTTAGTCTTTTCTATCTTTTTTGCTTTATTTTATCAAAATTTTATACAAATTTTTCTTCCAAACCACTAAAATATTTTGAAATTCTAAAATTTTCAAAAATTTCTACCAAATTTTTCGAATGTCTGCAATTTTTCTGATCATTAAGAATTTGTTGAGAAAATCATAACTGAATTTCTATAATTTTTCAGTGTTTCTCCTTAAAATTTGTAGATTTTTTCAGCATGTTTTCTTCAATATTTAATGAATTCTTTAACAATTTCTTTCTAAAATTTAAATAATCTATTTTATTCTTCTTGGATTTGCTTCTAGATTTCGAAACTTTTTCCCAAATTTTTAGATCATAAAACTTTTTAAAGATATCTGTTTAAAATTTTGAAGATTTTCTTTCTTTTGTGCGTTACTTTTTCGGTCGATTTTTCAATTTGTTTTCTGGACTACTATTTTTTTTAAATCTTAAAATTTCATAGGATTTCTTTTTCAAATTTTAGAATAGTTTTAAACATCTAGAATTTGTGAGTAGAGGATTTACCAAATTTCTAGAATTTTGCAGTATTTCTCCTAAAGGTTTATAAAATATTTTTCAAGGATGTCTAAAATAATCCAGATTTTTAGAATGTTACACTATTTCTTTTTAAACATATAGAAATTTCTTTGATGTTTGTATATTTTTTCAGCAATCAGTGTGTTTAGGTTTATTTAGGTATAATTATTGTTGTTCTGTTTCTGTTTTTTTTTACTATCCATTTCTGATAAGTTTCGAAAGGCTGCATCTTAGTTTCTCTCATTTAGTTTTAAAATGCGCTTGATTTTCACGCTTCTCACCTTTTGGTCGCTTAGTGGTATTCCGTTTTTCCATCTCTAGGTTTTCAGTTTTAGTTAGTTTTTAGAATTTTATATATTCTGTAGCGGATAGTCTTTCAGTTCCAGTTGTAATTTCTGATCCAGGTATTTATTAAACTAAAAAAATCTTGGTAAATGTAAGGTCAAAATTTGTTTCAACCTTGGTAGCAAAATTTTAAATGGAAGTAGACGTAATGAAGAAATATGGAATTTAGTCGGCTCGTGTGGTTTTTTGATTTTATTTGGTTTCTCTAAATCCGATGGCTTTTCAGTACCGGCTAGACTTCTCTTATCCTTTCTCTCTCATCCGCGTGATTTTCAGGTTAAGACATGTTCAAGCGATTCCGTTTTGATGATTTACAAAGCCGGTTCAGTTTGCATTTTGGGTATCTCAGCATCAGCACTTTTAAGTTTCTTTGTTTCTTCTGGAGTTTTCTTAGTATTATTATCAGTGTATGGACCTACAATTGGTTGTATGAAGAAAATAAATATCTTCTGGTTTCTCCGATTCATTTGTTTCTTCTTTATTAGTCGAGTTTCGACACGTCTAGTGATTTCGTCTTGATAATTTCCAAATCTGGTTCAGTTAGTGCAAATTTGAGTTTCTCAAAATCAGCATCTTCCGATTTCTTTGTTCCCTCTGGTGGTTTCAGCCTCTGGATGTTCAGTTTCTGTCGGATTCTGTGCTTCTATTTCTTTCTGGTTTTTCCCTCCCTCAGTTTTTATACTTTCTGGAAGCATGGTGATCTTCGGGGTTTTATTTCAGTGGGTTCCTGCAATAGTTTTTCGCTTTTGATTAGTTTTTTACTTGCTGATCTTTCAGTGCTAATTGGAATTAGCTCTTCAGTTTCTGAAGATATTTTTCCTTCATTATCAACTTCAGGTTTGTCCGTAGATAGGTTATCCTGTGTAGGTTTCTTAGACGTGGAAGTTGCGTCTCTATCTGGAGGTTTTTCTTCATTTTCACGACGTGTCATGTTAGTTTTTCGAACGAATCCATTAGTGTGTCTGCTTTAGTTTCTGTATCAAAAGAAAAGTGTCTTGTTCAAACGGTTTATTCTTATATTTTGCTTCTGTTTCAACGGAATTTTGTTTTCTAAAACTTGAGTTATTTTTTCTGGTTACGTTACTAAACATTTTAAAAGAAGTCAATTGAAATTCTTATCGAAAGAAACACAAATAAATAACATTTAATTATAAGAATGGTTGCGATCATTACACTAAACACTTAAGTAGAAGTTAATTGTTGGTTTTTCAGAACCTTCAGATAACTTAGTCTGCCTCGATTCTTCTGGACCTTCTTCACCTTTAGCTTTTCTGCCTCGATTTCTTCCAAATCTTTACGTTTCTTGGTTGTCTTCGGCACCAATGGTTTATCCATATTTTGTTACTTTTGTCCATTCGGTGTCTTCTGGCGTTTCAGTATATTGAGATACAGTTGATTCTTTATATTCTCATTTTTTCGTTCCTTTGGTAGTTTCCTATCGGTCAGGTTGTTTAAAACGAATGGTTCTTCGGGTTCAGTTGGTTTCTTCAAATAAGATGGCTGTTTTTTTACTTGTTGGAGTTTCTTCATCTTCTGGTTTCTCGGTCGGGTGATTTTAAAATTTTTCCATTTCGAAACGTTCAAACGACTTCGTCTTGATAATTTCCAAATCTGTTTTATTTAGTACCATTTCGGGTTTCTCAGTATCACCTTCTGGTTACTTTATTCTTTCTGAAGTTTCCAGCTCTGGATGTTCAGTTTGTACGGGGTTCTATGTTTCCGTTTCTTCGGGTGTTTTCAATTCAGGATATTCTGTTTCTAGGTTCAACACCTTTCTATATTGATTCAGTTACTAAAGGCTGCATATCAGTTAATTTTTAGTAACTTCTTAGTTTCAATAATTTCTGTTCGCATGATATCTTCGGTGTTTCGTTTTAATGGTTTCTTAAAATGGTTTTTAAGATTCTAGATATTTTGTTGCTTTTGGTTCAAGGTGAGTTGATTTTTCAGTTTTACTTAAATATGGATATTCTCTATCAGCACCCTCAGGTATTTTAGATGGACGCTCTGTTACTTTTTCAGCTTCATTCAGTTTCTTAATATCTGTTCTCTTTTTAACTTGTGACCGTCTTCCAGTTTTAACATCTGTTGGTTCCTAAATAAATATTTTCAAGTTTACTTGGATCTTTGCCTTCCGTTTGATTTAATCTTCTAGTTTCTCGACTCTAATTGTAATTGATTTTTTTGCTTCAGTTTCTTCAACATCTTCAGGTTTCAGTCTCTTTCGGTATAGATGTGTCATTAATATTTTTAGGCTCAGTTTTCTTATCAGTGTAGGAGGTACAGTTGGTTCTTCAACTTCTGGTTTTTTCCATTCTTTCGGTACTTTCTTATCGATCAGCTTCCTTACAATTTCTGTAACTGGTGTCTGTTTTGTTTCTGATGGCAATTTACCTTTAAAGTTAACTTCATCGTTTTTAGGTTTTTTAGACATTGCTACTGTATCTGGATGTTTTTTCTGTTTTTTCTTTATCTTCATGAGGAAAAGAACATCCATTAATTTTTCTGTTTCAATAATCTGTAGTGACCTTAACTGCAGGTTTGCAATTGTCTTGTATACATCTTCAGTTTTCTTATTAGTCTTTATAGTTACAGTTGGTATATTTTAACGGATGTATGGGTTGCCTTTACTTCTGGAACTTCAGTTACCCTTTCTTGTTCAGTTTAAGTTGGTATATTTTTTATTTTGAGTGCTTTTTTCATCTGTCTTATCTGTACTGATAGGTTCTTGATCATTATGTGGTTTGATTTCAGTAAAGTGCTCAAAGCCTTCATTAGATTGTGTTTGGGACGGCTGTTAGTAATTACGGGTGAACTTATACATTCACCCTATAGTCAAAACTTAGATCTTTTAGCTTACCATCTGTTTATAAAACTTAAGGATGTTTTGGCAGCCAAGAAAGATTACGTATCTACATTTGCATCGGAAAAATATGAAGCTCAGATACAAAAACTTTTTATATTTCCAAACGAGCATTACTTTCCGGATAGACCTTGTATATAAAGTAATTACTTTTGCTAAACTATGTAAGCATAGTTTTCTTAGTACAGGAATTAAATACTAAACATTATTGATTAAACAACAAATAAAAAGAAGGCAGTTTTCTCGTGTCGCTGTGAAAATTACGGATACGTCCGCGTTCCGTGCCGTAAATAATGGGGAAAATTGACCCCGAAAGCGGTTTCCATGCATGGCATATAATGACCCGACGGTTGGTCCTAATAAATAATGCCGGCGCGATCGTTAAGTCGTCGATAAATCCGTAATTTTAAGTTTCGTTTCCCCGAGAAATTCTGGAGTGTTTCAGATGTTTTAGTTGTCCACGTGAAGTTTCCTCCTCTATAAATTTTCCGCTTCTCCAAATAGAGTAATTTCCACGGGGAGCGAGCGGCCCGCTCTTAAATAAATAAATTTAATGGAATAACTTCCGCATTGTTTTACGGTAACTATTTGAACTTTTTTTTGTTGTTGTTGTAGTTGTTGTATGTGCAGCGTTTCGAATAAATAAAACGGAAGCGGGAAAATTGTGTCAACTGCATTCAGTTAGTGCCGTAATAGAATAATAATTGAAACGATTTACTTTAAATATTACAAACAGAACGTATTTAATAGATTGTGTTATGGAAACGGGGACATGGAAATAAATGTTGAATTTATAATTTGACTTTAGTATTCCACTTACGTATGTAAAACTCGATTGTATGGCGTACTTGGGGACGAAATCTGCCGGAATGGAACTGCGCAAGTGGATTTGTATTCTATAAAGATGGTACATAAATTCCGTTTTATTGTCGATAAAAACGCGAATAATTTTAAAACGAGGTCTTTATTGTTCGCCATATATTTTTTTTTTGTGCAGAGTAACGTTTTATGTTTTACATTGAAGTATGGGATGAAATGATAAAGCACATTGTTGCATATTATATTAAGGAGTGATGTTAAAATTTTAATTAAATTGATAATAATGATATTCTCGTTTTTGGATAAAAAATTCAATCCGAATCGATTCGTATGCAAGACAGGGTATTGAAACGTAGCAACAGAAAAAAAATGTAAACACAGGACTTACAACTGGAAGTTTCTTTCAATTACAATTTTAATAATTCAGGTGGAGAACTCGGGGCAGTTTTCAAGGCGTTCCGAAGATAAGTTTGTTGTGCGAGGCGCAGGGGGTCGGGCTGAACGAATAAAATATGCAGAGAATTATCCCCGGACGCCTCTTTAAGCAGGAATCACAATGGGGGGGAAACGACGAACGATGGGAAACACGTCTTATTTAAATGCCTGCGTGTCGACGTCTGTTTACACATCCACTGGAAAATATGATGATGATAGACGGAAAATATATAGGCAGTAAGAAGTTATCCTGTAAAATATTGAATAAAGCGAAGGGAATTATACTCATCTACGGTTTGTACATATTAATGAATTATGTTATATTAATAAATATTTATTTTTAACTGGTATAGCATTGAAAAAAGCAATAGTTAAGTAAATTAGACAATTATTAACTTACTTAAAATAATTATAAGATATTGTTTTATTTTAATATAAAAGTATTTGTCAAAGTGACATCTTTGTAAACACATCCCAAAACATTAGGATATACAAGCATTTTACTGCTTAAAAAGTACCTTTAAAATTAATTTTCATTTTTTATAAATCAGTGGAAGAATGGACATCCATGGGTTTGAGTGGAAGAACATATTATTTAACATATGAATTCCGCCCTTCAAATTGCTGTCAAGATTTTATTTGTATGTTATCAATATTTTTTTATCAATTTTGTAATAACTACAGTTTTTTAAGCATTTATGATAACGAATAAATAATCAATAATCAATTTTACTAATGTTGATTATAATCTTGCATGCCCGGCGCATTCACTAATTGTACAAAAATAATGCGTTCTTTATAATAATAATAATAATATTTATTTGGACAAAACATTATACATAATAATAATAACAATAAAAATGAAAACAAATGGTGTTAGTCCGTCTGGGCTATAGACCTGCGATCTTTCAGCCCTGTCTTGAATTTAAGGTGAGAAAAAAAGTATCTTTGCTAGCTAGCTGAACTGTCCTGATGATTCGCACAAATGAATTGATGAATTGTGAGGGGAGGATAATGATATTTAGAAGGGATATTTGGATTTCGGGGGATACAGAATTTGGTTAACAAGGGTTGGTTGTGAGGGTTATTGGCAAATTTAACGCTAAGGCTTAATATACGTTGGGAAATGGGTGGGATTTGGGTGGTTTCGTATAGGAGATCATTTGAGGGAGCGTTCTTTATATTTTATCCTTTTATTGCCTTAAATTGTATTGTAGTTTCAAGCTATTTTCAAGAGTGAATTTTAATTGTTTTTGGTAATATATTAACCGTTTTTTATTACTTTCATAATTTGTTTGTAAAATTCATTAGCATTGTCATAAGTTCTTTGTTTACTTGAATTAAAATGGTATAAAGCAAATTTTTAAGTAGGCTTTTATTTGCCTTTTTAATAAATTTTCAATTATTTTTTAAGAAATTTTGTACAAAAATTTAATTATTTTCAATTTTCATTTTTTAAGTTTTGAAATCAGCAAATTATTAGTTCGGGCAAAAATTTCGAAAGAATAAAAATAAATTTAAAATACCAGAAATAAAAAACATAAAACTTAAAAAAAAAAAAAAAAAAAAAAAACTCAATTGAGTTAGAAAAGAAATACGAATTAAAAATTGTAAAAAGAGAACGATTGAAAATCTGTAAATATAATTGTACTAAAAGGAAAATTAGAAAAATAAAATAAAAATTTCTCAAGCAGGAAGTAATTAGTTAATAAGCGATAAAAAAGTTACAAAATGCAAGGAAAATTTAATTGAAAATCTGCAAAAGAAATAAATTTGAAAAAAAATATATAAAACAGAAAACAATATCTAAACAAACAGTTGCGACTTGTTAAAACTTTAAACAAAAAAGACAAGGAAAAAAAATAAATGGAAAAAAATTAAAGAGAAACGAATCGAAATGAAAAAAAAACATTAAAGGTTCTGACAAAATGAAAGAAATAGAATTTGTTAACAAAAGTTGAAAAAATAAAAATTTGTTAAAGACTATAGAATTTGGAATAACGAAATAATTAATTTGATTTAGAATTTTAGAGAAATAACAGAAGAAACAATTTGCAATCTGGTAAAAAGAAACAAATAAAAATTAACATGACAAAAAAAAAACAATAAAATTGGTGAAATTTTGTCAAAAAGAGACAATTGAGATTTTTAAAAACGGCTGAAATTTCTCGAAGAAGAAATAATTAATTTATAAGTAAATACAGATTAAAGTTGAAGAGAAAAATCTTTAAAAAATCCAAAAAAAAAATCATGAAATTAACAAAATGTATTTTGTCAAAAAGAGTAGAAAATTCTCAATCAAAACAATTAATTTATATCATTTTAAGAAAAAGTAAAAACAATTGAAAATTTGTGAAAAATTCATTCGAAAAAATATTAATGTTTGATATTTTTATTATTTATTTACTAATCCAACTGTTTGAAGACGAGAAAATTAAAAAAAAAAAAAACAATAAAAATGATGAAATTTAGAAAATGCAATTGATTTTTTTTAATCAGTTGAAATAATTGAATGAATAGAAAAGGCAAAAAAATTGTAAGGAAGGAAAACAATTGAAGAATTTCCAAGAAAAATATAAGCAAAATTGAAGAAATTGGATAAAAAAACAATTGAATTTTTATAGCATTATTGATTGAACAAAAAAATCCATAAAAATATCGATAATCTACAAAAAAGCAAACAATTAAAAGTTGACAAGAGACAAAAAACATGTTGTTTTACAAAACAGAAAATAATTTCCATTTATTGGTAACAGTTAAACAGTTAGCATTTCTTAAAGAAGAAATAACTGATTCAGAAAGCAGATAAAAGAATAGCAAGAACGAAAAAAAAAAAACAATTGGAGATCTGAAAACGAAATAGAATTTGCCAAGATACAAAAAATGGAAGAAATAAAATTGGTTAAAAATGTTTTAAAAAAATCTGAAAGACGAAATAAATAATTTAATTTAAAAAAAAAACAAATTGAATTGAAGAAGAAGCAATTAATCATTTATAATTAGAAAAACACGAAAATATTTAGAAATAGATATTTTTTTTACAACATAAATGACTTTCATACATTTGATATTTAATATTTGATATTTATTTATTTATCCAACTATTTCGAAACTTACAAATGTATACAAAAATACAAAAATTTCGACTTCACATGGAAAGGCTCAAGTTCACGTCTATTATTAAATTGATAATTTGTTAAAAAATACAATTGAAACGTGGCAAGACGAAAAAGAAACAACATGAAGGTAATTTTGTTTTAAAAAACACATAAATAGTTGGAATTTCTCATAGAATAATTGATTTACAGATATCAGAGTAAAATTTAAGATAAAAAAGTTTGAAATTTGCCATCAAAAGAACCTTAAAGGTATAAAAACAAAATTGATGAAATTTTAACAAAAAAATTAGTAAACACATAAAATGAAATTGATTAAAATCAGTAGA
Organism: Ontholestes murinus; assembly: GCA_963969525.1. NCBI lineage: Eukaryota > Metazoa > Arthropoda > Insecta > Coleoptera > Staphylinidae > Ontholestes > Ontholestes murinus. Next base: position 6,952,242 of record OZ018395.1, on the reverse strand, counting down.
AACTTTCTCAATCATAATGTTGATATAGAAAAGAAAAAGGAATAAAGTATTTTAAATAGAGAACGATTAAAAATCTCAACTAAATGTAAACAATTGAAGAGAAAATTAGAAAAATAATATTAAAATTTCTCAAGAAAACAGTAATTGATTTATAAAAGATATAAAAAGTCAAAAGTTAATGTAATTTAGTCCAAAAATAAAACAGTTGACATTTCTTAAAAAAAATTGATTTACTGATAGTAGAGTAAAATTTAAGAAAAAAAAAAGTTTCACAAAAGAACCTTAAAGTTATAAAAGCGAAATTGATGAAATTTTAACAAAAATATATAAACAAATAAAATGAAATTGTTTAAATTCAGTAGAAATTTTACAAGAGGTAATTGAATTAGAAAAGAAATACGAATGAAAAAAATGTAAACAGAGAACGATTGAAAATCTCTAAATATAATTGAATTGACAAGAAAATTAGAAAAATAAAATAAAAATTTCTCAAGCAAGGAATAATGGATTTATAAAAGATAAGGAAAAAGTAAAAAATGCAAGAAGAAATATGAAATGAAACAAAAACTGAAAGAACAGTTATGGTTTCTTAAAAATTGTAAAAATGATATTATTTTGAAAAGTAAATCTAGTGGTAGGTGTCTTTTTATGAATATTTGAATTATGTGTTATAATATTTCAATTTTGTCTACATTAATAATTATTATAATAATTATTTTTATCTACAATAATAATTTAGTTTATTGAATTGACACCATTTATTACATTGTGATATTACAGAATTCACTTTACTTTTAGCCACATCTAAGGTATCACCAGATATTAAAATTGCGGTATCATCTACGTACATAAAGACTTCTCCATTATGATAATTGATAATGAGAAAAATTTTGGATTCATTACAGTTACTTATTATATAAATTATATGTAACTCCTATAAATGATTAGTCAGAATTATTAATTTTTTCTCGAATGTTTAACTTTATGAAAAATATATTTTAATAAAACTTGTTCAGTTTCTCTATAATTTCTCATTTAAATTCTATACAGGAAAAGTAAAAAAGATGTAGAATCTATCAAAAATTAGTAAATTATATCATCATATATGTGAAGGATGTGTACGTGGTCTCTAACCCACCCACCAATCAGTAAAACATAAGCGAGGGTTTTAATTAAAAGTTGTAAATCGTAAACAAACATAACATTATTGCAATTTTTTATAGATTTATTCAAATAAATTTTTCAAATAATTTTTGTTGAGGTTGTACTGATTAGAGGGTGGGATAGAGGCCACCCACCCACCCTACATATACATATAAATTTCAATGACTGGTAGTCTCGCGGTTTGGAGTAAAATTAATTACAAAACATTTTAAATAAAAAAAATAAAAAGTTAAAATTTTTGAGTGAGTGAATTAGTAAAAATTTTATGCATGATGGGTGGGCAGACATTAAATCTAGATTAGCTATAAAAACTCAATTATGTTTGAACTTAAACTTTGATTTTGTTTTATTTTTTATTACATAAAAGGTTTGATTGTTTCTAGCAGCAAAATCGTCAACGATTAGCAATTACAGTTATCGTATATATGTAGGGTGGGTAGGTGGCCTCTATTTACCCTACAATCACTAAAACATAAGCGAGGGTTTCAATTAAAACTTGTAAAAAATAAATAATCACAAAATAATGGCAATTTTTAGAGGTTTATTCATACAAATTTTTTCAAATAATTTTCATGATGTTTTACTGATTGGAGGGTGAGATAGAGGCCACCCACCCACCCTACATATATATATATATATATATATATATATATATATATATATATATATAAATTTCAATTACTGATCGTCTTGCGGTTTGGAGTAAAATTAATTACAAAACTTTTTAAATAAAAAGAAATTCAAAAAGTAAAATTTTTTAATGAGTAAATTAATAAAAACAATTATGTATGATGGGCAAACTTTAAATCAAAATTAGATTATATTAACTATAGATGATTTATATTTAAACTTAAATTTGGATTGTGTTAAATTTTTTATTACACAAAATGTTTTATTGTTTTTTAAGTAGCAAAACCATCAACAATTATTATTTAAAGTTATTAACTATATGTAGAGTGGGTGGGTGGCCTATATGATAACCTCTAATCAGTAAAACATAAGGGAGGGTTTAAATTAAAAGTTGTAAAATGTAAAGAACTATATAAAATGGTGATGTGATTAATTTCCTTAAATTTTTCTTGAACAGGTTTATGGAAAAAAGTTATTCTTAACAATTTGCTCAGTTTGAATTCTTTACAATTACTTCTTATATAAACTCCTATAGTTTACTAGCAATAGGCAAAAATTGTATGTCAAAATTATCAATTTTTTCTCGAAAGTTAAAAACTTTATGGAAAGTATGTTTTAATAAAATGTGTTCAGTTTCTCATTCTCTTTAACTTTTGTTTAAATGGTTTTGTAATATTTTTCATATTCAGAAAAATATCGACAATAAACAAAAAAAAACGCCTCGAGTAAAAACCTACTTTTTCAATAAAATTTCACGAAAACAATACTCCCCCTGTATATACTATATAGGGAAAGTAACAATTGAAAAAAACGAAAAAATAAATTCAAATTGCCAAGATAAAAAAAACAAAAATTTAAAATTTGTTGAAAATGTAAAGAAATTTCGGAAAGAGGCAATAATTAATTTTATTCAGAAGAGAAAATAACAAAACAAAAAATAATAAGGATAAATAATTGATAATCTGTTTAAAAACTACAATTTAAATTTGACAAGAAGAAAACAAAACAATAAAACTGATGTAATTTTGCCTAAAAAATAATTTATATTTATTTGAACAGTTGACATTTTTTCAAAGAATAATTGATTTTCCGTAAATCAATTATTCTTTAAAAAATGTTATCTGTTCAAATAAATATAAATTAATTTTTTTAGGCAAAATTACATCAGTATTATTGATTTGCAGAGTAAAATTTAAGAACAAACGTTTAAAAAAATTGCCAAGAAAAATTGTAACATAAAAATCAATAAACAGTAAAATTTTCTTAAACAATAAATAATTGATTTAGAATGAAAACTTGCATGGAAAAATATAAAGGAGAAAACATAAAATTAAGCAAAGAACCAAAATTTAACAAAAAAATTCAATTTATATTTGCTAAAATCCGTAAATATATTTGAAAATCGATTAAAATTGCAAAAAAAAACAATTGAACATCTTGAAGGAATTACACTTACAAGAAAAATAAAAACAGAGCTGATAAGGATTTAAACAAAAAAACAATTGATTTTTTCTTAATCGTTGAAATTTGAAAATCTGTTAAAGATAATTGAAATTTATTGAATTTTAAAGGCGTTCACTTTGTGGTAGAATTTCGATTTTTCAAATAAAGAAAACACTTAACTTTTTTATACAACTTATATAAATGGTATAAAAAAGTTAAGTGTTTTCTTTATTTAAAAACAAATTGAAATTTGCTAAGAAGGAACAGAAAGTTTAATTGTTAAGTAGTTTAGATGAGTTTGTTGTTTTATTTTTATTTATTTATCTCAATGTTCAATGTTGATTTATTTCGCATAGGGCGAATCCTGTTAATAAAGTTATTATTATTAAGAAGAAAAACTTTAGAGCATAAAAGCAAAATTGATAGAATTTGAAGTGAAATTTGTTAAAATCGGCAAAAATGAAGTGACTGATTTAAAAAAACATAAACAAAAAAAAAATTGAGGTGAAGAACGCTTCAAAATCTGCAAAAAACCGAAAAAATTACAAAAGAGAAAACAGCAAATTTTATGATTTTATTAAACAATAGAAATTTGTTTCAGTTAGTTAAAATATTTGATTAAAACAGATAAAAATTACAAAAAGAAAAAATCAATTGAAAATTGTAAGTGATTTTTTAAGTTTAGACTTTTATAAAAAAAAACTTACTCTTTTTAAACAGTTAAATTTTTTTAAATATTGATTAAAAATTACAAGAAACAAAAAAACAATTGAAAATGTGTTTCAATTATAATTTTATTAAACCTGATACAAAAGAAGAAAAAAGCAATTAAAAGTGATTTTTTAAATCGAAACTTTTATAAAAAAAACTAACTCTTCTTAAACAGTTAAATTTTTTTAAATGTAGAGTAAAAGTTACAGGAAAGAAAAAGCAATTGAAAATTTGTATTAAGCCTACTAGAAATATATATTAAATTTTGTTTTATATTTTTAATTAAAGACATATCAGTTTACTACTTAAATAAATTTAACTAAAATGTTCTAAAATAAAAATAAATTAATTAAATTGATATTTTACAATAAATAAGTATTCATTTTATTTTACAGAAAATTAAATAACTATTCTGAAAGGGGAAAGAGTGAATTAGAAAAATGGTTCCAAAATAATAGAACATAAAATCATAAATTAATTTTTAAACAAAGTAAAACTCACTTTTTTGATCACACTATTTATATACTCTCTTATTAATAGTGAGATATCAACACAGTGATTTTTACTTTATTTAAATATTCAAGATGTATCACGATGGGAACGCCTCAACCATTAATCAATAAACAGTTAAAATTTTACTTCCTAAAAATAAATGATATTTTTTAGGGAAAAACTAATAAAAGTGAATCAGGTAATATTTTTAACCACTAGTAATTATTACTCTACCCTTCACCTACTTAAATATTCAAACAAACAAAAAATCATCACAGTGGTTAAACAGATTATGTATTTTAAGGGTTACTTCCTAAAGAATGTATTCGTTACGAATAAAAAAAAATTAAAGTTTCCTGGTCGCCTTCTAAATATCTTGTCCTAAGTTCAAGATAAAAAGGAAATTATTATTGGTGGAATTACATCCTTAATTTTTGGAGATACGGACGGTAAGATTGTCATATCTTCAAAAATTTAAGGCATTGTGTTTTCGTATTTCAGATTTAGTCTAAAATTCCATATTCATGATTCATCAACTAGAAAAGAATTCTATCAAGAAAATAGGTTGAAAGCAAGACATTTTTAAAGAAGTAAAAGTATTTAAATATGTGGTATTTCAGATAAAATTAAAGTCATATAAAACATATAAATAATATAAATATTTCTGCCTTATAAACTAAACACATAATTTTATTTCATTTCCCATTATGAACCCAGACAGTTTATTTAAAATATTTGTCGTTATATTATTCTACAATCTAGCCAGCGCTCAGCGTATTTATCGTACGTCCTCCGAGCTGTATTCTGTAACAATAAAAAAACAGTTTACATATTTAAAGAGAGCCCGTGCGGAAAATAATGACGTTCGCTGCGGAATAAATTGGACCACAGTTTAACGTAACAAAAGATCGAGCCGAAAAACCCCATTTCCTCGAGTTTAAATGTACACGCCTGTAAAATGAACTATACGTTTTCAGGGGGGGCGGCGCACGTGAAAAATCGACGTTTTCAATTGATTAATGACCACCCCCACCGTTGAATTCGACGACTCGTTTCTTCCGCAAGAACATTTACACTGTGGCGTAGAATAAAATTAGCTGATTTTAAATGAATATAATTATGTAAATTATCGTAATATTAGTGGGCTATATATTTTGAAAATCCAATTAAAGCATAAAACATAATAATATTTAAACCACAATCTATATGGAATGTGTGATTTACAAATTCTCAATTTTTCATTTAAATTAAAACAAACATAATTTTAACCGCAAAATCAATACACATTTTTTTTATTTACCAATTTTACACAAATTTCTAAGCACGTACAAACACGAATGCACTGGAAAAAAACACGGTATTTATTTATTTACATTCGCAGTTTATATTAATTGAAGCCGTCGCAATTTTATTAATTTTTCCAAATTGCGAACGAATGCACGAATTTAATACGGCTTCTGTGTCCATTAAACCTAATAAGACATTTGCGACCGCTCTTCCATGAATCGATTTCACGACAGGGCAAACATTTAATATTTCATCAATTTCGGTCGGGGCCATTCATGTTTGAGGAGCCGGGCGGAAAATATGGAACTTCTCGTCCAATTAATTTTATATTAGATTACGACGTTTCGCGATCGTTTAATAATGCCGTGATGTATTATGCATGTAAAGCGCAAATGTAATTTTGTCATTTATATATACAAGGGCTATCCAGGAAGTATCATAGTACACGTTTGGGATTATTAAAAACTCATATTTATTAACAATTAACAAATAATAAAGTATTTATTGGGTTATTTGGGTACGTGAAAATGTTGATATGAGTAAATGACATTGTTTTGTACTTTTTTCACTTATTCTATTAAATGCTAAAGTATTATTTGTAAAGAACATACCTTAAGCTATTTCGTCACAAATTTAAGGATTTGTCTATTTTGTATCCCAGCTTCATATTCCTCTGTCACCAGTGTATTAAGATACGTATTTTTCCTGCCAAATAATCTTTGAGTTTTGTAAATAGATGGTAATCTGAAGGAGCCAAGTCTGGATTATAGGGTGGATCGTTAAAAACTGAGAGCCGTTGAACACTCGTCATCATGGGTGATTTCTCTTCCTAAGTTGAAATTACGACACCAGCGCCGAACAGACGATTTTATTTTCTCCAAATACATCCTTCAATTGACGATGATATTTTCACGGAAGTTAAATTTCGACTGAGTTTTTAAAAATCTGTTTATCTCATGAAGATTTTGTAAATATTAGTATTTGATCCATCCTAATACCCCAGCATAAGTGCGGAAACATCCTGGCATGACTTCAATCCAGGGTTGTTTTCCACAAGTTCTTGGTTGGTGGTTAAAGATCTTTTCATCCAGATTGAGAATAATTTCTAGTTTTGAAGGTTTTTCTTGAGTATGAAGACGCTTACGATTAATAATCCATAATTAAGTATTGTCTAGATGGAATGGTATTGAGGAGGTTGATTTAATCAGGATTTTAAGGTCTTGCAACTTGACTAAATCGTAGTTGAGTCTGGCATGGATTTCATTTAGTTTTATGAATTGCATTTTCCATTTTACCGGTATAGCTTTTTCTTTAGGAAAAGTTTGGTTTTCTTAAAATTTTCTTCAATTAGAAACTGCTCAATCAATAATTTTGTATATGTATAGAGAGAGTTACTCTCGCGACGTAAATACCGTTGATTTCATCCAATACGGTTTCTTTGTTGCACTTTTTCTCAATCAATTAATCAAATCAAAATCCATAGGTTTTCATGAATTTTCTTGGTCCAAGTTGCGTCGTATGTTTCGAAAAATGTGTATGAAATTTTCATAATGCAGCAGGTAGGATAATAGTTGAACTTCACATGGTAAATTCTGTTGACAGCTTGACATAAGAAAACTGCATTGCATCTATTTCTCGCATGGTTTGATGATTTATTTCTAAGAGGTTATGATTTGGTATTATATAGTAAAATATATTATTGTTTTTCTAATTTTATTAAATTTCTTTTGACGTACCTTTTGGCATCTTCGTTATCTAAATTTTCGGTAATCTTATGAAATAATTGTTCTAAAATATTAAAACTTAAATTAGTAGTACTGGAACCATTTTGTAGGTAGTCCAATTTGAATAATTTTGGATTTAAATTCAATTAACTTAAATTTGTTTATGCACTTTCGATTATGTTCGATATCTGACCGAATTTTTGCGACGAACGGCCAAATATTAGACGTTACAAATATCCTTGTCTTAAAATTTGTAGACAATAACATTTTGACAAGGCAACTGATTAAAATTAATATATTTTAGTAAGAACAGCATTCTATAGATGTGAAACTTCTTTTAAAAATGATGTTAAATGTTCAGTTTGTAATGCCTTAATGCACCGAAGTTGTATCAAGCGTTATAAACTTATTTCGAATATGGCTACTGTTCCTTCTTGTACATCTTGTAGTGGATATAGGCCAAGTAATAATCAGTCATTAAATCGCTTTAATGTAAAAATTTTTGATAGAGGCCATCCACCTACCCTAAATATGCAATACAAACTTAACCTAAAATTGTACTTTTAAAATTTTTAACAAAACTAATTCTTATAGATTTGTCGTTTGTAGGAATAAAAGCAATAACAATGATTAAAGTTAATAAATATATGTAGGGTGGTTGGGTGGCTTCTGTCACACCCTTCAATCATACAATCATAATCTGCGCACGATTTTTACTGAAAAAAAAACCTTCATTATAAAATCTCGTCTATTTAATATTTTTACTTTCTTATAAACACAATTTATCCTTGTAAATTAGTTGTGTATAGTAAAAAAACTGGAAGATGTGATAGTAGCCACCCACCCAACCTACATATGTATTGATTCTAACTCACCCTTCAATAGAGAAAATATAGAACAGTGTTTAATGACAATATTTATAAATTCTTCAACTAGAAAAATTAAAATTTTGTAATCATTTTCACTGGTTGGAGTGTGAAATAGAGGCCACCCACCCGCCATATATATATATATATATATATATTTAAGCATCCAAATATACACAGTTATTGTTTTTTAATCGTCATTGTAGATTTTGTTTGAAGTTTCTTTAAAAATAATTCACTATTTGCAATTTTAATAAAAGTGCACATGTAGGGTGGGCGGGTGGCCTCTATCGCATCCTCTAACCAGGAAAAACATTTAAATAATCCCACTTTTCAACTAGTAAAACATAACCATAATCGACTTTATATATATAATATTCCAGAAAATGTGAAGGAAATCATTAAAAATAATTCATTTTTCTAGTTGAAGAATTTATAATTATTTTCATTAAACACTGTTCTATATTTCACTAAATGATGGGTGGGTTAGAGGCCACCCACCCACACTACATAAAGATTTGAACATTCCTCAATATACTTTCATTGTATTTTTTAAACATCATTACAGTTTATGTTTTTATTTTCTTTGGAATTAAATCACTCTTTGTAGTTTAAATAAAATGCATATGTAGGGTGGGCGGGTGTCCTCAATCCTATCTTTTAAGTAGTAAAATATCTCCATTTATTTTTTGAAAATAATATTGCAGAAAGAGGAAAGCAATCCTAAAAAATAATTCATTGTTTAGTTGAAAAACTTATAAAAATTTTAACTAAATACTGTTCAATTTTTTACTGACTGGAGGGTGGAATAGAGGCCACCCACCCACCCTACATATACATTCAAGCATGCAATAAAACACTGTTATTGTATTTTTAATCAACATTACAGATTTAGTTTTTATTTTTTTAGGAAATAATTCACTATTTGTAGTTTTAATAAAAGTGCATATGTAGGGTGGGTGGGTAGCCTCTAACCCACCCTTCAAACAATTAAACATCCCCATTATTGACTTTATAGATTTAATATTGGAGAAAAAGGAATGAAAGTCATTAAAAATAATTTTTTTTTCTAGTTGACGAATTTATAAATATTTTACCCTACATATACATTTAAATATCCTACAATAGAAAAAAGAAATGAAAAGCATTAAAAATTATTGATTTTTCTTATTGAAGAATTTATTAAAAAACTTAATTATACACTCTAATATATTTTATCGATTAGAGGGTAGGATAGAGGGCCCCCACCCACCCTACATATGCATTTAAACATCCATCAATACAATGTTATTGTATTTCTAATCATCATTACAGCTTTTGTTTTTATTTTCTCTGGAAATAATTCACTGTTTGTAATTTAACTTATTCACTGCTATTTTCGGATTTCTCATATTTTAACCTAAAAATTTGAATTTGAAACGAATTTCCTCGTATTTTAAAACTTTTATAAATTCCACAAAAGAAAATCTCTGATGGTGATTAGAGGTTAGAATTTTAACCTCTAATCACCATCAGAGATTTTGTTTGTAGTTTCTGTGGAAATAATTCACTATTTGTAGTTTAAATTCAAGCGTATATGTAGGGTGGGCGCGTGGCCTTTATCTCACCTTAAACATCCCCATAATTGACTTTATGTAATTAATATTGCAGAAAAAGGAATGGAAATCTTTAAAAATAATTGATTTTCTTTTGTGGAATTTATAAAAGTTTTAAAATACGAGGAAATTCGTTTCAAATTCAAATTTTTAGGTTAAAATATGAGAATTCCGAAAATAGCAGTTAGTTATTTACCTATGGGTCAAAGGTGGCAGCACAATCTAGCTTTATGTTACTCAAGTGATAGTTGCCGTGCGCATGTGTAGGCAGTGTTAAAATGGCGACCGTGCTCGAAGAGTGTATTGTGGCAGAGAAGCGTTTTTTTCTGGGCAAAAGGACTTCCAGTAAAACATCCATAAGGAATTTATAAATATTTTAATTACATTCTATTCTATTTTTTTACTGATTTTAGGGCGGGATAGAGAACAACAAACCCACCCACCTTACATACAACATGTACACGTAAGTATGCAACATATGGGAACGTTTTTTATTATTAATTTCTCAGAAAATTTTATTCTTTATAAAATGGATAAAATTTTCTGAGAAATTAATAATAAAAAAGTTTCCCATTTGTTGCATACTTACGTGGACACGTTGTTATTTATTTATTGTAGAAATTCTTAAATATTTTTGAATTTCCTAAAAATGTTTGTTTTCTTACAATTTTTTTTAATTTAAAACTTTCTGAATGTTTGGAAAATTTATTAGAATTGTGTAGCATCCATTCTAGTTTTCCTAGATATTTTTAAAGATTTGTTTGCCGTTTTTTGCGTTTTTTTTCAAGAACCTAAGGTTTGATTCGAGTTCTTTAGAATTCATTGTATGTTTTCGAGTAGAAGAACACTTTATAATTGTGAACTCCGCCTATGCTTCTTCTTTCGCTCAAAATTTGAAGTATGTTTTTTTTAATTAATTGGTTGTATATATATTTTTTTAAGAAACGAGTCCAAAGATGTATAAATAAATAAACATTTTCTTTTATTTTAATTTGCGTTAACGTTATTTTTTTATGTTGTATGAACTACGAGTTTTTCAATAAAAATAGATAAATAAAGAAATAAATAAAAGCTTCTTAAATTTCTAGACGTTTTTGTTATTTCTACTGAAAGTTTCGAATCTTTAAAGTGCTTTAATGTGATTGTTAAAACGTATTATCTCGTTTTCTTCAAATTTTCTTTTTACCTTTTTTATGCTTTCTAAAATTTCACCAAGAATTTTGTATTTTCAGAAGGACCTATATAATTTTGTTATATTTTTTTGTATGGTTTCCTGGTTAGTTTATTATATTATTGGAATTGTTAAGAGTTTACAGCATTGACCTGAAATTTTTCCAGATTATTTTCTAGAGTTTTGATTTAATTTTTTTTTGCACATAAAATAGTCTTATATAAAATTAGCAAAAATAAGCTAGTAATAGCCAAAATATTGCCCAAAAGGTTAAAATATATTGCTGATGAGGATACCATCAACCTGTTACAGGGGTAGGAGTGGAAGAACACTACGTGAACTCCGGCCGCATATTCCTTGCTCTAAATTGTGAAGTATATTGTAAATTTATATTAATTGTTAGAAAATATTTTAAAGTGAACATGTAAAGTTAAATCAATAAATCAATATTTCCAAAAAATGCGTAGAAAATAATTAGAATATTGCCACAAAACTATATTAGATAGTTTAAAATTTTTTTAATGGATTGAAACTAATTTTTGCTTTGTTCTTTTGAATTTTTCTAATATTTACTTCTTTATTTAGTTTAAATGTTCTTGAAACAGTTTCTAAAAGTTGGTTCAATAAGAAATTGTAGGAAACTTCTTTAGAATTTTGATTTTTTGATAGGTAGCAATATTCTAAAAGAGTTCTACAAAAATTTTTCTGCGATTCTTAGATAGTTGTCTATGAACGTCGATAATTTAATTTGTTACATTTATTCAATATTTCTTTCTTTATTTTTTTGAAGTTTTTTTGAAATCAAAGAATTTCCGAAATCTGTTTCTATAATAAACTGGAAGAAATACTCTCAAAATTTGATTCTTTCATAGGTAACCCTTCCTGAAGCTACTAATAATAGAACCCAATAAAATGTTCATAGTTTTGTTAGAATATTCTCAAATTATGTTCTCTATTTTTGAAAATTTCTCACGAATTTAGAATTGTCCAGTAACTCTTGTAGATTTATTTAATTATGTTTTTATTTCTTTTGAAGGTTACTATTTATTTGTTATATTATACATTTTTAATATTTTTAATACTTTACTGACATGATTTCAAAGATTTTTTTCAGATTTTTTTTAAATTCTTTTCCCTCTATGTAAATTTCCTCTACGAATTTGAAAATTCCAACACTTCCTCCCCTAAATACTTATTTTTTCAAAACTTTTTTGTAGGTTTCCTATTTTTTGCAGTATTATACTTTTTTTTGTAGTAATATTCTGAATATTTTCTACAAACTCTTTACTAAGAATCTTAAATTTAAAATTTTATATAACTATGTTTAAAATTTCTTGAAACTTCTTTTAAAGATTTTCTGAATCACGATGACATAATAAACTGAAAGAAATATAATAAGCGTTTTAATTTTTTGATGGTCCACATTTATTGAAGCTAGTGATACATGCACCCAATAATTTTTTTATGGCGTTTAAAAAGGTTTTACAGGGTCTATTATGAAAGTATTGCGCAATTTTTTGAAAAAAAAATTATTGATCGTACCGGTACAAATGCTAAACATTTTTCCGCAGAAATATTATACTTGCGGAAAAGTGTCTTCATTGTTTGGAAGTAATTCAGAGACTCCTAGATAAAAATGTCTCTTAAGAATGTAGTAATATGCTTTTGAATATTTTCGGACTTCAAATGTACTCCTTTCAGCTTTCTCTTCAGTTGGGGAAACAAAAAAGCCATATCGTGAATGTTGGGGGGGGGGTGGGTGGAACATCGGAGTATACCTGCACGTAAAAGGCTGAGTTGACAGTTTCTTCCTGCTTATTAACTCCAAATGGACAATTCCTCAGACTTCAAAAAAGATAATGAGCATCGTTTTGATTCGAGACTTGCTTATTCGCGGTTTATTACGGTATCGGGATGATTTTATGTTCCACTCGCTGCTCTGCTTTTTCGATTCTGGATCGTAATCGAACATCCAGGATTTGTATCCGGTTACAACAGAGTTAAGAATGTCCAGCTTATTTTGAATCATACCAAACAAATCTTGAAAGCGCGAAACTTAAAGATCTTTCTGCTCTTACGTCAACACTTTCAGCACAAGCTCTGCGCAGACTTTGCCCATTTGCAGATCCTCAGTCATCATCCCATGTATTGCAAATGCTGACACGTTTAGAAGATCAGCAATTTTCTGGATGATCAATAAAAGGTCGTAACGCAAAACTTTGCCCACAAAATTCAAATTCTCTTCGGTTCTGGCCGTTGCTGGGCTTCCAGAATAGAATTCGTTGGTGATCTCCTCCCAGTTCTCCTTGAACATCTTGTGCTATCTCCCTGACAATGAACTTAAAATGCAATCATATATATTGAAGGTACCTGGAATATTTCGGTTGTATTCTTTACAAGTCGCATACAAAACTTGATTGCGTATCTCTATTCAAGCGAACGCTCCATGTTACAAAGTATAAAAAAAGCACGTCTTTTCACTTAGACTGCACAGAACAAATTGGCGACCGGCTGCAGTGTAGGAGCCGAAATCACGCGCATTACTTTTATAATAGACCCTGTATGTAAATTTTTTTATAATTAGCAAATTTTAGCTTATTGAAATAACTTAGATTGAAGTGATATAGACTCAATATGTAATTTTAAATTTGTGAATAATTACTTAAATTTGGATAGAAAGAGTTCTTAATATTTCTATGAATTTTAGTTATTTCGCAAAGGAAAATGAATAAGACTAAATTCGCGCGGAAGCACTAAAATATTAATGAAAAAAGTTGCAGTATATAATCCCAAAATGGCCATCCCGTACCAACTTTTCCCATTCAATAATGCCGCAGACGTGACGTTCAACTTTCTAAATCATCCCCCTTATATATATATATATATATATAGATAGATAAAAAAGGCGGACGAACTTAGAATAATTTATTTATCAAGCGAAATACATAAATAATTTCCTTCGACGTAGCGATAAATTGACATAAACAATGTTCCCCAATTAGCTTAATTAGTTTCGTCGGGAAGAAAGCAATTCCGGTGGAATGTACACACACACAAAAGTGCGAGCCTACAGTGGAACGAAACAAAATCGACAGAAACCTGAAAGTTTATGATACGTGACTGACATAGATAAAAGGCCCACCCCCCCGGAAGGCGGCCGGCTCGTCCTTTCCAGGACGCGGAGTACACCGTCAGAAATGAAATTAAATAGACTCCACAGTATAACTCGTTATTTAATAATTCCGCCCTCACCCTCGGTGTTTCCTAATAAATCTCGGCGCGGCCGCGGAATTTAATTTTACAAAACTTCCACATCCCACACACGTAAGTAACACGGGATAAATACCGAAACGACGGTTCAAAGGACCATTTTCGTCCTAATTGAATCGTCTCTCAATTTTTACGACCGATGTTGAAATACACACCCACACACACGTACACACAAAAAAAAATATACAACCAGAAGGGCTGAGGGAGAGAAAGCCCGTCTGGTTTGGCGAGAGAACATTTTTAATTAATACCCGGCACATTCGAGTTAATATAAAATGTAAGCGAGCGGGGAAATTCATCAGGGTTGAAAAAAGTTGGCACATAATGATACTTTGCTTGTGCGCTCTGCCCCCGGAATAATTCCAGCTATTTTTATCGCGATGTAATTAAAAGTGTCTGGCGGTTTTCAGCCTTTATGGATTTACATTTGTGTACATAGTGTAAATAAATATTTTTAATGCATAAAACTTTTTTATCGGTTGATATCTGTAATATTTTTCTTTAGTAGCGCATTGTAATATCCTCAAGCGCGATCGCGACGATTGCATCGAAGTTTGAAAACCATTATTTTAATTGAAAAACTAAAGCGACTCCCGTTTACCACCCCCTCACTCCTTACCCCCTTTATAATTGGGCCGGAGCTCCGCTAATTACTTAGTTTCATTATTATTACTTCTCCAGCATAAGAGTTCGTAAGTAGTTGCATGAACTCGCACGACTTAATTACACATCCCAGGGCACCGAGATATCTTATATTAACACGATTATTATGCCATAAGGAAATTGAAATTGAAATTCAAATGGGAATTCGCCGTCTCCGCGCGCTCGCCTTCATTACTGCCAAGTGGACGGTTCATTGTTTATTAAACACTTTCCAATTAAGTTTCATGGCGTGTTTATCTTACGGCGTCGTAATCAGTGCCGGTTGGATTAGATTATTTCGCTAATTAATATTTTTCCTTTTCTTTTTTGAAATGCCGCTCGTATCGGACGCAAAGTGCCTATACGCGGTTATGGGGGTTGTGTGTTCAGCTTATATCGAGGGTGTACGCAATTATACGCCTTTGAAACTTGCTTACAAATACGGAGTGCATAAAATAATAATTAATTTTTTTATGTCTAAATTAAGCAAAATCCAGCTAATTAGAAACTCTAATTAATTGTAAGAAAATATTTTTTTACATTCTAATAAATATTGAATATACTTCATATAGATTCATTTCTTTTTGTGAAAATAAAAGTACAGAATTTAGAGTCTCCTATTATAAAAGTGAGATAAAAAATACAAGAAGTAAAGTGGTATTAATATTTTAAAATAATCAATAATTTATCTAATTGAAGTCCTCTCTTCAGAGAACAACCTTTCCATGTACAATTAAAATTTTTATTAGATAGTATTTTTATGTATATATTTTGAATTTGATTAAGCAAGTACAATGAATAAATAAATACTATTTATCTATCTAGCATATGTGTTGGTTTGTAAAAGAAAATATTAAATTCATGTTTATTGCTCATAATTAATGCAGGTGAATTTAATTTAACTTAGTACGCTATTAATAAATTTTAAGAACGATTGCAATTGTCTATCAGTGCCTGTGAAGTAGACCAAAAGGTCATCAAAATATTTGTGCCACTATAAACAATTGTTAAGTAAACTATATTTTTCTATAATAGATTTCGTCTACGAGTGAACTTAATGGATTGTCCATTGTTTATTCTTCTGTTAGTTAGTAAAACCGATTGTTAAATTGGAAATAGTTTTGTGTCAAGCATACCTTCAAGAATAAAAGGATTTCAGATAACAATTAAATATATAAAAGCATAAAAGCGATAAGTTTAAAAATCATATTTTTCACCTATCTGATGAAGCCATATTGCAAAGCAATTGTAAAACAAGAAAAATCATTTTGGAATTTTACACTGCGCCATTGTTGTTTTTAAAGAATTTTGAATCGCTTTTTAGACTGTTTTTTTGTAAATGTTTACTAGACTAAATAAAATTTACCTTAAGTAAATAAAAACACATATTTAGTTTAAATGATTCAAAAAATGAATGTTTTTTATTCTAACAAAAAAAAATACTTTACAAAAAAAGTTTCTATCTTGTAAATTTTTGTAAACTAGGGTTTAATGAAAAGCTGATAAAGAAAAATTTAACTTGTTTGTTGTATTGTTGAATTGATTTTTTTCAAATTAAATAGCTCTCATAGTTTTTGAATGATATTTTGAATAACGACAGAATTTACCAGTGAGAATAAACATTTTAAGTTTTGTTTACATTTTCAACACATTTTTGATAATTTTAAAGTCTTATATTCCTTGCACGAAATAAACATTATTATTATTATTATTATTATCATTTTTATCATTTTGATCCCTTTTAAATAAGCTTTGGTTATTTTGGTCCATTTTTGGTCATATTTGGCTAAAATATATTAGATTTAAAAAAATGTTTTTTAAACAAAATGATTAAAAGAGATATCAAAATGGCTAATTAAATAAATTTCTAAAAATTTTTTCCCATAGATTTTTTTAAGAATGGTCAATATTTTTATGCATTTTTGAAAATTTTTGATTTGGATTCCTTTTTTCTGTTTTTTTTTTGTTTGCCCTTTGACCATTCTATCATTTTAATCTCTTTTTAATAACATTTGGTTATTTTGGTTCATTTTTTATCATATTTGGCTAAAATAGACTTAATTTTATATCAAAAATGATACCCAGAAATACATACATTTATTTATATATTAAATATATAAACAAGTGAATCTCTTTGATTTGACATCTCCCGGCTCTTTAAGTCTAGTTTACCCAAAAATGATCAATACAGACCCCAGTATTCTGAGAAATGACCAAAAAGGGGACCAATATGTTAAAAATGAGATCAAAATGGTTAATTAAATAATTTTGTATAAATTTTGGAAATAAATTTTTCTCTTTTCTCAAATATGGTCAATATTTTTTTGCATTTTTAATAATTTTTACCATATTTTGATCCCATTTTAGTCATTTTAGACTCCTTTCTGTGATTATTTTTGGTTGTTTGGTTAGTTTTTGTCACTTTATTCCAATTTTGATCTTTTTTTTTTGTTATTTTGGTTAAAATAGACTAAGTGTTAGATCAAAAATGATGCTCAGGAAAGATTTTACATACACTAATAATAATAATAACAATAATAATAATATATAAACAAGTGCATCTTTTTTATTTAACATTTTCAAATCTTTTAAATCTATATTTTGGCCAAAAATGATTAATTGCGGACCCAAAATTACCAAAAATAATCAAAGAATTAAATTCATCAAAAATATGGAGATACAAATAAAATAAATGTTTATAAATAGAAATTTTTCCAAAAATAGTCAATATTTGAATGCATTTTTGGTCCTTTTTTTGATCATATGGATTCCTTTTCTGACTTATTTTATTGCTTGACTGTTTCAATCCTTATTTTGATCAGTTTTGGTCAATTTTTGATCATATTTGGCGAAAATAAACTCAATGTTATGAAAAAAATCAATACTTTATTAATATTATTATTTATTTACCATAATATTTATCAATGTTTAGGTATTTATTATTATCCAACATGTATCAATTTTTGTAATTTTCCAATATTTTCTGTATATTTTCTTGATTTTCTCTTAATATAATTTCTAGAAATTTCTTCTAAAAATTTATGGATTTTATTTTAATTGTTGTTTTTTAAGTATTTTTTTTTTAAATTGTTTAGAATTTATTATCTAATTTTCTAAGATTTTTCTAAAGTTTTCTGCCTGTATAGCTGTTTTCTATTGTTTTAAATTTCCGTTTCAATTAAAAAAGTAATTTTATTGGAATTAGAAATGTAGTTTTTAATGATGTAGTGATGTTTGAAGTTATTTAAAATTTTCGAAATATCTTATAATTAAAATGTATTAAAGTCCTTTACGTTGTAGAAAATTAACTAATACTTAGAAAAAACACGAAAACATTTGTAGTTGTAGATTTACGAAATGTTTTCGTTTTTCTTAAATTATTTTTTTACAACTGTTTTGAACTAGTTTTTGTTTTTCTTGAAAAATTTACATTTTCCGTTTTTTTTGCTTGTTTAGATTTTATTAATTTTGTATTTTTTTCATACATTTTCGTATTTTATTGGCAATTGTTAATTTTTTTTTGGAAATTTATACAGTTTTTGAAAGCAAAATGACAAAATTATGTTAGACGTTTTTCTTTACAAATCTATTTTTTTAATTATATTTTTACTACACAGAAAAAAGAAATTAAAAATTGTCATTAATTTCGAAGAATTATGAAATTTTCTCAACTTAAATTAAAAGATTTGGAATTTTCAATTACTTTTTGCCTTTTTTAGCAATATTTTTTTTACTCTATGTTAAGAGCTTTTGAAAATAATGTTTTTTATTTTTTATTAAAATTACATGATGAAACTCTTGAACACTGCAACAACTCAGTATTCATCTAGCATTCAAGTTTATAATCATCTGCAGACACGTGTTTCGAACTTTCGCTCTCTTCAGTACAGCTTTATTATAAAATTGATTTTAAATACAAATAAAAACATTTACTAAAATAAATATAATGAAATTATATTTTATATATTGAATGCTAGATTTTTTAATTGCTTTTGCTAATTTAATTTAATGAAATCAGTTTAAATTCATTTATTCATAATTTTTCATGTTACAGTTACATTTAAACAATCTAAAGTACATTTTATCATTTATTAGTTTATTCAACAGAAATAATTTCATTCAAATTAGTGTTGCTTTAATAGTTGTACTATTTGTAACACGCAAATTAATTTGTATTATTCAATGTCTGTCGAAGTATTAGCTAGAGAAGTAGTTGTTTCAAATTAATTTGTTTTGTAGTCTTAGTAAGACTCATTGTTGTAGATTCACGAAATGTTTTCGTATTTTTAAATTTACAATTTATCGTTGTTTTTATTCACATTATTTTAATTTTAATATTTACTAGGCTAAATAAAAACAAACTAAATATTTATATATGTTTAAAAGCATACAAAAAAGATTTAGGTGATTGACAAGTATTTTTTTACAATCAAAGTTTTGGAAAAAAAAAACATAAATAATTAGAGAAAAACACGAGAACTTAGTTTGTTTTGCAAAAAAGTTGCAAAAAAATGTTCATTTTTCATTGTCATTTATTTAAAAATAGGAATTGTTCTTACGCATTTTTAAAGAAATATTTTTTTAACTAGAAATTTTTAGAACAAATTGTTTCGATTAATATTTCAATTGTTGGGTAAAAATAAAAATAAAACTGAAATAAAATAAAATAAATTTATTTTAAGAAAATAAGTTTTCGGCTATAAAATATTAATTATGGTTCCCTGTTAACAAGAGCCACGGACCGGTTTCGATCTATTTTGGATCTCATCAGCGTAGAGCAGTTAAAGGAAACGGAGTTTTACTTTGGAGTTCTTAAATATCTTTAGGAAAAACAAGGCTTAGACAAATGTTAATAACTATAAAGTAATTATTCAATTAATAGAAGAGTTTGATTCAAAGAAGAGACAATTTATTATTATTATTTTAGTTTTCATGTTTTTCTTTTCTAAAACATTTTAATTTAAAAAATCTACAAATCCTAGTTTGATGTTTCAAATTTATAGTTTGTTCATAAGATTTCTAGATTTTAAGTATTTTATTGGTATTCTTCGGCTAGTATTAATACTTTAATTTTCTGGGTCTCCAGTTATCTTTTTTAACATTTAAATCTTTCGAATTTTCCAGCAAAATCTACCCAAAAAATTATCGCTTCTTGCTATTATCAAAGCGTGAAATCTACTCAAAATTTTTAGAATGTTTTAAATTTATTATCAAAATTTTTGTTGTTTTTTTGGATTATTTATAAGAATTGTTTAGTTGATTAATGGTTAAAGTGTTAACTTCGTGAAACATCTTGGAAAATTAAACAAAACCGTTTACTTTGTTGATATCACATATTGATATCAACAAAGTAAACGTTTTTGTTAAAGAATTGTTTAGAATTAATTGTATGATTTTTATAGATATTTTTAAAATAAAATTAAAGAAATTTCTAGAATATCATCTCCAACTTTTTCTCTTACAGTATTATATTGGATTTTTTGTAACTTACGGTCTAGTTTTCGTTTTCTGTTTTATTTTTGCTTTTTATAAACTGTTTCATAAAAATTCCGTATTTTCTAATTTATAATATTTTTTCACTCAATTAATTATTTTATAGATCTGAATTTATCAATTGTTTTTTTATTATATACAGATTATTTTCAAAACTGTATAACTTCAATTGTTTTGTAATAATTTTAAGGAATTTTGCTGTCTAATTTATTGATGGTATTTAATTTCTCTCTGAATTTTGTCTTCGGATTTTTCCAAGAATTTCTATTTAAATTTTTTAGAATTATCTTATAAATTCTTCTGTCTTTTTTAAATACTGTATTGGAAATATTTAGAACTTAATCTCTGATTCCGTTATCAGTTATCTAACATTTGCAAATTATTAATTGTCATCTGTTATCTGTCATCTGTGGTCTATATTTTGTTGTAGCGATTAGCTGTCAATTTTCCACCATCTGTCATCTGTTATCCGTCATTTGTCATCTGCCATCTGCCATCTGTCATTTATTATCTGTTATCTGTTATCTGTTATCTGTCATCTGTCATCTGTCATCTGTCATCTGTCATCTGCCATCTGTCATCTGCCATCTGTCATCTGTCATCTGTCATCTGTCATCTGTCATTTATCATCTGCTAATTGTCAACTAGCAAATATCAACTATAAAGTAAAATATATCTCCCAACTTTTAACTGTCAACTGACACTTGTTGACTATAATTATATTGCCAACTGAAACCTGTCATTTTAATCGGTCATTTGTCAACTATCACCTCCCAACTATTAAATGTCATTGGAAATATTTAGAACTTAATATCTGATTCCGTCATCAGTTATCTAATATTTGAAAATTGTTGATTGTCATTTATCATCTGTCATTTGTTGTCTATATTTTGTTGCATCGATTAGCTGTCAATTTTCCACCATCTGTCATATTGTCATCTGTCATCTGTCATCTGTCATCTGTCATCTGTCATCTGTCATCTGTCAACTGCCATCTATCATCTGTTATCTTTCATCTGCCATATGCCATCTGTCATCTGTCATCTCTCATGTGTAATTGGTTACTTATAAACTCTTAACTAACAACTATCACATTTTGACTATAAATTACCAACGTCAATATGTCATCAATCATCTGTAATCCCTCATCTCTCATATGTCATTTGTCAAGTGTCAACTATTAAATGTAAACTATAACTATAAAATATATCTGATAACTTTTAATTGTCATCTATCGCCTTTTGATAATAAATTTCCAACTGTTATTTCATTTATCATCTGCTAATTGTCAACTGTAAAATAAAATACATCTGCCAACTGTCAACTGACACTTGTTGACTATAAATATATTGCCAACTGAAACCTGTCATCGTAATCTGTCATTTGTCAACTATCACCTCCCAACTATTAAATGTCATTGGAAATATTTAGAACTTAATCCCTGATTCCGTCATCGGTTATCTAACATTTGCAAATTGTTAATTGTCATCTATCAACTGTCATTTGTTGTCTATATTTTGTTGTATTTTCCACCATCTGTCATCTGTTATCTGTCATATTGTCATCTGTCATCTATCAACTGCCATCTATCATCTGTTATCTGTCATCTATCATCTGCCATCTGTCATATGTCATCTATCATGTGTAATTGGTCACTTATAAACTCTTAACTAACAACTATCACATTTTGACTATAAATTACCAACGTCAATATGTCATCAATCATCTGTAATCCCTCATCTCTCATATGTCATCTGTCAAGTGTCAACTATTAAATGTAAACTATAACTATAAAATATATCTGATAACTTTTAATTGTCATCTATCGCCTTTTGACAATAAATTTCATTTATCATCTGCTAATTGTCAACTATCAAACGTCAACGGTGAAGTAAAACATATCTGCCAACTTTTAACTGTCAACTGACACTTGTTAACTATAAATATATTCCCAACTGAAACCTGTCATCGCAATCTGTCATTTGTCAACTATCACCTGCCAACTATTAAATGTCATTAGAAATTTTGACAACTTAATATCTGATTCCGTCATAGTTTATCTAACATTTGCAAATTGTTAATTGTCATTTGTTGTCTATATTTTATTGTAGCGATTAGCTGTCAATTTTCCATCATCTGTCATCTGTTATATGTCATACTGTCATCTGTCATCTGTCATCAAACTCTTGACTATCAACTATCACCTTTTGACTATAAATTGCCACGTCTGTATGTCATCAATCATCTGTTATCTCTCATCTATCATATGTCATCTGTCAAGTGTGAACTATCAAATGTAAACTATAAGTAAAATATATCTGGTAACTTTTAACTGTCAACTATCGCCTATTGACAATAAATTCACAACTGCTATATTTCATTTATCATCTGCTAATTGTCAACTATCAAACGTCAACTGTAAAGTAAAATATATGTGCCAACTTTTAACTGCCAACTGACACTTGTTGACTATAAATATATTGCAAACTGAAACCTGTCATCCTAATCTGTGATTTGTCAACTATCACCTGCCAACTATTAAATGTTATTGGAAATATTTAGAACTTAATCTCTGATTCCGTCATCGGTTATCTAACATTTGCAAATTGTCAATTGTCATCGATCATCTGTCATTTTTTATCTATATTTTGTTGTACCGATTAGCTGTCAATTTTCCACCGTCATCTGTCATCTATTATCTGTCATATTGTCATCTGTTATTTGTCATCTATCATCTGTCATCTATCATCTGTCATCTATTATCTGTCATCTGTTATCTGTCAACTAATTGTCAACTATCAAACGTCAACTGTAAAGTAAAATATAACTGACACTTGTTGACTTCTAGTTTGATAATGACAAGCTAAAACTGTCAAAACTATAGTCACTTAGTAAAGTAAGTGTTATACAAACAAAGTTAAAAAGTTTTTTATTTATAAATATATTGCCAACTGCTACATGTCATCGTAATCTGTCAGCTGTCGTTTGTCAACTATCACATGCCAACTGTTAAATGTCATTTGTTAATCAACATCTATCTAGAAACTCACTTGTTGATTGTCAAGTATTAAATATTGACTCTTAAACATCATCTACCTGAAAACTCTTATGTGTCAACTATCACCTGTTGACTATAAATGGCCGACTTCTATCTATCATCTATCAATTGTCAACTGTTAAGTTAAATATATCATTTTACTTTTAATTGGCAACTGACACCTATTGATTATAAATTGTCAACTGTTCGTTTTACTCAATCAACTGTCAAATTTATCTGACAACTTCTATCGACTGTCACGTGTTGACTCCAAATGACCAACTGCTACATGTTATCGTTATATATCATCGGTATAATCTGTCATTTGTCATGTGTAATCTGATATCTTTCACTTATCATCATATATCATCTACAATTTGTCATCTGTCGTCATAACATCTTAAATCTATGATCTGTCATCTGTAATCTGTTATTTATCATCTGTCATCTATCGGCTGTCATCTGCCATTTGTCACCTATTATCTGTCAATTGTTAATTATAAAATATTAGATGTGAAAACTAATCTATCAACTAACATCTGTTGACGATAAATTGTTAATTGAATCTAATAACATGTGATAGATGACCAATGACAGATACGAAATAACTATATCGTATCTGTCATTGGTCATCTATCACATGTTATTGACCGATAACACTATTAAATATTATCTGTCAACTCTTAACTGATAATTTTCACCTGCTTGCTATGAAGTGCCAGCTACTGTTGATCATCTGCTATCTGTTAACTATTAAATAGTAAATGTTATCTGTTAAATATCATCTATCTGACAACTCGTGACATCTATCACCTGTTGACAATAAATTTTCACCTTTCATCTATCACCAGTCAATTTATCTATTAACTATTAATTAATTAAGATTTATCTGGAAATTTAATTTCGCTGTCATCGTAATCTGTCATCTCTCATCTGTTATCTGTCAATTATCATCTATCAAATATCAAATATATTTCCATTTGATTATTAGAACTTAATCTCCGCTTTACTCAAAATTTTTCTGTTTCGTTTTTGCTATTTTTTGAAATTTCACTATAACCTTCGAATTTTGCAGCAAATTTTTAGAATTTTATTATAATTTCTGGGGTAGATTTGTAAATGAAATACTTATTTTATTACATTCATCCATTTCCTAGCATATATTTCGACAACTACTTGTCATTTTTAAAGGTGTACCTTTAACTGATAAGTTAATTATAGAGAACAAAACCATTTTTTCATTTACAAATCCACCGCTGTAGAGACGAAAGTATTAATTTTATTATAATTTCTGTTCAATCGCAGGATTTTTGATTTCATAAGTGTTTTATTCGAATCGTTTAGAACTTATTATCAGGATATCCCAGAATTTTCAAATAGTTTCTCCTTTTTTAAGTTTTTAATTTTCTTATGAACTTCGAATATTTGACACAATTCTTAAAACTTATAATTATAGAAAGTCTGTTCTGTTTGAAAATGGTAAGTGCAATTACCGAAACTTAAGTCACAGAAATAAATTACGTGTTATACTAACAAAGTTGTAAGTGTGTTTCATTTCTATTCAACATGTTTAATGAAGTAGAAACCTTCAACATCAAGAACATCTTGATGATTGCTTACGAGAAGGAATATCATAATACTCTCATAATTACGAAGCAATTGCCAATGAAATTCTCATGCCAACGATTACACTGACTTTGAGAATTATATTTTTTTTATATATCTACTATTATCCATTAGAAGGGTGTATTAGAAGACACCCATCATCTAATCTACACATATTACTATAGCTACTGATTGCACTTTAGTTAAAATCTAATTTCTACACATTAATTTTAATTTTAATACGATTCAACAGCATTCACATTATAATTCATATCATACACGACTTAACATCGCCGACGTGTAATTATGTTATTTTAATAATAATAACATTCCGGAAAAGTTTCCCAGCGCGGAATATCAGGAAATTTAAAAGCGACGACCCGGCCGTAACTTGTCTTTAAATTTTTTAACTCCGTTCCGTGCCCGGCGCGAAACTTTCCAAAACACATTACCGACTTTAATACAATCGAAAAGTGTATAAAAATTATATAAAAGGGAATTTATTTCCCATTTATCTCGCGCAGAACTCCAATTACCGCACAAATTGCAAAGACGCTCGTTAACAGCGGGTAATTATTTCCCTCCGGCCGCGATGGGAAATTTTTTCTGAAAAAAAATTTTTGCACAATGATGGCAGATTCACATTTACCATACGAAATTGCCGTTATTATTACAGCTGTGGAAATTTTAAATGAAAATGATTTTTAACTGTAGTATTAAATACATTCAAAAATTTCATAATTTTATTTATATTTTTATTATACATATAAAAATATTATTTGTTTATTATTGTTTATAAAATTTAGTTTCATTTGGAAATGAATGTTGATTAATACTGACTGATAAAATTGTTATTTAAAGTAATAAACTCTGGTCAATGGTGTTATTGGTCAATTAAAATAACTTCTTAATAAATTATAAAAAAAAACTCTGCAAACGTGGCTTTTATTATTACCGATTAAAATACGAGGGCCTGTTAAAAAGTTTTTAACTTAAGAACAGAGGACTTATTCATAGCATTTCCTCCATACACACCCTTCAATTGATGATGAACATCACAAGGCTGTGCATTCCTCACGTTAATAAAACTAATCACAACCCTAACTTCACAACTAGTGGCGTTTTTTTATTTAAAGAACATAATAAACACTTACATAAATAGCACAGTCAGTATCATACCTTGTCTATACATATAATTGCAATTATTTTTATGAAAGGCATTCACATTGAATCAGGGATAACGAATTGCGATATCAATATACAACAGTTGAAATATAACTGAACGTGTTAGTATACACCCGGCGGCTACACTATTCGCCAGCGCTCCGCACTGTACAAACGTCTACTACTTTCCTACCATCCCTCATACACAAATTCGACTATTAATATACTGTTAAAGTATCAATTACATCATTAGAGTAGGTGGAATATGCTTATTTTAATTTAATTTCCATGGTGTGATATTAGATTACAATGCGTGTAACATTTTGTGTACACATGTGCGTATGAGGGCGTTTCTGAAGAGGCTCAGTCCTTTACTGTGTGTGGGTGTGTGCGTTACAGCTGCATGAGAGCGAAATTATGATGATAATTGTTTGGAATGATCGCCGTTGGAACCTGTAAAACCAATGTGTTGGGGCGTCGGCGTCTTCCTTCGAGTCTTTGGCAATTTGACCTGCAGGATATGTCGTGACCTCTCCGACGGTGCCTACGGCATGTGTTCGATCTGCTTCTGCTGCGGTGGGACGTCCGACTTAGAAGTGCAGGATGATGGTTATGGTTAGTTTATTTTTACATGAGCCAAAAGATTAAATTTTCTGTACAATAAAACTAATAACTGAATAGTTGAGGCTGTCATTTACGAAAATTTACCAAAGTGAATAAAACTAATATTTTGGGTTGTGTTTGTCAAATTTGGGATAGTTATATTTCTCCTAGATGTCTAAATAAAAAGTTGAAAACTATCAATACGAGAATATTACCTGAAATTAAAAAAAAAATAGGTTAAATTTCAGATGATAATTTTATTTTCTTTCGAGAAAGAAAATTAAAATTGAAAATTTTGACATTTTTTGCTAATTGCTAATAAACAATTCGAGCTACATGAAATTTATATAACAAATAATTGTAGTGAATTCAAAAGTAAACAAATTAGAGGGAATAACCTTTTTACGTAAACCTCATAGTTTTCGCGAAAAATATAGATGGCCACATCAACATTTTATTAATTTCTTTTTGTAACTCTTATAAAAAATGGATTTTCCGTAAATAAATATTATTAGTACTATTATTATTGAATTTGTCTTGCCAAAAGAAATCGATTGGCCTGGACAGATTGTCTCTCTCTATTTAAATATTGAAGTAAAATAATAGCGAAATGTTATTATCGAATAAAACATGAAATGCTCAAAAATTATTCACCTAAATGTTACTTTTTATATACTTTTGCTATCGTCTTAAAGAAAAAAGTCGATTGCACTTCTTATATTTTCTCTAAAAGTCTCAATAAAAAAGTTCAAAATTCAATTCAAGAATTACAGAGAAAATTTTTTACTAAAATCGACTTATTAAGAAAAATCGATTAATGTGGATAGGTTTTTTGCCAGCTGAAATAAGAAAGTAAAATAATAGCAAGATTCGTTCTCTTTGTCAAATTATCAAATTGACTAAATTGTTAATTTTTATACATTTATTTTTGTTGCCATCTATTCATCTAGGATGAATTCTCGTGCAGACTAAATTTTGGATGAATATTATTTATATTATTTTTGTATGCATTAAGTTCTTTTTCTAGCACAACATTAAAACAAGCAAATAAATAAATAAAGAGATTAATTAATTATATAACTATTCATTTCTAGTGCTAAAAATTATTATTTTTCAAAATTTTAAACATTTTAGTTTTCAAATTAATCAAAATTTTCACTTTCAGTTTAAAATATTGTTCGTCTTTAAATTATTCACTTTTTAAAATTTCCATTCTTAATAGATTCCAAATTTTCACTTTATTAAAATTTCAGTTGTCATTGTTTTATTAAATGGTTTGCATTTCCTGAATTTTCAATATTAAAATCTTAGTTTAGAAAATTACTTTTACAAAATAAAATTATTAAAATATTTAATTTTAAAATTTTTCACTTTTAAAATAATTTTGTTAATTCAACTTAATTTTCACATTTTAAATAAACACTTTCTAAATTTTTCATTTTTTAAAAAATTTCAATATTTTCAGAATAGAATTTTTTTCAGAATTTAAAAATTTTAAATTGTATTTTGGTTGGGAATAAAAAATTTTCATTTTTTATTCAGATATGATAACTTTCAGTTTTAAAATTTCCAGTTATCAAGTTGTTCAGTTACAAAAATAATCATTTTCCAAATTATATGTTTTCAGTTTTGAACATTTTCAGCTATCTAAAACATTTACTTTCTAAAATATTTCATTATAAAAGGGTTAATTATATAATATATTATAGACAATTTTGAATATATAAAATTGTAAAATTTTTAAATAATTTCAGAATATAAATCTTTTCAGTTCAGATTTCAATTATTTTAGTTTTCAGAATTTATTTTATTTTTATTTATTGAATTTTTAAAATTGAGATTAAAATTTTCATTTTCATTTCACTTTTCAGCTAAAAAACTTTTTAAATACTTTACGTTTTATAATTTCAGATTTAAACATTTTTGTATTCAAAATATTTAGATTTAAAAGTTTAAAATAATCAAATTAATTACTATAATTTTCATTTTTAAAATATCCAGTTTTCCAAATTTTAAATTTTCAAAAAAAAAACACTAAAAGTTTCAGATATCATAATTTTCAGTTTCAAAATATTAATTTTTAAAATTTCTAGTTTTCAAGATGTTCAATTAGAAAAATATTCACTTTCCAAAAATTATATTTCAAAATTTTCAAATTATATAACTTCAAAAATTTAAGTTTTGAACATTTTCAGCTTTCTAAAACATTCACTTTTTAATGTTTAATTATAAAAGGGTTAATTGTTAAAAATTTGTCAATTTTAAAAATACACAATTGTCAAACTTTTCAATATTTTCAGAATATAGATTTTTTCAGTTCGACATAATAATTTTTTTCTAGGTCGAGTTGAAGAATAGGGAAATTTAGACTTTCCTATATAGTTTTCTTTTTAGGTTTCATAGAATTGCAAAAAAAAATTGAGAATTTTTTGTAGAGCTTTTCCAGATAGAGATGTATGAATGGGAATTACATTTAGCTTTCATTTGTAGGAAATCTTGACTTTCTTTAGATATAGGTATTTTTTACAATTGTAAAAAAGGCAAATTCAAAAATTTGGGTTTTTAGTTTTCAATTTATAAAAATATTAGTTTCGACATTTAAAATTTTCTGAAAATTCAAATTCAAATTCAAATTCAAATTCAAATTCAAATTCAAATTCAAATTCAAATTCAAATTCAAATTCAAATTCAAATTCAAATTCAAATTCAAATTCAAATTCAAATTCAAATTCAAATTCAAATTCAAATTCAAATTCAAATTCAAATTCAAATTCAAATTCAAATTCAAATTCAAATTCAAATTCAAATTCAAATTCAAATTCAAATTCAAATTCAAATTCAAATTCAAATTCAAATTCAAATTCAAATTCAAATTTACCAATACATTGTGAATAATTGTGTTATTAAAATTTATAATTTTGTAAAATGTCCGTTTTCAACACCAATAATAATAATAATAATAATAGTTTATATGTGCTTATAACATAAACATTTAAAATATTCAAAATAATTAGTTTCATATCAGTTTTAAAAAACATCGTATTTAAAATATTTAGATATTAAAGTTTAAAGCGATTAAAGATACAGTTTTTAACTTTAAAAGGTTTATTGGCTATTAAAAATGTTCAGTTTTAAAAAATGTTTTTCAAAATTCAAAATTTTCAGTTTCAAAATAAAGACTTTCAAAATTTCAGTGTTTAATTTGAAATATATTCACTTGCCAAATTATATATATTTCAAAATTTTCAAGAATATTTTCAGTTTCACACATTTTTAGCTTCATAAAACTCAGATTTCAGAAAGTATTCAAAAATCAGTTTATCAAAAGTTTTTTTTTAGAATTTTCAATTAACAAAATAATTACTTTTTTGACATTTTCAGTGTTGTTGGTTTGAGTTTACCTTGTGAACGAATTTAGCACTTAAAATAAACAAGGGAAGTAAGGAATAAACAGTGTTATTTTCATTTGAAATTTTCAGTTTTCAAAATTTTCGATTGTGAACATTTTCAATGTTTAAATTTTTTAGTTTTTGATATATTCAAATTCTAATAAAGAGAATGGTTGCGACCGTTACTACGTGGTAATTTATACTCACACTGAATTTTTGGTTAAAGCTCTTAGGGAGGATCGCTCGCTAACTTGGATATTATGGATAGTGGGATTGCAGGAGTGCATTTCTTAATGTCAAGTTCGTTTGAACGTCAAGGTCACTTAAATGTCAAAGTCATTTGAACGTCAATTTCGTTTAAATGTCAAGGTTGTTTGAAGGTCAAGGTCGTTTGAAGGTCAAGGTCGTTTGAATGTCAAAGTCATGCGTAGGTCAAGGTCAAGAACATCCTCTCAACTTGAACTAGCCGATTCTAGGACCTCCTCACGACCCTCAAGGTCAGAGGAAGTTTTAGAATCGTCTACTTTCCCCTACTTATCCCTTTTTTCATTGTATTATGGGATATTTAATATTTAACATTTGATACTAAGTTCACGGACATGAACATTCTAACAAAAATTTCTTATATGTTTTGAATTATAGATATTTTCTTTGAAATTTATAAAAACTTCTTATTTCAGATTTCTAAAATTTACAAAATAAGGAAACTTTGCAGTTATAATGTAACTTATTTTGTAACCTATGGTGATAACTTTGTGATTTTGTTTCATTTTGTTAAACTTAGGCTTAAGAAATGTTAAACCGGTTATATTAACATATGTATCTTTATACATTTTAATAAACAATAACAATAACAATAACAATAATTTTAACACCTATTTCTGTTCCTTTATTTTTGAATATTCTAGTAATACCTAATTTATTAATTATTTTTATAATAACTTTCCAGCAATTTCTAAA
This sequence comes from Ontholestes murinus, assembly GCA_963969525.1. Taxonomy (NCBI): domain Eukaryota; kingdom Metazoa; phylum Arthropoda; class Insecta; order Coleoptera; family Staphylinidae; genus Ontholestes; species Ontholestes murinus. The sequence continues at coordinate 6,920,996 of OZ018395.1, read as the reverse complement.
TATTTTTTCATTCATATTTCTGTAATTCCAAGCAGTTTTCTCAATTCCAAACTTTCTTCAAAATGCTGGACATTTTTTTCTTTACATTCTAAGAAATTTAAAGCAGGAATTTTTCTCTGAAATTGGAAAAAATTTTATCAAAAGTTTAAGAATTTCTCAGTAATTTTATTATCAGAATTCTGGAGATATTTTTCATTCAGCTTTTTGAAATCTTCCAGGCGTTTTTAGGTTCCCAAAATTTTGTTGTGGAATTCTCAAAATTGGGAGTAATTTTTTCTTCTATATTCCCAGAAATTTAAAATAGGGACGTTTCTTCTGGAAGCTTCTATTTTCTGACATTTATATTTTCTTAGCAATAGTTCATGTAGAATTTTGTAATTTTCGAATTTTTTTTTACCAAATTAAACGAATTTTTCTCAAAAATTTGAGAAATTGTAATTATTTCTTCAACCATTTTTATAAATCTTGAGCAATTTTTTCTACATTCCTAGAAATTTGCAGTGACTTTGTTTTTAGGATGTTTTTCTTCCAAATTGTGATAATTGTGTTCGATGTTTCCCAGGACCAGAAATTTGGAATGTTTGGAATGTAGAATTTTAGAATTTTTGAAACTATTTCTTCCAAATTGCACAAATTGTATTCAAATATTTTGAAACTTGTAACTATTTCTTTCATATTTCTATAAATTTTGAGCAAATTTTTTTCCACACTTCTAGAAATTTAATGCAATTTTGTTTCCTTCAATTTTTTCAAAAATTTTCAAGCAACTTTAAAGCTTATTTCTTCAAGATTTCCAAATCTTGAAATTACTCATTTTGCATTTCTTTATCCCTTTTATGTCAATTTGGAATGAGGATTCTAAATATTTGTTTAGTAATTTTATTTTAAATTTCTTGAATTTTCTATTTTTTTTCATAATCCTTTCTATGATTTTTTGATTCTATACTTGTTTTATAGAATTCTTATTTGATAGCTTTTTCTTCACACACCTAGAAATAAAAGTAAGAATTTTTCTTATACATTGGAAGGAAATTGTTCGAAGTTTCAAAAGTTTTTCAGTAAGTTTTTACCTTATATTGAGATATTTCTAGCAAAATCTAAGATATAATTTTGGAGTTTTTTGGTAAATTTTCTTTTAGATTGCAAGAAATTTCATCAAAAATTAGAAAATTTAATTTTTTCTTCTTCCAGATTTCTAAAAATGTTAAGCAATTTTTATCCACACTGCAAGAAACTGCAAACTAAATGTTTTTTTTATGTTTTCTTCCAAATTGTGAGAATTGATTTCGATGGTTCCCAACAAACAAAACTAAGATGTTATAGCAACTCAGGTTTCTAATTTTTTCCCATATAAACTCTTTCATTTTTTGGGGCAATTTAGGTTTTTATAATTTTCGAACAAGTTCTCTTTAAGTTTTTAGAGCTTATTTTCGAGACTTTTGAAGTTTCTTATTTTGTAATTTTTTTGTCTTTTTTCTGAATTTTCGATTTTTCCTTTCTAAATCATAAGAACTTGGCATGGGGATTCTAGAATTTTTGGTAGTAATTTTACTTTATATTTCTTAAATTTTCTAGCAGAATTTTATCTAGTTTTCTAATAATTTCTAAGCATTTTTTTGATTCCTATTTTGTAATAGTTCTTATTATTTGATAGCTTTTTTCCTCCATAATTTTTTCTTGGGGAATTCTTAAAATTGGCAGAATTTTTTTCTGCTACACACCCCGAAATTTAAAATAGGAATGTTTCTTCTGAATGGTTCTTTTATCTAACGTTTATACTTCTCTAATAATTACTTATGTAGAAAAATTTTCTTCCAAATTGCAAGAAGTTTCCTCAAAAATTTTAAAAATTATAATTATTTCTTACATATTTCTACAAATTTATAACAATTTTTTTCTACACTCCTAGAAATTTGCAGCGATTTTCTTCTTCCAAATTATGGGGATTGTTTTTGATGGTTCTAAAATGTTTAGCAATTTTGGTTCTTATATTTTTAGAGTTTCATAGAGCTAGTTTTTACTTTTTTTTTAAACATTCTTGACTTCCAAGATCTTCAAATTTAAAAAGTTTTTCACTTTGTAATTTGATATTTCCAAAATATTAGGCCGTTTCTAAATTTTCAGATTAGAAAAGTTAAAGTTATCAAAAATTTCAACTTTTAGAATTTTCAGTTGTCAAATTAAAAATTTTCAATTTTGTAAGGTTTCAAACATTCAAAATTTTATAATTTTTAATTAGAATTAATTATTTATAATTTTTTAATATAGTTTTCCATTTTCAGTATATTTAAGTTTAATATTTTTTTAATTTTAAATGTTTCACTTTTTTGAAATTTTTGTATTATGTAGTTTTCCAATCGTGCCGTTTTCTAAATAAACACTATTAAAAATTTTCAGTTTTAAAAAAGTCAAGAAACTTTTTAAATTTTCAGATTCAAAAATTTTTAAAATTTCCTATTTTCAGTTTTTATGTTTTAAACATATTTAGTTATCGAAATTTTTACTTTTGAAAATATTCAGTTTCGAAAATATTCTCAATTATCAGTTTTCAAAATAAAAAAATCTTTCAGAATTTTCAAATTTAAAAATGTGTTTTATTTTGGAAATTTTTAAGTATTAAAATTTTTAATTTACAAATTTTAAATTTTTTTAATGTTAAAACGTTTCAAAATTATCATATTAGAAAATTTAAAACAAATATTAAATTTTTCAAAATTTTCAACTTTTTGGTGGTGAGAATTAAAATTTTCAGTTTTATAAATATTCAGGTTTCAAAACATTTCCAATTTTGAGTAATAATTTTTTAGTTTTCCATTTTCAGAACATTTAAATTTCATTTTTTTTTATTTATTTATAAATTTTAAATGGTTCACTTTTAAAAATTTGAATTTATTGTATGAATAATTTTCCAAATTTCAAATGATTAAAATAAACATTATTAAAAAATTCAGTTTATAAAAAAATTGGAAAATTTTTCAGTATTCAAAATTGTAAATTTCAAAATATTGACTTTCAAAATTTCAGTTCATAATTTGAAATATATTTACTTTCCAAATTATATATATTTCAAAACTTTAAAGAGTATTTTCAGTTTCAAACATTTTTAGCTTTCTAAAACTCAGATTTCAGAAATTGTTCAAAAATCAGTTTATCAAAAGTTTTTTTTTTAGAATTTTCAATTAACAAAATAATTACTTTTTGACATTTTCAGTGTTGTTGGTTTGAGTTTACCTTGTGAACGAATTTAACACTTAAAATAAACAAGTGAAGTAAGAATTAAACAATGTGTTATTTTCATTTGAAATATTCAGGTGTCAACATTTTCCATTGTGAAACTTTTCAATGTTAATTTTTTTTATTTTTGAAATATTTAAATTCTAATAAAGATAATTGTTGCGACCGTTACTACGTGGTAATCCATACTCATACTGAATTGAAAAATTCACTATGTTTTAACCAGAAATAATTAATTATTCAATTCTAAATTTTCAGTTTTTTTTTATTTTGATTTTCAAAATGATGACTTTTCTATTTTGAAATTGTTTAAAATTTTAATAAATAATATAACATCCTCTCTTGAACTGCGACCTAAATGGTCTATTGTTCTAAATAATAATAATTAATATAACTTTTCGAAGTTTTAAGTTTTTAGGTTTTTCAGAATTTTAAGTTTCCAAAATTTCTAATATAGCGGAAAGAAAATTTTTATATATAGAATTTTTATCATTTAGAGATTTTTTATGCATAAATAGTTAAATGCCTGGAAACTGTTAATATTTTGAATTTTGTCTACATGAAATTTTCAGAGTGAAAAAACTTTTACATAAAGCATTTTTTAAATTATTTGCTACGCATAAAAAAATCAGTTCTTTTTAAAAAGAAGTAGAAATCTTACGAAAAACAATATTAAGAAGTTGGTTTACATGAAATTTTATTTGGAGAAACTTTTGATATATAAAATTTTCAGTATTTGTAATTTTACACAAAAAACTGTCAATATTAAGAATTTTTTGCTTACTAAATTTTCAATCTAAAGCAACTTTTATACGTTAGTCTAAAAAAATCAACGTTTGTAATTTTTGATGCGAATTTTTATTTTTCAATTTAGTTTTTATCCATACAATTCTTAAACATTAAACTTTGATATCTTGAATTTTGGAGGAGTTCACTTCTTAGTACATTTTTAATGAATATAATAGTTATTCATTAAACTTTGAACATTTAAAAATCATTTCCACTCAATTTATCGAGGCCATAAATAAAAATATTAGATGCAACTCGGATGGATAATATAAAGTCTGTAAGTTACGTAATAAAACATAATAATAATTGGAGACTCGATATTGACGTTTGCGTTCGTCTATTAGGGATGAACCCGATGGTAAATAAATATTTCCGAAAATGGGGGTCGAAGGGGAAGTTTGGCTTTAACGTCGCATCGCGAATAAAGGCGAAGTGCGGCATAAAGATCGCACTGAAATGTAAATACACATAAAAGAATTTTATGTGTTCCCAAACAAAATTTCCCTCTGCAATATTGAGACGCGGCGCTAGGAAGTTTCCGGTTACCGATGCCAAATTATTAAGGGTTGAATTTCGGATTCCCAAATATTGTACGATAAAAAACGGCGGAATGCGTTTAACACTCGGAGTAGAATATGTATAGTTTATCTATTCGATTCAGTTTTTTTCTTCATATTTTTTACCTATAGAAAAATTTATCTACTATTTTTTTGAGATAAATAATTACATATCGAGTGATATAAGTTATAACTAGATATGCGAATAATTATTTTCCTATCTAAATTCTGAAAATGATTCATTCGACTTTAAAAAATTAAAGCTACTGTTAAAACTTTTAATATCAATTACATCATAAGTAAGATGATTTATTATATTTTTTCTTAATAAAACTTTATTATACTTTAACAGGTGATGTATTTACTGAGATGAATAACTTTAATCACTTTCAGTTTCGTGCCAGTCGCGCTGATTAAATTCGTTCAGTGGCTCTTTTTTTTACTTCTCTTTTTCTGTTAAATGGTAGTCTTAAATTCCGGAACAGTATTTAACTTTTAAACAGCGTCTGAGGAAGTTTTGTGCAGGTATAAAGGAAATTGCGCTTTAATTGTCTCGCGGAACACTATTAAATTATTTTTAATCCATTCCACTGAGTTTACGAGCGCTGAGCGCAACTTTACACCAAATTGACAATAAAGAAACGACCCGAACTCAAAGCGGACTTAAATAATGTTATAAATAATAATAAATGGATAGAAAAACATTATCATCACTTTTTAAGAATTAGCTATATAGAGTAATCATAATTTAATGACCTGTAACAGTGGAGAAATTATTTCAATTTTTAATTTACCCAGGTTTAAAAAATCAATCGTTGCAACAATACTATGTAAGTATTTTTAAAGTGTAGTTTCGATCAGGCCCGATGAAACATAATTAATGCGAGGGGTGCCAGCGGCAGCGATTCCTTTATTGATTGGTACTGTCTATCCGAACCGGCTTTCGCATATCAATTCATCCCCCGAGCACGCTCGATGCATGAAATCTATATTTGTTATATATCAAACATCGGATGTGTGCACGCCAACGAAATTTGCATATATCTACATAAAAGAAATACGCCGTGTTATTAGATCTAGCGAAAACTCGATTATTTTTAACGCTTGTTATATAACGCAAGAAAAAATATTAATATTATCGGCGTGGCGCATTCAAAATTAATATTTGTGTTCAATGTTTTATATATCAAGTTATAAAACTGAAACTAGATGAAATAATATTTTTATTAATATGCTGTTTTTATAATTTTTCACTAGACTGTGCCTTAATAATAATTTAAAAATAAATTATACAATAGATTTTTACTAATTATTAATCAACATCTTCTTATACTGTAATATAGGTAATTTATGACGTTTTCTTTTTTTTTGCTTCATTTTGTTTAATAGTAATTATTATTCGGAGAATAAATTGCGTGTTTGTGTTGGAGACAGTTTAATAAGGTCATGAGGAACTAAATCAAGGAGATAAAACGATATGGAAGTCGAGTGGTGTACTTTATGGGCCTGCGGTGACCTTGACCTTACCCTCCCAAGTTTTCGGCCCGGGGATCGCCCCCGGCTCAAGGGTATTGATAACAGATGAGAGGGTAAATTAATAAGGAGATGAAAAATCGATAAAATTTAGATTATTAATGATACTAATAATTATGTAGGACAAAGTTGTTTAATAAAGTATATTCAGATTTTTTATCGCCAGTATTTTCTCAGATATGAATAAAAATTCTTTTATATTCTTTTAAATGGAAATCATAATTGGCTATGATCTCATACGATAGATTATTTTTTCTCTCTTTAATCTAATATGACGTATGACACTTATTTCTATAAATAAGTATGTTACGGCCATTTTAAATTAGGGAAATTCCTTTCAGATATCTAAAAATATCAATAGTTTTGCTTCCACAAATTTTTCATGAATTTTAAATTCTTGAACAATTTTCTTCTCTACTTCTATAATATGCTAGTAAATTTTCTTTGAAATTCCAAAATTTTTCTTTACAGATTTTATAATTCTCTAGTAATTTTCTTCTAGACTTTTTCAAAATGGCAGAAAAGTTTTTTGAAGGTTCTAAAATTCTTGAGAATATCATTCATATTTTGTAAATTGGACGTAATTTCTAATCAAAACTAGAGAAAATTTTCTACTCGACTAACCCACCCTCCAATCCGTAAAACACTAGCAAGGGCTTCATTAATTAAATATTGAATTATCAAAGAGTTTATAATTTAATTATTGCATAAACGTTATTTCCCATTGAACTTTTAATTATGCAATTCCCGTTTGTATTAAATAATTTGAGGGTGAGATAGTGGCCAACCACCCACCCTAGATATGCAATTTGAGCTACAACACACTTTTAAATTCTTGGCAAGCACTAATGGTATTTGCGATCGTTTTGTTAGAAAATTGAAAATTTAATAGTGGGAGAAGTTTCTATACACATGTAGGGTGGGTGGGTGGCCTCTAACCTATCCTCTAATCCGTAAAACACAAGCAAGGGTTTTATTAATTAAATATTGAATTGTCAAAGAGTTTATAATTTATTTCTTGCCTAAAGGTCCTTTTAATTTGAATTTTTAATTATGCACTTCCCTTTCGTGTTACATGATTGGAGGTTGGGATAGTGGCCACCCACCCACCCTACATATATATTAAAATTTAAGCTACAACACACTTTTAAATTCTTGTCAAGCAATAATAATATTTGTGATCGTATTTTTTAGAAAATTAGAAATGTGATAGTGGGAGAAGTTTGTATACATATGTAGGGTGGGTGGGTGGCCTCTAACCCATCTTTCAATCCGTAAAACACCAGTAAGGGTTTCATTAATTAAATATTGGATTATCAAAAATATTCCAATTAAAATAATTAAAAGTCTAATGTCTTTCAGCACATTCTCTTCAAAATTGAGAAAAATGTATTCAAGTGTTCTAAAATTTTTAAGGATTGTTTTCTTGTTCTTTAGACATTCAAAGCAGTTTATTTTTAAAATTGCTAAAATTTTCTACAAAATTCTTAAATTTTCTTCTAAATATTCAAAATATTCTAACTGAAAAAAATATTTTTTATTTCGACATTTCCTAGCAATTGTAATAATACTTTTATTGGATTCCACAATTTTCTATAAGGTTTTATTTCAGGTTTTTTTAAGTTTTTTTATTACTTTCTCTTCAGAAATCAAAAAAAAACCTACACTGGTTCTAGAATAATTGAACAACTTTTAAATAGAGTTCTAGAAATTTTTCGTAAATTCTTCATGAAACTGCTGAAATTTTTTTATGAGTATTTTAAAACATTTTATTCTAAATATTTAGAATATTCCAAATGAAATAATAAAAATTTTCTTTGAAGATTTATCTAAGGAGTCTAATGTTTTTCAGTAATTTCTCGTTTCAATTCAATATATTTTCAAGGGTTCTACAATTCCTTAGCAGTTTTATTTGATGTCTAGAAATTTAAAGTAATTTGTCCTTAAAAATTGCAAAAAAATTCTACAGAACTCTAAAATTTTCATCCAAATATTCAAAATAGTCCTATTTCCTACCAATTGTAATAATACTTTTTTTGGATTCCACAATTTTCTGGAAAGTTTTATTTTAGGTTTCTAATGTTTTCTAGAACTATCTCTTAAGAAGTGCAAACAAAATCTTCAAGGTTAACTAAATTTTTAGAAATATAACCTAATCTCTTCTCGAAACTTCAGAAAATTTTCTACTTAAAATATTCTTAAAGTAAAATCTTCTAAATTTTAAATAGTATAAAATAAACTATAAAATAAAAGTTGTGCAATATGTATCCCAGAGTTAAAGCCTTTACAATTACGTCTTCTTCAAAATATTTTAAATATTCCAATTGAATTAATTAAATTTGCTTAGAGCGTGCTAAAATATTCTAGCTTTAATTAAATGGTTCTTAATTTTTTGATAACTTTTTTCTAGTTTTCTTAAAATTGCGAAAGTTTTCTATAAGAATCCAAAATTTTCTAGAAATTTTCTTCTAAATATTTAGTATATTTTAATAATTATTGTTTTTTCTTTCTACAATATTCTAGGAAGTTTTATTTTAGGATTTTAAAGTTTTCCAGTACTTTACTTTTAGAATAATGAAAATTTGCTTAAAGGTCTCGAGAAATTTTCTTCTAGATATCTACAATATTCCAGTTTATATTCCGTCAAAATCAAAATTGCAGACATATTATATTTTTCAAAGTTCAAGGATTTCATAGAATTTTTTCGAAACGATATTTATTTTTTAGGGGTTCTATAATTTTAGATATTTAATTTTCTGAAGTATATTCGACTCAGAATTGCAAAAAATTTCTTCAGATTCTAAAATTCTCGATCAATGTTTTCTACATTTCTAGAAATTTCAAGTAACTTCTTTTTAAAATTGTCAAAAAGTTTTACAAGAATCTAAAATTTTCTGAAATTTTGTCTTCGAAATATTTAGAATAGTCCAATTGAAATAATAGATTTCCTTTCGGGTGTTCTACAATTTTATTTTAAGTTTCTAAAATTTTCTAGGAAGCTTTTCTAAAATGTTTCAATACATTCTCTTCAGAATTGTAAAAAAATTTCTTCAGAGGTCCTAAAATTCTCTAACAATTTTTTTTAGATTTCTATAAATTCAAAGTGATTTATTTTTTCTGAATATTTCTGAATAGTTTTCCAATACTTTCTCTGCAGAATTGCCACAATTTTATTCACAGACTATTCTAAACTTTTTGAGCATATGTTTGTAAATGTTCAGAATATTCTAATAGAAATTATTATAACTTTCGAGGAATCTACAATTTTCTAAAAAGTTTTATTTTAGGTTCCTAAAGTTTTTTAGTAAATTTTAGTGAGAATTGGAAATATTTTTTTAAACAGCTCTAAAATTTACAAACAATTTTTTTTTAGATTTTTAGAAATTCAGAGTTATTTCCTCCTAAAATTGCGAAAACTTTCTACAAGAATCTGAAATTTTCTGTGAATTTTCTTATAAATATTTAAAATACTACAATTGAAATAATAAAAAATCAGGCGTTCTATACTTTTCTAGCAAGTCTCATTTTATGTCTCTACAGTTTTTCGTTATATTCTCTTCAGAATTGCAAAAATCTTCTTTAAACTTTCTAAAAGTCTGAAACAGTTTTTTTAGTTTTCTTCATTAACTTGCGACAACTTTCTACAAGAATTTAAAATTTTCTATGAATTTTCTTTTAAATATTTAGAATATTACAATCGAAATAATAAAAAATCGGCGGATCTTTAATTTAAGTTTTGTTTATTTTATAAAGTTTTCTTCAGAATTGGAAATTCTTTTTTAGGTTTTTAGAAATTCAGAGTAATTTGTTCATAAAATTGCGAAAACTTTCTTCAAGGATCTGAAATATTCTACGAATTTTCTTCTAAATGTTTAGAATTTTATAATTGAAATAATAAAAATAATCGGGGTTTTAGAAGTTTCTAGGAAGATTTATTTTAAGTTTCTAAAGTTTTCCAATAAATATTCTGCAGAATTGCCAAAGTCTTATTCAAAGATTCTAAAATTTTGAAGCAATTTTTTCTAGATTAAAATTTTGTCCTAAGAATTTAGAATATTCCAAATGAAATAACTATTATTTTCGGGGGTTCTACAATTTTCTAGAAAGTTTTATTGCTGCTTTCTAAATGTTTTCTTAATTTACTTTATTTCTTCCATACCGAAAGTATTTCCTTTAAGGATTTTTTCTAGATTCTAAAATTCTGGATCAACTCTTTCTAGATTTCTATGAATTCAAAATAATTTCTTTTTAAAATTGCAATAATTTTCTTGAAGAATCCAATTTTTTTTAGAAATTTTCTTTTAAATATTTAGAATATTCTAATTAAATTAATAGTTTTCTTTGTCGAGAGTTCTATAAGTCTTATTTTAAGTTTCTAAAGTTTTTCATAATTGAAAATAATTTCTTCAAAGATTCTAAAATGTGTGATCCATTTTTTTGTGAAAATTTTATACAATAATCTAAAATTTTTTAATTCTTGAATGTTGTCGGCGTTAACTTGGTGGTACATTTTAATAAGATAATTAAAACACTTTAACTTTGTTTTACCACATAATATTTTTGTGGTAAAACAATGTTAAAGTGTTTTAATTATCTAAATTTTTTTCTTCGAAATGTTTCTACAATTTTCTAGGCAGGTTTATTTTAAGTTTCTAATTTTTTTTAGTACATTCTCTTCAGAATTAAAAGAATTTTCTTCTAAGACAATTTTTGTTAGATTTCTATAAATTCAAAATAATTTCTCTTTAAAATTACAATTTTTTTTTACAAGAATCCAAACTTTCTGCAATTATTAGAATATTCAAAATAATAGTTTTCTTTACGGAAGTTCTACAATTTTCTAGTTTTTATTTTAATATACAAATTAAATATTGAAATATCTAGTGCAGTGTTAATGATAATAATTAATATTGAGACTAATAAATCTCTTTTATTTTAAGTTTCTAAAGTGTTTCGAGCCTTTTTTACTTTTAATTTAATTTTATTCTAAGCATTTAGAATATTCCAATTCAACTAATTATTTTTTCGAGGGCTCTATTACATAATTTTCTAGAAAGTTTTATTTTGGTAAGATAATGGTTGCGACCGTTACTACGTGGTAATCCAAATTCACTATGTTTTAACCACAAAATTTATGTATCTTTCCATAATTTATCACGAAGTTTACTTCTAAACTTAAATCATTTTAGTTTTGGGATGTTTTTGTAGTTTTTCTATATTTTTCTATTATTTTCTCTACAAAAATACCAAAATTAACTACAAAGGTTCTACAATCCCTTAGCAGGTTTTTTTAGATTTGTGAAAATTTCCAGTACCTTCTCTTCAGAATTGCATAAATTACTTAGAGGACTCTCGAATTCTCTGAAAATTTTCTTTAAAATACATAACTATTATATTCAATTAACTTTTTATCAAAATTTCAAAAATTTTGATGAAGGCTTCAAAAATTCTCTAGAAGAATTTTATAGGAATTTAGGTTTTTGGAAAAATTCTTTGATAGTTCCAGAATTATTTAGCGGTGATGTTCTAGATTTTTATTACAATCCAATATTTTTCTTCTAAATTACAAAACAAAAATTCTAAGAGTTTTGAATTTTTGATCAATTTTTGAAAATGGCAAAAGTGTATCACTTGTCTATGAATTTTGAAATTTAATAGGTAGAAGAAGCAAAGGATAAAATAAATAAGAAATAAAATATTCCAGAAATTCATCTTTAAAACTGAATTTTCTTCAGAAATCTAACTTTTTTTCTATTTTCTTCTAGATTTTTTTATAAATAGTGAGTATATTGAAATTGAAATAAATAAATGCTACAATTTTCTAGCAAGTTTTGTTTAAGGTTTCTAAAAGGTCCCAGTACTTTCTCTTCAGAATTACGACAATTCACATTAAAAGTTATTAAATACTGAAGTTAAGAATTCTAGAAATTCGAAGTAATTTCGTATTAAAATTGCAAAAAAATTTCTAAATTTTCTGGAAATTTTGTTTCAAATATTTAGGATACTCCAATTGAAATAATATTTTTTTCTTTCAGATGTTCTACAATTTTCTGGAAAGTTTCATTTAAGATATCTAAAATTCTGGAGAATTTATAATTTTCTTCTAAATATTAAAATTTTCCAATTGAACTAATATTTTTTTTCGAGGGTTCTCCAATTTTTTAGAAAGTTTTATTTTAGTTTTTTAAATATTTCTCGTACATTCCTTTTAGCATTGTGAAAATTTGCGTAGACGATTCGAGAATCTGCAATATTTAAGGCTTTATTTTGTCAAAATAAAAATTGCAAACATTTTCTTTATTCGGGGCTTCAAAATTTTTATAGAAATGTTTCCTAATTTTCTATAATATCCTAATAGATCATCTTTAAAATAATAAAAAAAATTAGTGGTTCTACATATCTTTAGTATTTTGATTTTAGATTTCTATAATAATACAGAAATTTCATTTACAAATTTAAAAAAAAAATGAGACCCCTAAGATTGTTTAACATTTTTTTAATTAAAAAAAAATCTTTGAGGGTTTTAGAATTCTTCAAAGTTGTGAAAATTTTTTTTAAGAGTAGAGTTCTAGTATTCACTACCATTTGTTTTTAGTTTTAGTTTTTATCAAATGGAATAGTTTTATATACTGTAGTTTGCCTTTTCTAGTGTTTTAGCCTTTACCATTTATAATTTCCTATATTGTAGCTATATTAGTTTTACAGATTCTAATCTTTTCATATTTGGATAGCTCAACTTATCTCACCCTGCTGTATAGATGTTTGGTATTTTATCGGTGGTTGAGTTTTTATAATTCCTTTTATTATCCCCAGATATCTTAGTTAAATAAATTTTGGCTAGGAAGTATAAATCTTTTTCTGCGGGAAAGATTTTTTTTACCTCTTTTACGCTCTGATCGCTCAAAATCGATATCCTCTCAGGTGACACCATTGAGATAAAATTACGCTTATGCTAATAATTACGTCCTCATACACGACAGGGGTTCCCCATTTCCAAATTTCCAAGTTGTTCATAAGCCTTTCAGCCAAGAAATACCGCCCCGATACTGAAATACGCATCGTTCGGCCAACTAATGAAAGACAATGGCTGAGAAACTTGGAATCACCGGGAGACTTGTTTGTGCCGTTTTAATTATAGCGAAAAGGGCGGATCGGGCTTTAATTAATGCCGTATTCGCGGACACCCCATACACACAATGTTGTACAACTTTTCCGCTCCCCACACAAACACACGCACAATAACTCCCCCTCTTATTGTTGGTGCCGCGATTGTTGTTTTTTATTGAGTTGAGGGTATCATTATTTCAATACATCCCTTAACAATTTAGAACAAAAAAAGTAGTATCTTATCACAGAGATAAGATAATGATGTACTTCCCCAAATACATTATAAAGAAGTAGGGAACAAAGATATACGTTATTGGGGTGCTGATACCCGAAAAGAATATGTCTATTGTGGCCTTGAATGGGTGGCTTTTAGGCTTATGAAAGGTTCGCATTTAAATTCGTGACCGTAATGATCTGATCGTATTAGTATAAAGTTGCCTAGTTAATAAATACTAATGGTTTTTAATCCATTTTAAGAAAAATAATTCCAATAAGTAAATCATTAAATATTCTATCTCTTACATTTTATGTAGACTGAATTTTCTAGTGAGAAAATTTTACGTTTTAGTTTTTTTGTTTATTTTTTTAATATATATTGAAGTAACACCCAATTAAAAATTATTTAGCAAATTTAATTTTTTTGATTATTTCATTAATTGTTAAAATTGTTAAAAAAAAAATTAATTGTTGAAATTTAACAAGAAAGGTCAGTTTAAAATTTACGTACAAACTTTAACCTACCTCAATGAAATTTATATTGGTCTAGCGTACTCATGACCTACCTTAATAAAATATATTTTGTCTAGTCACTACAAGGTCAGGACTATGCTACACCAATATATAATAAGTTGAGGTAGGTCACGAATACGCTGGCTTATTGTACGAGAATTATACGATGTTGCATGCATGCATGAAAAACGCACAATTTATAATAAAATCCTTTACTACGCTTTTAAATTTCTTAGAGGGAAGATTTTTTGTTCGTGGGCTTAAAGAGAAATAAAAATTAATTTAAATCCGTAGTATCTAATAACTGCTTGAGATTTTAATAATCTGGATTATGATAAATTTCGATTATCTTTGCCTTGTCTCATATTTGTTGAAGATTCCGTTTGATCTCTAATAACTTTTAACTTAGGATTCCTATTATTCCTATAATTTTCTGAGAGAAGTCTCATCTACAATAATTTATTATTAATTCTATCTTCAATTTATCCGATATTTCCCTTTTCAGGGAACTCTATTCTAGTAGAATTAAATATCTGCTATTAATTTCCGATTTACTATTTGTATTACAATTTTCATAAATGAACAATTCTGCACTCGTTAAAATTCTTATAGCCATGCCCTCCCTTGCAAAGTTATAGGCCGAAATAATTGAATTTGTGTAATATTTGTGGAGTTTTGATTAGTGATAAAGATACTGATACACCAATATCGCCGGATAGATGTTTGATGCACGTCAAGAATAAATCTCAAATTTATCAGAGTGGTAAAAGCTAAAAATGTATCTATTAAGCTTGCTTAAATTTTTTAAACATCGAGTTTTCTAAATATTCATTTTTTTAAATTTTACGCAATCTAAATGTTATAAATATTCAAGTATCTAATAATGTAGTTTTTAGACCATTAAATATTCCAGCTTATGAATTTTATGTAGACTGAATTTTCTAAATATTGAAGTTTCTGTCTGTATATACCTAATATTCAATAGGTATACAAAACTTTCAATATTTTAAGGTTTTTGAATTATCCAAATATTAAATTTTCTGTCGAGTTTAATTTTTTAATATTACCAATTTGATTTTCAATTTTACGTAGATTTCATCGTATAGATTTGTACCTTAAATATTTTTTATTTTTAATATTGAATTTTTTTCTTATAATTGAATTTACGTTTCATCGAATATTAAAATTTCCATTCATTAAACCTAAGTTAAACTATATGTTATAAATATGGAAGTATCTAATAATAAAATTTTTGAAATATTAATTATTCTATCGCTTGAATTTTATATAGAAGGAATATTCTGAACATTGAAGATTCTATTCATCGAACTTAAGATAAACTAAATGTTTTAAATAATGACGTATTTATATAAAATTATAGACTAAATTCTATAGAATAGTTTTACATTGACATTTTTCTTCTAAATATTGTTGTTTCTTATAAACCAATTGAATTACCATTTTCTTGAATTTTATATAAATTGAATTTTATAAATATTAAAGTTTCTATCGCTTGAATTTTATATGGACAATATTTTTTAAGTAGGGAAGTCTTTGTGCAATTAATTTTTCGTAAACTTAATTTTCTATAATTTAAAGTTTTTAGTATCGAATTTATTTAAACATTGAATTGAAAGTAGACTGAATTTTCTAAACGTCAGGTTCCTAAAATTACCAATTTGATTTTAGAATGTTACTATTTTATTTCTAAATATATAAGAAGTTTATAAATGATTTTTCTAAACATTGAATTTTATATAGATTGAATATTCTAAATATTGAACATTTTATAGAATTTTATGTATAATGAATTTTCGAAATATATTTATATCGAGTGAATTATATTATATATATATATATGTATATTAATTTTTCTAAATTTCAAAGTTCTTAGTAATGAAAAATAACCAAACATTAATTTTTGTATTCTTAATGTTACCATTTTGATTTTCAATCTTACTTAAACTAAATTCTATAGAATGTTGATTGAATTTTATAAATATTATGTTTCTCTCCATTAAACTTAAAGTAAATTTAAAATTTAAACTGTTGAAGTAGCTAATTATAAGTTAAATAAATAAATTCTATGAAATAATTTCACATTGTTTTTTTTTCTATATGACGTTTTATATAAGTTTTTTATGTATGAATTTTCTAACCATCAAATTTTATTTCGCTTGAATTTTATAAATATTAAAGTTTCTATGGCTTGAATATTATGTACATTGAATTTTAACTTCATGTCGAATTTTCATATAAAAAAAATTAGTAAATATTTTTTTAGCTTGAATTTTCTAAATATTGAAATTTCTGTCGCTTGAATTTTATGCACACTGAACTTTTCAAATATTGAAATTTCGATGCAGTGAAGTTTACGTTTAGTAAATTTTCTAAATTTTAAATGCTTTTAGTAATGAAATTACCTAAACAAATAATCATCTATTGAATTTTAAGTAGGCTGAATTTTCTATTTGTTAAAGTTTCTAATATTACGATGTTGATTCTGAATTTTACATAGACTAAATTCGATAAAAAAATTGTACGTTGATAATTTTTTTTTCTAAATATTAAAATTTTTATAGTTAAATGTTCTTTTGCTCAAATTTGATGTTGATTGAAGTTTATAATTATTGAAGTTTCTATTTAATTATTTATTACTATGATTTTCAAATTTCAAATATTCCATCGCTCAAGTTTTAGGTAGACTGAATTTTTCAAATATTCATTGAATTTAAGATAATCTAAATAATAAAGTATATAATTAGAAAATTATAAAGTAAATTTTATAGAATAATTTTACACTGCCATTTTTGTTTCTAAATATTGAAGATTCTTATAATTTAATTTTCTAACCATTGCATTTTCTTTCGATTGAACATTATGTGACTAAATTTTCTAAACATTAAAGTTTCTATCTATCCAATATTATATGAACTAAATTTTATAAATATTGCGGTATCTAGTAACCAAATATTTAAAACATTAAATATTCCATCCTCAGAATTTTATGTGGATCGAATTTTCTAGATACTGAAGTTTCTATCTATCAAATTTTACGTGAACTGAATATCTAAATGTATTTAAATAATTAATTATCTAATTATCTAAACATTGCATTATTTTGTGTATAGAATTTTGGTAGACTGAGTTTTCTATATGTTAAAGTTGCTAGTAATAATATTTTTATTTTGTATCTTACATAAACTAATTTATATAGATTATTGAATATATTTTCTATAATCAAATTTTCTAAACATAGAAACTTGGATTTTATGAATACTGAGTTTTCTAGGTAATGAAGTTTCTATCTATAGAATTTTATTTAGTCTGAATTGTATATTATTTTAATAATGTAATTATCTAAACGTTGAATTTTCTATGCATTAAATTTTTGTTTTTTTTTAAATGCTAAAGTTTCTTTTAATAAAATTTTGATTTTGGTTTCATCCTAGTGTAAACTCTGAAGATACGTCTAAATAATGAAGTTTATATTCATTGAATTTTACATATTCCAAATGTTATAAATATTGAAGTATCTAAAAATAAAATTTTCGCAACAATAATTACAATGAATTTTATAAATAACGATTTTTTCTACGTAGACTAAATATTCTTAATGATAAGTTTTGAATAATTAAACTATCTAAACATAGATTTTTTAGTACATTCAATTTTAGGTAGACTAAAGTTTTTAAATTTTAATTTTTGTAACAATAAATGTTTTATCTTTAATTTTCCATAGCTTCAATTCTATAGATTTAATTTACGTTGACTTAATTGTAAATCTTGAAGTTTTCTATAAGTACATTCTCTAAATATTGAATTTTCTCTTGTTTTAATTGTATGTTTATTTAATTTGCAAAATATTGGAGCTTCTATCCATTTAATTTTACATAAACAACACGTTATCTAATATTTATATTTTCGAAACATTAATTGCTTGAATTTTATAAATATTAAAGTTTTTAAGCCATTGAATTTTATGTATACTGAATTTTCTAAATATTATCGTTTTAAAAATAATCCTACTTAAACATTGGATGGACTGAATTTTCTAAATATTGGAGTTTCTATCTATTAAATTATAGACTGTAGATTGAATTTTTTATATGTTAAAGTTTTTAATAGTGAAATTATCGAAATATTAAATTATCAGTCTACCTAAAAATCAATGGATATTTTAGGTATACTGATTTTTCTATATGTAAATTACCACCAATAAATTTTAGATTTTGAGTTTTACATAGATTAAATTCCATAGATTAATTTAATATTCACTATAATTTCGAAATATTAAAGTTTCCTATAATAAAATTAAATTAAATGTTATGAATATTGATGTATCTAATAATAAATTTTCGAAACATTAAACATTCTACTGCTTGAGTTTTATATAAAAATAATTTTCTAAATATTGAAGTTTCTATGCATTGAATTTTACTTAGAATTAAATATTAAAACTTTTATTAAACATTAATATTTTATTCACAGAATTTTAGGTAGACTGAAAGTAAATTCTATTGACATTATCTTACTGAAGATTCGTATATTCAAACATTATAGTTACTCAATTTTCAAGATATTGAATTTTACATTAGACAGATTTTTTTTAACATTCAAGTAAACAATATTATTAAACCTTTTACAAGATTATTCCTTACATTTATAAGACAATTGAGTAGGTTGGTAAACTAGCAATTGTTGTTCATCAGACTTATACCATCCCTTAGTGGCAGCCGGCGATTTTCGCACTCTAACGCCGCCCTTTATTTACTTTACGAGGTTCCGCGCGGGCTTTACACTTCATAAAAAATCATATTTCCCTGGCAGGGCGCGTAAAACCAGTACTGGGGGCGGCGAGCAAATTCCGTCGTAAAATCCGGCAGTTAAAAGTGTACACGCGCAATACAAAGATGTATCTTTTATTGGTGGGCGTTATGTGCGTGGGTGTCTGATCCGTGTTTGCTTTTTCGCGTTTTATATTCGCCGCCACCCCCGCACCCCAGATACGTACGTACGTTTCGCATTTACATTCCGTCCCAAATCCGGAATGGGATAATTAAATTCGGCGTTTGCCCGGCCATACATTTTTATTTCGACCAGAAATATTTTAAGCCGAGTAATAACTACAAAGATTTTATTACTTAAAAGCAGAAATATAAAAAAATAATAATGTATTTTCGATAATAAGTTAGGTATAAAATAAATTCTAAATTGTGAATGTAATGCTTTATAACCAAGCAAATTTATTAACTATTGAGTTATTTTATTTTCAAGTAACTTTTCAATAATAAAAATTCATAATAGGATTTAAGTAAAAAAATGCACCACACAGGTTTAAAAAAACGAAGTTCATTAACTAACTTATTTATAACTTATAGAAGTCGTGCCAAGTTATTTGTTTCTTTTTGTGAATTATCAAAATGTATGAGGAAGTGAAAGCCCCAACAATTAATTATTTAAACCCTATTAACACTACATACAGAATTGTTTATAAGTTACATAATCAATATCAAGTTGATGTTTAGAATGCTTAAATATATTATCATTAAGTAATTATTATTATATATAAAACTGACAAGATCCAATATTAGCTACCTCAAGTTTTGAGTAAAAAAATCTGCCTAAGTAGCCAAGTAACGAGAAGGATATTGAGGTGAGCATCCCAAGTCTGCTTTAAAAATGTTGGGTGTGAAAGAACGTCTAGCCTTTTTGTGCGAAAACTTTCTGAAAAACTGTATATTTGAACATGTTATATTATATAAGCACCATACAATTATTATGATTTTAATAATTAGACTATTAGAGTTTAGACGTAATTTTGTTTTAACGTCGCCAATTTGTTGAAACTAGTGGTAAAAACAATGCAGTACGTTTTCTAAAACTGGGGTTCCACAGGTATTTAAGGTAGGGTCCATCTTGTTTTTAATATTTATTAATTATGTATTAATACAATAAAATTAGAATGATAATGTTATACGTTTTTAAAACTGGTGTATCTTAGGTTAATTTTTATGTGAAAACCGAATTAAAATATTATAATCTTATGAGATGATTTTACAAAATCATTTATTTCCTACATTCTTAAATTGGATAGTTTGTGTTATAATAATAAATAATAAATTGTATTATTAAATTAATTTCAGTTCACTTATTCTGTATAATTAGGTGGGTTGGTTGGTAACCTCTAAACAATCATTAAGAAAGTCTATATTTGAAGTTAATATTAGTTGATAATTAAGTGCATTAAAATTATCAGTTCATGCTAGTTTAAAGAGGTATCTTTGTTTTAAAAGAATTTGCCTTGATATTAAATCACTTAAATGATATATTATATAGAACCCACCCACCTGTCATACAGATGCATACTTCAAAACAGAATGACTATAAGTTTCTTGCACTTTGATGCTTTTTTTAAACCACGACAAAAATTACAAGTGAATGTCCAGGGTTTTACAGAATTTGTGTTAATATTGGGTTGAAACCACTACCAATCTACCCTATATGTAAATGTGTGCTCAAACTGAAACTTTGTTTTCATGTTCCTGGAATATTTTTCATTACTTAGATTCGATTTCTAAAATCTATAGAAGACCTAGTAGCTTATTGCGTATTATTTTTGCAAGGTGGTTTTGTTGCTTCTAACTATTTCTTACAAATGTACATTCTAGATAGATAATTTCACCATTTTTAATTAATTCAAAATTATCATCTTATGTTATTTATTATATATTTTACTTTGTGTAACTTTAATATCCTAGAATTTTTGTTACTATTAAAATGATTGGAGAATACATATACATATAAACTTGACCTTAAAATTTGTTTTCAATTTCTTTAAAACATTTAAATCACTTGTGTTCTATATAAACCATAACAAAAATTTGAACTTATAGTCCAATATTTTTGGCAATATTCTCGATAATATTAAATTAATTGAAGGATGAGTTAAAGCCATCAACCCATTCCACATTTTAATGCATGCTTAAACTGAAATTAAATACTATTGAATGCAATGTATTATTAACAAATTTTATAAACTTATTTTTAAGATAATGAAATTTTAAAAAAATTACATTTCTTTGGGTTAACATACAGAACAAACAAGGATTGTGTGATAACTATACATGAAGCGATTGCATTTATGACATGTATTTGAATACGACTATGTTCTGTCTACTTTTTTAGGACACTTTCAACATCTCGCATGTTTGAGGTTCTCGTGACTGTACCTGGGAAGTAGATGGTTCTAATGGATCTGTTTCTGTAGCTACAAGTTGCTTTCTTAAATGTGATATGAATTGTCTCCGTTTGTATGCTTTTTTTATTTGCCAATTTTTATTTAGGTGACACCAAAAAATATATAAGCATTTAAAGCAATCATAAAGAATTGTAGCGTGTTTATTGTATCTACACCTGATTTTGTGTTATTGTAGTCAATTATTATTTGCGGTTAGTTCTTTGCATTATCACAAATTTCGCCGTTTTCATGTATAGTTGATAAAAATTTAAAGGTTTTCCCTTTGCCAACATTGCTTGGTTTTGGAATCCAAATTTAGTTGATTATACTTGCCTGTCATGTTACCAGTTCTTGGGGAAGCTCTGGTTTATTTTTTCTAATTGTACCAAGCGATGTAAGATCCTTCATTTCTAATTCTCTTGCTAGTTCAAGGTTTAAGAAAAAAATATCTGTCGTCATATTCCGACCTGATTTTTTCAGACCCTCAACCATTTCTAAGACGACACGTTTACCTTGATTGCGTTTCCGATGGTCGACCGTTCTTCCACTATAGACTTGGCAGTTGTAAACTTATAAAGTTTTACTGTCACAAGCTGCCCAAATTTGTATGCCGTACATTCCTGGTTTAGACGGTATGTACTGCTTGAATGGTTACGAAAAGGTAAGCAGCTGTTCATCTATTGTTACATTTTCATAAGGCATATACATTTTGGAGTGTATGTAACCACAATTCAAAAAATGTTCAGATTGGCAATAGCTTATCTGAATATCATTTTCTTCACCTAGCTTCAGCAGTATCACAACGTAGACACTGGGATATTGATGTAAACCTGTTTCGACTCATTGTTTGGTTAAAAATAGTGCGTCCATCTTCAAGATTTCACAAATTTGTAATTCATTCATTGTGAGCTTTATAAACTCCTTCCAGTATCAACAACCCAATAAATCATAGCAACTCACTCTCACTGATTGCATTTGTTCATATTACGATATGATTTACAATATTGCCTCTAAAAAAGAGGCAAAATGTACTGCGGATTGTATTTACATTTCACTTTGCTTTCTTTCATTCTTTATCACCCTACTCTTAATCTTCTCCCTCCCAGTTTCATCACCGCTATCTTGCCTGCCCCGTCCACCCTGAAAGTCTGCTTTATTTCTACATTCACTTCTACCATCTCGCTTTTCTCTCTTTTTTCTCTATCTCCTCTTCTAACCACCGTATATTTTCTCTTAAAAGAATTAATTTACGTTTCCTAATGAAAACTACAAGAGGAATTAGAATTAAAGGTAAAATTAATACCCTACATATTAATTTTACCTCTAATTTATCATCTAAACACTATAACCTACCCTAAAATTTTTGGACGAATATATACGTAATTTGTATAGTTTTAGAAGTAATTTTATTGATAAGTTTTAATCCTTTATGTGTGTTTATACTAAATGAGTATTTATTTTTAAAAGCTTAATTTTTCTTCTAAAGAATATGCAGATGTAGAGTTGCTATGAAAGGGTAACAATTTTATATTATGTAGGTCACCACTAGTATTAATTTTACTCCTGTAAATGTATTCAAGAAACTAGTTTTCAGGTCACCGTAACCTTTTGACAAGGTTTAGAATTTTACTTAGAAAAGGGTCTACCAGTTTTGTTGCTCTTGGCAAGATTTCGCTTCTTCTTTTTACACTCTTAATTAGTGTCACTGGACTTTACAACACTCACACGTGCTATTTCAACATTCATATTTAAACAGCTTTTTGGATGAGCAGTGTGTTTAGCATTGCCAAACGATCCAGCCTGAATGAATTTTCCAATTATTCTCTGCATAGTTGATGAAATTAAATCACTATACTGGAAAGATCTGGTACGAAATTTTAGTTTAGTTTAGTTTAGTTTAGTTTATTTCTTGTACAAGTCTTACTAAAATAATGATACAAAATAAAATACACTCACAATAACTTCAAAATTTAATTCGCAAGACTTGAAAGCGGAGTTCACAGTGCAGTGTTCTTCCACTCAACCCATTATTCCCTGTAGCTGACGATGAATATCCGCAGACGATTCTTGTCATTCAGGTTATATTTTTGCATTGATTGCTTCTATTTTTGTTCCAATTTTAAGGAACTATTATATTATATTATTATATCTCTTTACGAAATATTGTTCAACACAGAAAAGGAGTTGTTTCAATTTTAGTAATATTAAATTTTCAACTTCTAAATGTTTCTAAAGACAATATGAAAGATATTTATATATTCTTGGGTTATTATGATTATTATATTATATTAATAATAAAAAAGCAGTTAAATTCCTTTCTTCAGTGTTTTTATTTAAGCACAAGATGTACACAAACAATGAAGAAAGGAATTAAACTGCGTTTTTATTATTAACAGGAAGGTTCCCAAATCTTAAATTAATTTTGTCATTTCATTTACCTTTGGAATAAGTTTTCTAGGCTTTTGACTTCATCTTAAAATATTTGTACCTGCGAATCTTTCAATACTATTATTGTTTATAACCTAGTCTATCTCGATAACTTTTTCCTCGGCATATTTTCGAAACATTTTGAAGGTCACAGGAAATCCTAATGTTTTAAACTATGTCAGAGTTTTTATGTTTATCCTTAAAAAGTAATACAATATGAAATTTGGAGTGGAGATATTTTACCATTTTTCTTCATGTGCTGCAAACGTGTCTAGATACAAACATAGATCTCTTTTCGCTATCAGTAGATGCTCCATTTTTAGCTAAATTACTTTTCTCTCTTCTTATATTCCCACTTTTACTTCTTATGATTAGGTTCTAGACTGTCAGCACATCTTCGTTAACTCGTTACTTTTGTGAATGAGAATATCTCAAAAATAATTGATCGGTTTGAGATAAAACTTTAAACTTCATGTTTTATCATTAAAAACTAGAACTAAAAAGCGTTTAGTACACATTCATAAACCGTAAATGGATGTTCACTTGAAGTGTTTTATTGATTATTTCCTCGATATTTTTCTAAATTTGAATTATATTACATAACTTTTCAAACAGAAGTTAAAGAGAATGAAAAACTGGACAAGTTTTATTAAAATAAGTTTTACATAAAATTATTAACATGCGAGTAAATAATTAAAAATTAATTAATTTTGGCATTGTAAAGATTCCAAAATTGAGCAAATTATTAAGAATAGCCTTTTTGCGCAACCACATAATTTTCGAGCAAAATATAGAGTATTATGATGGTCACATGACCAATTTTCTAGAATTATTTGAATTTCTGAAAAGCGAATATCGTTAACTAAAATTTAGTTTGCATTGTTGCCATTGCATTTTCAGTTGTGTTACAGGATTTACTTTTATAGAAAATTGAAAATACATTATTTCTAAATAAGTTTTCAAATTTTGAGGTTAATTAATGCATTGATCTATGTTTTAAAATTATTTGAATCCTGGAAAGCGAATTTCCTTGAGTGAAATTTAGTTTGCAGTATTGCCATTATATTTCCAATAATGTTACACTATTTATTTTGTAGAATATTGAAAATATATTAATTTTAAATGTGCTTATGAATTTTGAGGTCAATTTATGCATTGATGTATTTTTTTAGATATATTTTAATTCAGAAAAGCGAATTTCGTTAACTAAAATTTTGTTCGGAGTGTTGCCTTATTATATCTCGTAGTGTTATGCTATTTATTTTGTAAAATATTGAAATAATATTAATTTTAAATGTGTTTGCAAATTTTGAGGTCAATTCATGCTGTGATGTATTTTTTAGACATATTTGAATCACGAAAAGTGAATTTAGTTAATTAAAATTTAGTTAGTAGTGTTGCCATTATATTTTCGGTTGTGTTACATGGTTTATTTTGTAGAATATTTAACGTAGATTAATTCTAAATGCGTTTGCAAATTTTGAGGTCAATTGATGCGGTGATGTATGATTTAGAATTATATGAATCGCGAAAAACGAATTTCGTCAACTAAAATTTAACTCCCTGTGTTGTCATTATGTCTATAGTAATGTTACACTATATATTTTCTAGAATGGCGGAAATGTATTAATTATAAATGTATTTATAAATTTTTGAAGTCCATTCATGCAGTGATGTATTTTTTAGAATTATTTGAATCCCGAAAAACGAATTTCCTTAACTGAAATTTAGTTTGCAGTGTTTTCATTATATTTCCAGTTATGTTATAGGGTTTATTATATAAAATATTGAAAGTACATCAGTAGCATTTACAAATGCCTTTGCAAATTTTGAGGTCAATTGATGTATTACTTAGAATTATTTGAATCGCGTAAAAGTAATTTCGTCAACTAAAACTTAGTTCCCAGTGTTGCCATTATATTTCCAGTAGTGTTACACTATTTATTTTGTAGAATATTGAAAATATATGAAGTCTAAATTGCGTTTACAAAGTTTTGAGGTCAATTCATGCAGTGATGTATTTTTTTAGAATTATTTAAATCGGGAAAAGCGAATTTAGTTAACTTAAATTTAGTTTGCAGTGTTATAATTATATTTCCCGTTGTGTTACACATTTTACTTGGTAGAATATTGGCGGTACATTAATTCTAAATGCGTTTATAAATTTTGAAGTCAATTAATGTGATGAAGTATTTTTTAGAATTATTTGAATCCCGAAAATCGAATTTAATTAACTGAAATTTAGTTTGCAGTGTTGCCATTGTATTTCCAATTATGTTACATAGTTTATTTTGTAGAATATTGAAAGTACGTTAATTCTTAATGTGATTACAGGTTTTAAGGTCAACTCATACAGTGATGTATATTTTAGAATTATTTAAATTCCGAAATGAGAATTTTGTTTATTAATATTTATATTGCAGTATTGTCATTATAATCAGTTGTGTTACGCTATTAATTTCGTAAAATATTTAAAGTACATTAATTCAAATTATGTTTATAAATTTTGAGGTCAATTCATGCAGCCATGTATTTTTAGAATTATTTGAATCGTGAAAAGCGAATTTAGTTTGCAATGTTGTCATTATATTTCAAATTATGTTACGGATTTATTTTGTAGAATATTAAAAGTACATCAATTCTAAATACCTTTACATATTTTAAGGGCAATTGATGCAGTGGTGTATTTTTTAGAATTATTTAAATCTTAAATTGCGAATTTCGTAAACATAATTTAGTTTGCTGTGCTGCCATTGTTTTTACGGTTGAGTTAAATTGTTAGTTGTGTATTATGTTAAAATATTATTAATTCTAAACGTATTTACAAGTTTTGAGATCAATTCCAGCTTTGATGAATTTCTTAGAATTATTTGATTTTAGATTTACATTTTACTGTCATCAAACTTCAAATTATTGTTACCATGAACTTCTCAGAATTTTTATTAATATTTAAAAGATTGAGGATGGAAGAGAGACCAACCAACCCCCTTACATATACAATTACAAAATCTAATCAAGCGTATCAATGTTAAAATTTACGAATTGAATTTTACTTAATAATTGATTGAATTCAAAATTATCATCTCATGATACTTCAGAGAACGATTTTAATTTATTAAACTTAATTTTGTAGAATTTTTATTATTAGTAAAACTAATAAAATAAAGGGTATGCTAAATTTTGTCACCATTTCTTTATATCAATGACTATTGAAACATTAAAAATAAGACTTCTTCAGGTTGGTAAAGAAAAGCGCTTGTTATGTTCCATATTTGTATGTACAGTTTCCTAGCACGTATTTCGAACTTTGCAGTTCATTATCAAATGTAATAAGTATAACGAAAAATATTCACCATTATTCTTTTTTACTTATCTCATTTTTATATTAAAAAAACATTCCATCATAAGTCTTTTGATTTCACTTTACGTTTCCATCCCTAATTATATAAATTGTTATATTCAACAATGCTCTAATATAATTAGACATGCAAGCATCCACCGAAAATCACCTGCAAACAGCATTACTGAAATTTACACCACGGATATTTCAGAAATTTATCACCCCCACCAACATTATTATTTACTCCTCGATGCCATTTTACGGCGGCACGGAACAACGGGCATCGAATAAATTAAAATTTAATGCGTGCCACCGCATAAAAATGCCACCCTTTTTTCGACATTTAACTCGTCCACTGTTTATACCTTATTGGCGGATTATTAATCATTGATTTACCGGTCGGCCGCACTCGCATCATCATAAAAACGTTATAAATTTCCAGAAAGACCGTCATCTAGTCATAAATAAAATTTCAATTTTATATCCGACCAACTTCCCTTTCGCTTTACCAACTAGAAACACACACACACACACACACCCAGAGAAAAAAAACAAAACGCAACGGGTTACGATAAATTAATGCGCTCTGGTAATAAATTCTCCCAATTTTATTTATTCATGTAAACAGATAAAAACAACTGAATTGTGCGATTTCGAAAAACTGCGCGTGCAAAAAATATTGAATATAGTTAAATCGGGGTGAATTATGTTTTGGGTCGAATTTATTGTTAACAGTCAATCGCTTAATATTAATCACGAAATGCTACACTGTAAATAGAGTGTTGCAGTGGAAATAGTTAATTACGCTTTTATTTACTTTTACGAACTCGTCCATAAAAGCGATTTACTGCCAGAGGTTTTTTTGATATCTATATTAATTTACTAGAAAATTAGAAATAAATTCAATATGATATTGTTTATTATTTCAATTTTAAATCCAGCTTGAGAGAAAACTACCTATTTTCAAAGGAAATTAGGATTATAGAAATATCAACAAATATTTTTACAAACAATAACGCCAGTTTAAATGTTCTAACACAACCGAAGATGTGTTAAAGAGAAGTAAACAAGTATGTGCTAGCATTGGAACACACATCTTTAAATGGCAATGGTTCCCTTTTCTGGATTAAATACAACAATCACAAGTGAGGGACGATAGGATAAATAATTTAATTAAAGAAGCAACGAAATCTCTGTCTAATTTCCAAAATCTACTTTTTAAAAATACTAGATGTAAATGTATATTAGGAATTAATTTTGAAAACTTCACTTTCTCTTCATGAATTTTTCACAGAGGATGATGTAGAAGAAAATAAAAATTTTATTTTTGTAACAGTTAGAAAGTTCGTTTAAAAATTTAAATCTCTTCAGAACTTTAGCAACTAAGAAGTGAGAAATTGAATAATTCTAACAGACTGGATATATTGGTGATGGTAAATATCAATATCGCACTTTCATTCACCAGTGAAAGTTGACGAACGTCAATTCAGATGAGAGAGGGTGAAAAATCATAAGCCATTTTCTTGTTACATCAAAACACACAAAAACTTTTACTGATGACTTTAAAATATAGAAATTAAAAAGAATGAAAGTAAAGATCTAATTAAAATAAATATATTTGTAGGGTTATTTTCCCTAGTTATACATTAAATCGATTTAATATTTGGAAATTTTGCACATAAAGTTTTTAAAATTCTATTCAACCAATAGGGTAGGTGGGTGGACTCTAACCTAAGTTTCAATCGTTTTACTAATTATAAAAATTCTGCATTACTTAAGTTTAATAAAGGAAAATCGTTCTTTAAAGTAGCATGGAATGATAATTTTGAATTCAATTGAAAAATTTCCAGAAATTTCGCAATTTTATATATAAAAATTGTTGTCGAAGTAATATTTAATTTTAGCTGATCCATATATTTCTAAAATATATATTCTAAACCGCGATGATTTTTTTGTTTGTTTCTGCAAATATCCAAGATTTTATAGAGTTTGTTTAAGAAGATCTAAATAATTTTTAGGCTTTTAGAATTTTTCGTTCCCAAATTTTTAAAATTTCTCTTTGATGAACTAAACTTTTCAAATTGCAATCATTTTATTTTTCTAGAATCTTTTAATTTTCCAGGATTTTTTAAATTATTTCTTGATTTACGTATAACAATATGTTCCAAACTGAATAATAAAATATTTATCTTTATTACAAGGATTTTCTTCATTTAGTGTCCTAGATTTTTAGCAACTTCTCTTACAGATATTTAAAATGTATTAGCAATTTCTTTTTCATTCAGCGAAAACTTGTTACCATTTCTTAAGTCTTTTTATAAATTTTATTTCAAATTTCTTGAAAATCTTTTTTTCGTATGCTTTTTAAACATTATTTTTTGCCTTTTTTCAATTTTCCTCTAAACTGTAAAGATAAAGATTCTTCCTTTAGAATTTTTCAAAATAGTTTCTTTAACATTTCTTAAAATTTGTAGCCCAATCTGTGAATTTTTTTTTTCTTTTTTGGGGGAAAAATTTAAAGCAATTTTCATAATAGAAATATTTCAAACTTATATATTATTCTTGTTAATCTCGGCAGATATAAAATTTTTTGTTATTATTTATTGTCTTTTATTTTTAATTTTTACTTTCAAATATTCAAATTGTATAAAATTGTCTTTAACGCCCCAGATTTTTTCTTCCGTGTTCCAGAATTTCTAAATAAGTTTTGTAGATTTTTCTTGTCTTTTTAAAATTATTCTGCAATTTATTTTTGCAACTGTAACGATATGCTTTGTTTTAAAGGAAATATGAAATATGCCTCCTGATTTCTAAGAATTTGTATAGTTTCAACAAAATTGGATTTATTTTGTGGAAATTTTACTTCTCAGCTTTCAAACTGGTTTTCTAAAAATTTTTAAACATTTTTCTTTTAAATAATAATAAAAACTAATTCTTCTGAGTATTCTGCGCCATAGTTTTTACATTATTAAAATGTAAAAACTATAAGAAACAACAAACAGTTAAAACAACTACTCCTCGTACTAATACCACCAGGTATTGAATTATTATTAGAACACTAGAGGAAAAAAATCAACTAGGAAGCAGAATTGCAATAAAATTAGAAGATTTTTTTTTCAATAAAAAAAAATCGTCGTTTTTGGTAGATAAATTCTAAGAAAATTTTGATAAAATAAGACAATAGATTATAGAAAATCATTAAAAATATTTAGAAATTCAGAAGATACATAGATTTTATAATTAAAATCACTTGGTTTGTTTCACAAGTACAAATTACATTTCTGAAACAACTTACATAAAGAAAAGATAGTTTGGATCTATGGAACATAACATAACAACCCTTCAACTAATTTGCAATCTATTTTCATCATGAATCAATCAAAAATTTAAAAAAAAAATTGAGAAAGTGTTTCCATTTCAGTAAAATTTTAGAGAAATGCTAAAATATTCTTTGTAAATTTAAGCTATCTCTTGAAAAAAATTTTAAATATATATATTAAAATTTTCGTTTGGAGTTTGAAAATTGTTGGAAAATTCTTAATGAAAATAATGTGCGCTTTGAAGATAAACCAGAATTTTTTTTTTAATTTGTGAAGATTTTTCATTATTTTTGTTTTCAGAAATAGAATTTGTCATAAATTCAGCATTTAGTTTTTAAAATATTTGCATTATTTCTTGCTTTATCTTATAGACTTTTTCCTAGAAATTATTTGCTAATCTGCAAAAGTTTTCTTTTTTGCAATTTTTCAGAATTACTGTTCCAGATATACTCTATTTCAGAATTTCCAGCTTCCTAAAATTTTCTAGCAATATTTCATATTCTTTCTATAGAATTTTAGAGCTTCTTCAAGATTTCTAAGATTTTTTTAAGTAATTTTTCTTCCAGACATCCTAAATTTTCCAGAAATTAAATTTTTCTCAATTTATACTATTTTAATAAATTTTTTTACTAAAATTTATCTATCAAACTGAGAAATTTCCAGAAATTTCTCTCTTCACTATATTGAATTTCCTTGAGTATTTTTAATTTCTGAACGTTATAAACAATTACTTTTTTTATTTTTGCCTTAGCTGATCGAAATATTTTTCCGAAATTTATCTTTTAAATTGCACAGATTTTTCTAGAAGATATTTATACCAGATTTTTTGAAATTCAATTTTCAAGCTGAGAAATTTTTTATTTCATGTTTATTTTTTCAAAAATGTTTCTTTTAATTTAGTTTTCATCACGTCCTGCTTTATCTTTTTAGAATTTCCGTAGAAATTATCTGTTATGTAGCGACAGTTTACCTTTTACAGAATTTATTCCTTTAGATGTTTTCGAGAGTTTCCCAGCAATATCTCTTCTTATCGATTCAGATTTTTTATAATTTCAGCAAAAATTTTCAGGAATTTATCCTACAAACTGCGATATATTTTCTAGAATTTTCAAGAAGTAATTTATCTACAATAGTACGACGTATTTTTTCTTGTAGAATTTTCCAGAAATTGTTTGTTCAGTTTTTTTGAAAAACACGGAAATATCTACAACAATGAGTTCTAATAAAACTACAAAACTTCCCTTGCTAATATCTCGACAGATATTGAGTGATACAAAAGTAATTTGCGTGTTACAAATAGCAAAACTATTAAGTGTCCTACTAATATCTCTTTTTTATTTATCTGGATGTTGTATAATTTTTCAATTGTTATCACAACGAATATTTTATGGAATGTATCTTAGAACTGTCATAAATTTTTAGAAGTTATCTTTCAAGTTGCAAATATTTTCCTATTTTTAGTTATTTTTAGGTCAAGTATTCTTCCAGATTTATAAAATTTTGTAGTAATATGCATTTCATTAGTGACTGGTTTCATCTAGAGAAATATTTTTAGAACATCAGAAAAAAAATGCTGCTTGCTCGGCAATTCCAAGAAGTCTGAAAGAATAATTTTCTAAATTCGTTTTCAAAAAATTTCTGAAACATATTTATTCTATTTTATATAAATTATCTTTCAAGCTGCAAATATTTTCTTTTTCTAGGTTTTTAGAATGTTGGAAAAGTGTTCTTTTAGATTATTAAAATTTGATAGTAATGTGTGTTTAATGGTTCAAAAGAATAAAATAAAATTTAAATAAAATTTCAACTGGAGAAATATTTTTAGAACAGACAAAATTGCAATTCCAACAAATCTAAAAGAAAATTTTTTAGAAAACTAGTTTAGAAGATGAGAAGTAAAATTTCGATCAAATAAAGCAGATTTGGTCGAAATTTTACTTTTTATCTTCAAAAAATTTTTGAAACATTAATATGTATTTGATTGTTTAATGGTTTTAACTAGAGAAATATTTTTAGAACACCAGAAAAAAATTGTTGCTTGAAAGACAATTCCAAGTAGTATGAAAGAAAAAATTTCTAAACTGGTTTTCTAAAATTTTCTGAAACATTTTTTTTATAAGTTATCTTTCAAGCTGAAAATATTTTCTTTTTCTAAGTTTTAAGAAACAAGTGGTTTTCAAGATTTAAAATTTTTTGTAGTAATGTGTATTTAATTTTTCTAGAATTTCAACTCGAAAAATATTTCTAGAACACACAAAATTGCAATTCCAACAAATGTAAAAGAAAAATGATGACATTTTTAGAAAACCAGCTTAGAAGATGAGAAGTGAAAATTTTTCTGGGGTTCTTCACATTTTTTCTCTAGTTTATTATAATTTTCCAGTATTTACAGTTTTGGAGAGTTTTTTTTCCTTATCTTATCAAAATTTTCATTTTGTTAAGTGTTAAACATTTATAAAATTTTACAATAATATGTATTTGATTGTTCAATGGTTTTAACTAGAGAAATATTTATAGAAAAAACTTGTTGCTTGAAAGACAATTCCAAGTAGTCTGAAAGAAAAAATTCTAAACTGATTTTCTAAAAATTTCTGAAACATTTTTTTTGTATAAGTTATCTTTCAAGCTGAAAATATTTTCTTTTTCTAAGTTTTAAGAATGATGGACAAGTGGTTTTCAAGATTTATAAAATTTTATAGCAATGTGTATTTAATTTAATTGAGGGTTTCAACTGGAGAAATATTTTTAGAATTCCAGAAAACATTGCAGTTCCAAGAAATGTAAAAGAAACATGTTTCAGAAATATTTAGAAAACGAGGTAAAACACTTGTTAAGTTCCATAATATTTTTATTTTCAGTTGCTTGACACGTGTTTCGATCATTCCTGAAAACTATTTAGTTTTGTACCTTAAAAATGATCAGGAATAATCCAAACACGTGTCAGGCAACTGAAAATAAAAATATTATGGAACTTAATAAGTGTTTACCCTATCGAATATACATATCTCGTTCCATCAAGAGTTTAGCTCAACCAGTATCAATTATAAAAATATTTGTTTTATCTTCCGAACTAGAAAGACCTTTTTCCTTATATTTTTTTATAAAATATTATTGAGATTTCTAGAAAATTGTCACTATTTTGTCATCCAGAATGTTGAGATTTTTTTAAAAAGTATTTTCCATTAGGTGGAGAATAACGCTAAGAAAACAAGTGTTATTCTCCACCTAATAGTAATATCTGTTTCCATCAAGAGTGTAGCGCAACAAACATTAACTTTATTTTCCATTATTTCTTACATTGTCTTCTCGAAATTTTCTTGAAATTTCTTTCTTTCTTTAGAATTTTAGATTTTTCAAGCCATTTCCCTTCTAGATGTCTTAAAATTTGCAAAAAATATTTTTATTTCATTCTATAATATTTAATCACAATTTTACTGAAATTTATTTTCCAAATTAAGAAAGTTTCAGAAATTTCTCTCTTCCCTATACTGAAAATTGTCTTCCAAGTTACAATTTTTTTTTTCGAGTTTTCCAGAATTTTTAATAATGTTTATGTTTAATTTAAAAGCAATTACTTTTTTATTTTTAAGGATAGTTTGTCTTAGCTTATCGAAATATTCCAGAAATTTAACAAAATATCTTTAGGAAGATATAAATAATTTTTTAGGGTTTTAGAATTTTAAGAAAATTTTTAAAATTTTCTAGCGGTTTCTCTTTTACGAACTAAACCCTTCAAACTGTAATGATTTTTTGGTAGAGTTTTTTTTATTTTCAAGAATTTTTTGATTATTGATTTATTTATTGATTTATTTACTCAATCTTTGGTCTTCTTTCTTTGAAAAATACATTTAAAAGCAAGTTAACTACAAAAATATACATACAATTTTGAAAAAAAAGAAGCACGGGCGGAGTTCACAATGATAAATTTTGTTCTTCCACTCAAACCCTTCTTGCACCATGATTTTGGGATGGCGGCAATCTTCGTCCACATCCGGAAGCTTTTATCTTGCTCTTAATATCATCTTTTTTATCTACTTTTGAGGAGGAACTTTTGGTAGTTAATGTCGGCATGACAGATATATATTACCCTGAACAATATCTTCCAAACTGAATAATAAAATATTTATCTACAATTTTCCCAGATTTACAAAATTTTTCTTCATTTAGTTTCCTATTTTTTTTAGCAACTTCTCTTTCCAAATGTTTTCTGAAGAAAATGAAATTTTGAAAGCTCACTAAGTGGAAATGATTAATCCACTTAGTAAGCTTTCAAAAATATATGGACCGAGAATTCTTAATCCAAACACACCATAGATTAAACCAAAATTTAATTTGTAGTTTCCTCGTGAATTCTCTTGAGTTCGTCTATGTTCATTGTGGCGATTAAAAATACCACAATTAGTGAATCACGATTTATCTGTTCATAATATTTTTGTAAGAAACGTATTTTCCTGTTGGCAAATGTGTTTATACCTCATACAGATGGCCATTCTTTATGCTGGTTTTTCATTTTTGTTTAACATTGTAAAACTAATAATTACAATATTGCTATTATTATAAACAACTGCATTCATGGCTGCCCATTTTTTATTTATAATAAAACTTAAAATGACTATAACTCACCTATTTTCAAAAATAACTATGTCATATATCATATTAAAGAGAGAAAAAATATTCTTTGAATGAGGCATTAGCCAGCTATGATATCCATTTAAAAAAAATGTAATTCTTGCTCTATCTTATAAACTTGTTCCGAGAAATTATTTTCTAATCTGCAAAGGTTTTCTTTTTCTTATATCTTTTCAGAATTATTGTTTCAGATATACTCATTTGTCGAGATGCAAAGATTTTTTTCGTCTAGTGTTTCAGAATTTCAAGCTTTTAAAAATTTCCCAGAAATATTTCTTATTTTTTCGTTGGCTCTACGTTTGTTATGGAGATTTTGCCTCCAAAACTATCCTTTTCTATTATTTAGGTAACAAAACTGTTTAATTTTCAAATCAAACAATCACTGTGGCGAAACATATGTAGTGTTTACAATAAAACCAATTTGAAAATCAAACAGTTTTGTTACCTAAATAATGAATATGGATTTTCAACACTTAAATGCTTCAACAATCAATCAATCCTTTTCTATCTTCCGCTTCCTCATAAGGTACATTGTTAATTTCTTGAGTTTCATATTTAAATACATAATGGATATGGTAAAATATAGAAAAAATAAACTTCCTATTGGCTTACAAGCTGTAGGATGCACGAGGCCCATTTTGTTATGTATTTCTGGTGTACAAACATGGGGAATAAGGAGGTAAGTATGAATTGAGAGATAGCAGTGGTTGTGGCTAAAGCAGATTCTGGGAGTTGAACGATCAATGCCTAGGTACATCTTTCTGCAGGAAACAAAAAGTATGAGTGTTCTCAGTGAGGGAGGAAATAGAGTGAGTGGTAAAGTGTGAGATGAAGTTGTGTAGATTATATATGTATATCGTTTTACAGCATTTGAATTGTTGCTTGCAAAACATCTGGCTCCAAATTGTCGATTTCTTCTTCAATGTTAGCGTTCAAGTCTTCAACGGTTCGTGGTTTGTTGTGGTAAATGCGAGATTTAAAAAAAAAGTAAGGACCAATCACTTTTTTACTGAAAATGCCACACCAAACAGTCACTTTGAGGGGATGCAATGGATCTTACATTACATATGGATGAAACGCAAATTTAGTTTGTTACCATAATCACTTAAGTGGAAATGTGCTTCATCGCTCATTATGATTTTTTATGCAAAGTTATTATGTATATCGCTCCATGGATTGTTGACTACTAATTCACTATATATCTACATCATAAATATCAAAGACATTTAGCGTCATCTTCAAAAATGGTGGCCAATTCAAACTATGGCACTACTTTGCGCCACCTTGTACAAGTATTGAATGTGGCAGGTTTATGGGAGGGTGCCAGGGTAGTTGACTGATAGTGTAATGTTAAATGAAGACAGCTCTCTCGGGGAAGAAAGAGAAAGAAGGTTTGGATGTGAGAAAGATATGGTATGTGTGTGCTGTGCATTATTGGGATGGATAAATAGAGTCATTTGTGGGAAAACTGTGAATAGGTTCATCCATCTACGCATTAACGAATGACGCCATATGACTGGACAAAACAAGGCAGAAAGACTCACTAACACATCATCCATCATTTATTATTTAAATGTAAATATGTATATAGTTTGTCAATAAAAATGTGTATTATTATTATTATTAATCTTAGAACAAAAAAATTGAAAATTGTAGAACACTCAAATACATTTTTGCAATTCAAATATTTTAAGAAATCTGCCAAAATAATTTTAGAACAAAAAAAAAATAGAAAATTGTAGAATACTCAAATTTTTGCAGTTCTTGTAAGGAATATTCCAGGAAATCTCTGAAAATATTAAGAAAAACATTATCAAAAAGTCTCGAAGAATGAAAGAAAAGTGACTGGAAAAGTTAAAAATCTTCGAAATAAATTTTTAAAATTTAGGAAGAGAAAACACTGAGAAATTATTTAGGTCGGTACTGTTACAAGTTAAAAATGGACAAAAAGCCTAAAAATGGGGAAAAAATGTTGAAGAGTTTTAGAACTCCTTAAGAAAATTCTTGAAATAAATTTTTAAAATTTGGAAGAGAAAGCACTGAGAAATTATTTAAATCGGTACTGTTACAAGTTAAAAATGGACAAAAAGCCTAAGAAATGGGAAAAAGATGTTGAAGAATTTTAAAATTCCTTAAGAAAATTCTTGAAATTTAAAAGAGAATTTTTTTTGATAAATAATAAAATATTTTATTTTATTTTTTTTATTTTTATTTATTTATTCTTCTTATCTTCTTTTATTTTATATAATTTACCAAACCCTTTCTTTTAGATTTCCTATTATTTATTTTCCAATCAATACAATTTTGTTATACTATATCATAAGATATTTAGGTACTTTTCTTTCAAATTTCTTAAATTATTCAGTATTTTCCTTTAGCTTTTCGAGGATTTTCCATTATTTCTTACTTGTATCTAAATTTTCTTCGTATATATCTTCTGTAGAAATAAGTAAAGTAAAAGTAAAAGAGAATAACGATGAATATTTTAAGGGTCAAAAATGTAGAAACATTAAAACTCTTTGAATAGAAATCGACTAGATGAATTACAACATTTCTTAGCAACTTGCATTATGAAAGAATATGTAGGAATATCCACAATAACCGTCAAAAACCTCAATTAATGAAGTCTTATATTTAACTTTGCAATGGACATAGTTACAAGGAAGTGGTGAAAAAAAATAGCGTAAACTTTAAATATATTTCTTTTAATGGAATTTTTAGAATTTTTTATTTTTTTATTTTGTCAGAGTTTCTCTTCTAAGCAGTAAAGATTTCTCTCCTTCTAGTGCTAAAGAATTTCCAGTAATTTTTGTTCTAGATATATATTTTATTGATAAAATTTTATTGAAATTTATCTTCAAATATATTCATAAAAAAGCGAGAATTTTGTCTTCCTACGAATATATTTTTATTAAGATTATACAATTATTTATTAGAATTTTTTTCAGATTTATTAGAAATTGCAGCATTTTTTCTTTCACGTTTCTTTGAAAACTTTTTAATTTTAGTATTTTTCTTGAAATTATCTTCATACTTTCTCTTTAGAAGTTTTCAGTTTTTTTTATAAAGATTTCTGGAATTTCATCTTTTGAGCTACAAGTATTTATATTCTTTTTGTATGCTGCTAAACTCTTTTGCATTATCTCATCCAAAGTGCATAGATTTATCATTGATTTATTTTCCTTCTTTTTTGTAAAATAAACTCTAAGCTATGTACATTTTTTTTCTTTTAGAATTCTAGTATTTTCTAGCGTTTTTATCTTCTAAATTTTTAAAAATTTTCACCAATTATTGAAGAATTTTCTATTACTTCTTAATTGAAATAAAGTATTTTCTAGAATTTTCTATATTTTAATTTTTTGCAATTTATTCTTCAAGATCGTCTTCTTATAGGGTTTTTGTAACTTTAAGCATTTTTTTCTTCCAGGCTTCTAAAATTATTTAGCAATTTCTCTCTTATTCTTTTAACTTTTTAGAGATATTTCTATCATAATGTGTCTTTAATTCTATGAAGATTTTTCATCACTTTTTTACAGAAATAGAATTTGTCATAAATTTATCATTTAGTTTTTGAAATATTTGCCTTATTTATTGCTCTATCTTATAGACTTTTTCTGATAAATTATTTTCTAATCTGCAAAGGTTTCTTTTTCTTATATCTTTTCAGAATTATTGTTTCAGATAGACTCATTTGTCAAGATGCAAAGATTGTTTTCTTCTAGTGTTTCAAAATTTCAAGCTCTCTAACATTTTCCAGAAATATTTCTTATTTTTTCGTTGGCTCTACGTTTGTTATGGAGATTTTGCCTCCAAAACTATCCTTTTTTATCTTCCGCCACTATTATTTCCTCTTAAAGCACATTGTTAATTTCCGCCTCTTGGTATTATCATGATTTTTGTTTTGTCTTCATTTACTTGTAGTACCATCTAGTTTTTGGCAGTTTTCTTGTACCACTTCGTTGTTTTATCCTATTCTGAATTTATAATCCGCATATGTCATTAGCTGGGTCGATTTGTGAAATAGGTTACCGCTAGTTTCTATTCTGCTCTTTCTTATTACGGATTCTAGTGCCAAATTAAAAAGGATTGGGGAGTGTCCATCCCCTTCTCTTACTCCTGTTGTTATCTTGATATTTCGTGAGATAAGCCCTCTATTATTATAGCTTCGGTGAGATTCCCAAAACTTGTAGTTGTTTTCTAACGATAGAATCATATGCCTGTTTGAAATCTACATGTAGTTTGTAAACCGCTATATCATATTCTCAGAATTTTTCTAGTACTTTCGAAATCCAAATATTTGGTCTATTGTTGACCTAGGGGATCGAGTATTTCTTCAGTCTGTTTAGGAGAATATTGGACATGATCTTTGTATGCTGCATTTTTATTCATAGAAAATCAAACATCTTTTCTGGTTTATCTTATTTATTTATTAATTTAAACATTTATTAACCAACAGCCACGAAGGCCAGTTACAGGACAAAATTAAAGAAAAACCAATCTATAATACAGTAATAATAATTGTACAAATACAATTTATACATATATAAATGGACATGCATACATACATCAAACTGTTTATGTGTTATGCAAACTGTTTCTAGAATTTTTGAGAAAATTTTGTTTAATACTTCTTCAAGTTTATTTTTTAACTTGCAAAACTTTTATTTCCAGGACTCTAAAATCTTGTAATTCATCTTATTGGAATTTTCTTGGAATGGAAGGAGGTTTCAGAGGGTAAAAGAATTTAAATACTTGAGTTTCAAATTTAAATGCACAATGGATATGGTAAAATATAGAAAAGTAAACTTCCTATTGGCTTACAAGCTGTAGGATGCACGAAGCCCATTTTGTTATGTATTTCTGATGTACAAACATGGGGAATAAGGAGGTAAGTATGAATTGAGAGATAGCAGTGGTTGTGGCTTAAGCAGATTTTGGGAGTTGAAGGATCAATGCCTGGGTACATCTTTCTTCAGGAAACAAAAAGTATGTGTCCATAGGGAGGAAATAGAGTGAGTGGTAAAGTGTGAGATGAAGTTGTGTAGATTATACAGGGTGAGTTTTTTTTCGATGTTCTCTATGGGGATCTCGGAAACTATAAGAGATAGAGAAACGGTTAAATGGGGAAAGAAGTGTAGATTAACGAGATGAATAAAATTCCAATTTCAAAGTTTTCAAAAAAGTCAAGGGTAACTAG
Source organism: Ontholestes murinus (assembly GCA_963969525.1). Lineage (NCBI taxonomy): Eukaryota > Metazoa > Arthropoda > Insecta > Coleoptera > Staphylinidae > Ontholestes > Ontholestes murinus. Next base: position 6,880,894 of record OZ018395.1, on the reverse strand, counting down.
ATATTTTGAAAGAAGTAAAAAGTGTCAATTTTTTCAAATCAATATATCTCGGTTATTATAACAGATAGAAAAAATCTGTAAAGGACAAAGTTTTAGATAATTTTATGTAGATTAATAAAAAATAGAAAATTTTTATCGCCATTATTTTCCGAGATATGATGCAAACTTACATTTTTTTAAATGGAAACCATAGTTGGCTGTGACCTCATTCAAAAGGTTTTTATTTAATTTTATTAATCTGCATAAAATTATCTAAAACTTAGTCCTTTACAGTTTTTTTCTATCTGTAATAATAACCGAGGTATATTGATTTGAAAAAAATGACACTTTTTACTTTTTTCAAAATATCTAGTTACCCTTGACTTTTTTGAAAACTTTGAAAGTGGGATTTTATTCGTCTTGTATATCTACATTTCTTTCTCCATTTAACCGTTTCTCTAACTCTTATAGTTTCCGAGATCCCCATAGAGAACATCGAAAAAAACTCACTTTGTTTAGTAAATAATGTCAATTTTGTTAGTCTAAAATGTCAATGCCAAGCAGAAAAAAACAAAATTAACATTTTCTACTAAAATAAGAAAATGATCCCAGGTCGATAGCTATTCAGCAGAAATTTTCTTTCTTTCAATTGTTCCCTTATAATGTTGCTTTATTCAAAATGTAAAATTGTCTGCAATAAAGATGTTTGTATAAGAAAATGATCTTTTTTCTGCTATTTTAGGCTTTTTCTTATCCAAACTGCATAGATTTACTTTTTCTAGATTTTTTAGAAAATTTTCCTCTAGCTTACTTGGAATTTATTTTTTAAGCTGGAAAGATTTTCTTTTAGAATTTTTCAGCAATATTTATTCTGAATTTCTATACTTTTCCCACAATTCTGTATTGATTTTTTGACAATTTTTTATCATTCCTTACTTTGTCTACTTTTTATTTAAGTTTTAGTAGAAATTTTCTTTTAAATTAAGAATATTTTCTATTTATGATTTTTTTATTTTATTTTATTTTTATTTTTTTTGTTTTCTTCTAATATTATCAAAATTGTATTTTTAATGTGTAAAGATATTTGAGGGTACTTGAAATTTGTTGCAATATTTTTTCAATACTCTTCAAGATTTTTTTATATTTTCTTTTTTTTATCTTATCTGAACACAACAGCAAAAGTTCTCTTTGTCTAAAAATTTTATAAAACTTTCGTTCCAAACTTCTTGGAATTTGCCTTTCAAACTAAAAGATTTTCTTTTTTTAGAATTGTAACATTTTATCTTTTGGATTTCAAAGTTTATGGGACACAAGATTTTTTTATAATTTCTGTTTCTATCTTATCTGAACACAACAGCAAAATTTTATAAAACTCTGCTTCCAAACTTCTTGAACTTTGTCTTTTTAAACTAAAAGAATTTCTTTTCAAAATTTTTGAGATAAATTGCATTTTTTATTAAATAAAAAAAAACAATAACTTTTTATACAACTTTTTATTACACTTTTCGTGACTAGTAATCATTATCAAACAAGTTTTGTTTGATAATTATTACTGTGTAATCGAAACTAGTCACGAAATGTGTTATAGTTATAAAAAGTGTTTTAAAAAAGTTATATTTTTTTTTTATTAAAAAAATTTAAAATGTACCACGAAGTGAACGCCGCGAAGATTCAAAAATTAATTTGTTTGTTTATTTTAGAGTGTTTTGCTTTAAATTATCGAAAATTTTCTAGGATTTATGGTTTTTTTTTCGTAAAATTTTCTAGAAACATTTCTTTCAGATTATTAAATTTATCTACCTATTTAAAAAATTTATCTTTTTCTTAGATAAAGGGAGAATCAGAGGTGGAAATTTTGCTAATCAACCTTTGTGTTAATAATTAGAAAAAACACGAAAACATTTCGTAAATCTACAACACCTTTGTCTTGTTCACAAGTTATTTCAGTGGATGCTTTATTTATTTTAGAAACTGCAATTTTTTTTATTTCTACAATGTTTTAGAATTTTCCTTTTAAACTGCAAAGCCTTTCTTTTTCTACATATTTACTGAAATTATTTTTCCAATTTTTATATTTATATCTTAAATTCTAGCAATTTCTATTTCGAGATTTCCAACATTTTGTAATAATTTCTCATCATACCTTGGTTTATTTTATGAAATTTTCTTGGAATTTTTATCTTTTAAATTGTATATACTTTCCTTTATTCAGACCTTTACAAATTTCTTGTAATTTATCTTTCAAACAAAACTTGGAAATTGTAGAATACATAAATAAATTTTGTTTTAATGTAAGGGATATTCCAATAAACTTTTCTATATTTGGACGTTTTGTAAAAGGTGTTTTTCAAATTTGCTGTAATTTATCTCTAAAGCTTTCAAACAAAATTAGAAAATTGTAGAATACAAAAATAAATTTCGAGAAGTCTAAATTAATGAAAGAAAAGTTACTCGAAAATTTAAGATTTTATCCCTCAAGCTTTATCTTCTATCCGAAATTTTAGAATGTCTATTTAATTGTCTTCAAAATTACTTTTTGAAGTAGTTTATTTTCTAAGGTTTAAACTTCCTAGAATTTTCAAATTTTCTTTCTTTACCTGCTCCAAACTACAAATTTTTATTTCATAAAAGTTTTTTAGTGCGGAGTTTTCTTTAAAATTTTTTGAATATTTTATTCCAAGGGTGAATACGTTTTCCTCTTGTATTTCGAAAGGTTTTTTATTCAAGTTTGCCTATCATACTGTTAAAGTTTTTGTTTTTATTTTTTCTTGGGTTTCTCGCAATTTGATTTCAAGCAGCAGTTTTACAGAAAATTTGAATAATTTTCATGATTTATTGTCTTTTATCATATTCAAAATATGGCGATTACCTTTTAGAAATTTATTAAATTGTTAATTAAAACACATAAGAATGACATATAATCGAAACTAGTCAGAGAAAAATAAAAATAAATTAAATAATACACAATGCTTTAATCAACAATTTAATACAAACAGGTTTTAACACGGGTTAAATTAAAAATTAATTTATCGGAAATTATTCTTTTAGATTTTCGAGAGTTTGTTATCCAAGTTACGAAGTTTTTCCAGCTAATTTTCTTCTAGAGTTTTAAAATTTTCCAGCAAGAATAAAAATATTCTTTTTGAAAATTCTATTTCAGATTTAATTATCCTTTTAATTTCTTGATTGATCTTAACGTTGAATTTAATGTTGGTTTTAGATTAAATTGAATTCACTTGGCTTGTTTCACAAATTAATAATTTATTCGACTAGTTTCGGCTCATGGCCATTATCAAGAGAGATGAGATATCATGATACAACAAGTGATTAATGAGAAACAAGTATATGATATAAGTTGATTTCCTTCTAGTAGTTTTTCAGAAAAATTTCTTCCAGATTTATAGGAATCTATCATCCCAGCTTCGAAGATTTCGGTTCTTCCTGATTCTAGTAATTTTTACTTTCCCTATATAGTATATATAGGGGATGTATTGTTTTCGTGCATGAAAATGTCTGTGGGCGCTGTATCTCAAAAACGAATGATCCGATTGAGATAAAACTTTAAACTTGAGGTTTTATCGTCAAAAACTGGAACTGAAAAGCTTATGGTAAACATTTATTAACCGGAAGTGGAGTTTTACTCGAGGCGTTTTTTTGATTTTTCTCGATATTTTTCCAAATTTGAAATATTGACTTTTCAAACAAAGGTTAAAGGAAATGAGAAACTGAAGAAGTTTTATTAAGACATGTTTTTCGTAAAATTTTTTAATTTTCTGAGAAATATTTTTTTAAATCTTTCTTTAAAGATTCTTGAAATTTTAGAAATTTCTCCTCCACACTTTTAGTTTTTATTGCAACTTCCTAACCAAAGAATTTTCATCGAGAATTCTACAAATTTTTACAAGTTTATCAAAGATTTTATTCAATTTATTTCCAAAAAGAATGATGCCTACATTCATGGGTTAGTCAAATCTTAATTAATGTTAGTAGTACTATGTATTAATGTTAATATACGTAAGTATGAAATATAAATCCCATATTAAAAAAAAACTCTATATAAATAAACTAAACAAGACACAATAAAAATACACAAAAATCAATTATTAAAATCTATCTATAAATAAACTTATCAAGTCATAAAAAACAGTTAAAAAATATGGGTTTAAATAAAATGTACAAAATGAATAATATGTAATAAATAAATCAATTGTCACAACAATAAAACGATATTAATGAATTTGTAGAATATTTTGTTCAACTTTTTCTATAACTTTTCTCAGATGATTCTTACTATTAGTTTTTTTTTTTAAATTGAGGTTTCTAGAATTTTTCACAAGATTTCATTTTAGATTTATGAAACTTTTTTTTAGGACTAAAGAAGTGTACAGTAATTTCTTTTTCTTATCTAATAAATAAATAGATATTTCCAGAATATTTAGCAAAGATTTTATTCGAGAGTTCTAGAGTTTTCAGAAAGTTCTTTCAAGATTTTGTTTAAATTTCTAGAACTTACTTAGAGGCTTCTGGAAGTTTCAGGAATTTCTTCCCCATATTTTCAGTTTTTTCCGTCTTCCTTTCCAAAGAATTTTGATCGAGGATTCTAGAATTTTTCACAAGTTTTCCTTGTAGATTTCTAGAACTTTCTTGGAGGATTCTAAAAGATTACAGTAATTTCTTCTATATTTCCAGAATTTTTTAGCAATGGTCTTATTCGGGAGTTTTTTAGAAAGTTCGTTTCAATATTTATAGAATTTTCTTTGAGGCTGTTTCCAAATTTTAATATTGTCTTATAAATTGCAAGATTTCCTTCAGGACTCAAAAATTTTAAAAAAATCTTTTCCAGATCCTTAGATTTTTTCGAGAATTTCCAGTAACTTTTATTCAGATTTGGAGGCTATAGATTTTTCTAGAAAATCTGTTTCTAGAAATCTAGACTCTTTTCAGTCATTTCTTCAGATATCAAGATTGTTTTTTTTTTCAAGCTGTCTTTTAAATTGCGAGAATAGAATACAGAAAATTTCCAGTAAAATTTTCTATGAGGCTTTAGGATTTTCTAAATTTTTTTTTCTAAAAGTTTAGAGTTTAGAAAATGGCCAATAACTTCTTCCCAAAATTTTTTTTCAACTTTTCCTATAAATTGCGAAATTTTTTTTCAGGCTTTAAATGTTTTTTAATTTGTCTTTATTTTGAGAATTCAGGTAAATTTCAGCAATTGCTTCTCTAAAATTCAACATTTTGTTTCAACTAGATTTTTTTTAGAAAATTTTGCCCTAGAAATCTATTCTTATTTTCGAGAAAATTTAAAAGAATCTTCAGTAATTTCTCTTCCCGATTTCAAGATATTTTTTCCACTGGTCTAAATTTTTAGGAGGCTCTTGAATTGTTAGAAAATTTTCATTTAGAAATCTTTTCAAGGGTTCAGGAAATTTCCAGAAATTTCTCCTCCAGATTTCAAGGTTATCTTTTTATCTTCTAAATTGCAAATACTTTTTTGGAGGCTCTAGAACTTTAAAAAAATTGTTTTGTAGAAATCTAGAGTTTACTTCAGGGTTCAGGAAATTTTCAGTAATTTCTCTTTTTTGAGGCCCTAGATTTTTAGCAATTTTTTTCTAAAATCTAGACTCACTTTTTTAAGAATTCGAGAAATTTCTACTAATGTCTTCTCTAGATTTCAAGATTTTTTAATTGAACCCGCTTTCTAAATTGTGAAGATTTTAGTGGAAACTCTAAAATTAAAAAAAATATAGACTTTTTTCAAAAATTTAAAAAATTTCTAATAAGTCCTTCTTTAACTGAATTGAAAAATGCAATATGTTTTAACCACAAATTATTGTAAGTATGGATTACCACGTAGTAACGGTCGCAACCATTCTCTTTATCAAAAATTTTACTTTGTCAATTTTCTTATATTCAAATTTTTGTAATTAAAGTTATTTCAAGCGAGAGACGAATTAAAAGTTGTAAAACGTAAATAAACATAATATTATTGCAAAATTTAATAGATTTATTCAAACAAATTTTGAAATTTAAGAAATTTTCAAACAAAAGTTAAAGAAAATGAAAAACTGAAAAAGTCTTATTGAAACATTTTTTTTTTCTTCTTAATTTAAACATTTTGAATTTTTTTGCTTATTGCTAATAAACTATAGGAGCTAAATAAATGAAATTTATATAACAAGTAAATATAAAGAATTCAAAATTGAGCACATAATTAAGAATAATCTCATAGTTTTCGAGACAAATATAGGGAAAGTATTATGATGGCCACATCACCATTTTTATTCTTCATATGAATTATGCAACTAGGAACAAATTCGAGCTCAGGAAGTTCCCATCAACAAGAAGTTGTCTAAGGAGCTTCTGCTTTTAGTCTCTTCGCATCATTGTTTAGAACGTCCTCGGCTTCGATGGTTCCAATAGGTATATGTCTGTTCGAATTTAAAAAGGATTTTGAGAGGCCAATTATAGGAAACGTATGGAAAAGATATGGTGGTTTCTTGAGACAGCTCTCGTTGTGAGGTTCCCAGTCTATGGGCAGATCCAAAAGATGCTGGCTTAGCTCTCCCCTAAAATAGAAAAGCTAAATTTGAACGAATGCAGAAGGCTAATATTTTAGAATCTTAAAATGTTTAATTTTTTTATTCCTTCATTTATTTAATACTTTAATATTCCATTTTCTTCCACCAATTTATCTTAGAGTTTTATAATATTTAATTTCTCAACTTTTCCATATTTATAATATGCCTTTAAGTTTATTACTTACTAAAATAAAATGTAGTTTAAAAGGTTGGTATTAACAATGAAATGCTGCTGATAACAACAACCCCGGAGCAAAGTTCTAAGCTAAGTTAGTATTATTTAATCAACCGAATTGGTATTCCAAACTAATCCAAGATCCTGGGGGGGTAAATTAATTCCCATTTCAGAAGACCACAGCGGCGAGCAGTTCTACAAGTGTGTGGATCGCGGCAGGGCCGAGGTCCTGCTGGCGGACAAGCAGGACGGCACCTTCATCGTGCGTCCGTCTCTCTCGCCCACCGCCATGGGCACCCTGTCGGTCGTGCAGGACGCCAAGGTCTTCCACTTGGCCATAAGGAGGCGGCAGGAGGACGGGCTGGTCGCGCTCGGCACACCCAAACCCGGCGAAAAGTGCTTTAAGGACTTGAACAGTTTAATTAACTATTACGTCAGTAATTACCTCGTCCTGTTCTCTGATAACAGGGCCACTTACACGTTACTGCTGCCGTTCAGGCAGTGACAACAGTTCCGCAAATAATTTGCATCGGGGCATAATTAATTCATGGCGTATCGATTCGTTCCCTTTTTAGGGGGTACCCCCGACGTTCCCAGGAGTTGTTATTGTTCGGTCTCTTAATAAGGGAAATGGCGAATCGATAATGATTACCGACATGCGGTCCCATATTGCGCACGTAAATTACAATTGATTTAATCGATACGCCCTTTATTTATTACAATTATAATACGTGTCGAGTGTATGTACAATACGATTAAATTAACTAAATAATTTTGGTATTAATAAATTTAATATTATTAAAATGCGTTGTTTTAATTAGTTATTGATCCTGTTCATATTTTCCGTGGTGATATCAAAATGTTAATAAGAGAGGATTTGATGGGAGGGTACGATAAGAGATCTGGGAAACCCTTTTTTCGTTGTGGGGGTGCAATATAGCGGAGGAGGGTTGCGTTGTTTATTGCGCGGCGGGCGCTTTTCTAAATCGCAGCAAGGGCATTTATTGCGATTCTTTCTAAATATTAGCGTATGAAAGGCTTCTTCCCTGGAAACGGGAAAATATTTTCGCCTTAAAAAAAACCTCCTCCATTATTTATCCCCAAGATAAATATCAACAGAATTAAGGTGAATGAAGGGGAAAGAACATTTTTCGTATCATCGTTCCGAGCACCTGCTGAAACACGGACAAGGTAATTTATTACTTCAACACACTTTATTTTTACAATATTATATATATATATATATATATATATATATATATATATATATATATATATATAATAATTCCCTTAAAAGATGATCAATTACCGCCGGTAATGCAGTGGTGGCGGGGTAAGGTAATAGGCGGTTAAGGTAATTACCAGCGTGCATCTCTAGTAAATATCGATCTTTAAGATAAGGTTCATATTCTCGTGTTAATATAAAATTTACAAGTACGCTCAGTCAAATAAATTCCTGATGGTTTCCAGTAAATCTAGTTGATATACGATGAATTATATTATCACTTAACCCGTGGTGAAAAATTTTAATATTAATTAGAGGTTAAATAAACTCCAAACACCAAAGAGTTCAATTAACCTCTAATTACAAATCGATATAGTTGATATTGATATAGAATTTTAAAATAATTGATTTTTGAAATATGTTTTTTTTAAACCTTAATTAAGTAATTTAACTAATATATACATTTAACATTTCTGTTTAGTGTTTTCATATATTTAGTTTTTTTTTCGTTCGTACGTTACATTGAAATATTTTGTTTTCCAAGTGTCGGCCGAACGCAATTAATAACCTTGACTGGTTGTTGAAGTTTGTACGTTCCGTTCGGTCAAATGGACTGATAACAATTTTATTAATTACGGCGCAAACATCATACATCATGCGGACGTACAGGAAGCCGCATCGGATGACATTGTTTTTAATGTTATGCACATGTCTTCCGATTAATGTACGTCATATGCCGCTATTGTGATACACAATACGTCCATTGTTAATTACTTTGGGTGCGTACACATGTGACACGTTCGTATTTCTCATTTCGCTTCGAACTACAAATATCGTTTTAATTGAAAAATTGAGACCAATTTATAACGGACAGGATTTAAATTTAAAACTATTGATTGCAAAAATTACATGATTCTTCTTATTCCGACCACATACACACATAGATCTGCTGAAGTGCATTGGTCACCATTGTTTTAAGGAAAACTGTCTATTTTTTATACCATTCACTGCAGGATTGCTTCAACCCAGACAGAACGAAAGAATTTGTCTTCATTACTTTTTATGATGAACATCTCAGGTTGAATTATGTAGACTTCATCGTGCAGTTCACTTTAGACTGACGTACATACATTTTTTCATTTACTGCAGCAGCAAGTAACGCACGAATGGTTTCAAATCGTGCTACTGGAGCAAAAAACTTCATCATATTCTATCCAGTGTTCTTGTACGAGCAACTAACCTCACTTCGTATTTTTCAGTCTGGCCTTGTTGATCGTTCCATTGACCGTTTGAGGATCTGGTGGTTGCTTCTTATCGGTATGGTACACTTTTTTTGGCCCTCCTTCCTTTGCCGACATTTACCTCTGCTTAGCTGGCTAATTTCTCTAAGATCACTTGCATCAAGGTCATCGGCCAACTCGTCTTCTGGCGAATCTTTTGATTTCTCTTCTGATTTCTCAACAACAGATTCCTTCTCTAGAGAATTTTGTTGGAAAACAGGAAACGTTTCGGTTGATGATAGCTCTGGAATGTCCACACTTTCGATGAATCTGTTATCGTGGGTCTTGATTATCATCTATTTTCCTGGCTTCCAAAGTCTGTTTGATTTGCTTGAATATCCTATCAGCACGTACTTCTAACCCTTTGGTTGAAATTTGCGTTTCTCACGACGTTACTTTAGCGCGATGGCTTTGCTACCGATAGTTTTCAGGTAGGTAACACATGGTTTTCGATCTGTCCACGCTTCGAATGGCGTAAACCCGTTCAGACACGAGGCAGCTGATCTGTTTTGTAGGTGTACTGTGACCTTTACTGCTTCTGCTCTCAGTATATCTGGAAACTTGGCCTGCTGCATCATCAGACTTCGAGCAATATCTACGAGTGTTCGATTGGCTTCCTCCGCCACTCCATTTTGTTGCGAGGTGTACTAAACACTCAGTTCTCGCGAGATGCATTTATCTTTAAGAAACTTGTCGAATAGATTTTCAAAATTATACAGAAATTTCCTTAGAGATTCCTAAAATATTCTTAGAGAATTATAAAATTTTCCAGATTGCTAAAATTGCAAAATTTTGCAAAGCAATTGTTTTCACATTATAAAAGTGTTTCGTAAAATTTCTCTACAAGATAAATTATATTTTGAACTTTTTATTATTTTTCATTCAAATCTTTAGATAAGCCAAGAAATTTCTCTTTTTGGATTCCTCAAGATTTCTTATAAAATATACAATATTTTTTTTCCATATTTCTAGGAATGTCCAAAACCTTTTCTTCTGAATTATAAAAATTTTTGGATTTTGCTTTCAGATTATAAAACTTTTCCGTAAAATTTCTCTATAAGATTAATTATATTTTCTTAAATAGCTTTAAACTTTTTATTATTTTTCTTTCAAATTTTTAGATTAGTTAAGAAATGTTTCACTTGGATTCCTCAAGTTTTTGTAGTGGGTTGTAAAACAACAAGTTTTTTTTACATATTTCTAGAATTTAAAATTTTCCATATTTTTAAATTTGTCCAAAAATTTCTTTACTTGATTTTTAAAATTTTGCAAAAACAATTTATTCAGATTACAAAAATGTTTCCTAAAATTTCTCTACAAGATTAAATATATTTTCTTGGAGAGTTTTGAACTTTTTATTATTTTTCTTTTAAATTATTAGATTAGCCAAGAAATTCCTCCCTTGGATTTTTCAAGTTTTTTTCGTGGGTTGTACAAGTTTTTCTGCATATTTCTAGAAATGTCCAAAACCGTTTCTTCTGGATTATGCAAATTTTTTTAGAGGATTTTAAAACTTTACAACAGCTTCTCTTCCAGACGTTCAGAATTGTCCAGAAATTTGTTTTCTAAAATTTTCCAATTATCTTGGACTTTTAAATTTCCCAGATTTTTAAATTAGTCCAAAAATTTCTTTACTTGATTTCTAAAATTTTCAGATTCAGATTTTTAAAATTATCCAGAAATTAGACATGTATCTTCTATAATCCTGTAATTTTCAGAAAGAGTTTTAAATTTGTTTACGGATGTCAAGATATTCTAAAAAATCTCTTCTATTATAATTTTCGTGGAGAATTATGAAATTTTCTAACAACCTCTTTAAATTTTCTAGAGTTTTTTCAGGCATTTTTCCTTTAGATTATTTTTTATATTCCAAACATATTTTTAGAAAATGTTCCAAACATTTTTCTAGTAGATTTTCAGTATTGTCCAGAAAATTCTCTTAGAGATTCCTAAAATATTCCTAGAGAATTTTTAAAAGTATTTTTTGAGAGTTTTAAAATTTTTAGAAATATTCCTGGAGAGTAATGAAATTTTCCAACAACTATTTTAAATTTTTTGAATTGTGTACACATATTTCTTTTAAAGTTATCTTTCATATTTTTAGAATCATCCAGAATTTTATTTTAGATTACTAAAAGTTTGCAACGATTTTTCGTTCAGATGATCAAAATTGTCAATTTTTTAAATGTTCTTACAAAAGTTTTAAATTTTCTAGATTTTCAAAATGACTCAGAAATTCCTTCTATTGATTCCTGCAACTTTTTGGACGATTTGAAAATTTTAAAACGGTTCTTCTAGAATTGTCCATAAAATTGCTTTAAGAGTTATAAAATTTTGTAACCATTTTTTCCAGATATTCAGAGTAATCTTCAAAATTCCCAGGAAGTTTTTGTCATGAATTTAGAAACTTTCTAGAATTCAGACAAGTAAAATTATAGTAAATCTATAATCCTTAAATTTTCAGAAAGAGTTTTAAATTTCTTTGTTTACGGATTACAAGAAATTTAAAAAAATCTATCTCTACCAAAATTTTCTAACCTCTTTAAAATTTCTAAAATTGTCCAAAAATGTTTCCTCCTATATATTTAGACTCATCTAATTTTTTATATTCCATTTTTTTTATGATTTTCCAAATATTTTTCTTACAGATTTTCAGAATTATAAATAAATTTCTCTTAAAGATTTTTAGAGAATTATAAAACTTTCCAGGTTTTTAAAATTGTCTAAAAATGTATCTTTGCGATGTCTTAAATTTTTCAAAAAAATTCTTTCAGATTATAGAAAGTTTTCGTAAAATTTCTCTACAAGATTAATTATATTTCCTTAGAGCTTTAAACTTTTTATTATTTTTCTTTCAAATTTTTATTAGAAATCAAATTTCTCTTTTGGTTTCCTCGAGATTTCTTGGAGGTTTGCAGGCCGACAATTTTTTTCCATAAATTCTAGGAATCTCCAGAACGTTTTCTTCTAGATTATTATAAATTTCAAGAAATTATACTTATTTCTTTTCTAAATTCTTTTCTCTAATGTTCCTTGAGAGTTATGAACTTTTCCAACCATTTCTCTTTTAAATTTTTGTAAATGTGTAGAAATGTTTATTTTAGATTTTTCTTCCATATTTTTAGAATCATCTAGAATTGTATTTTGATTACTAAAACTTTGTAACGATTTTTGTTGAGATGTTCAAAATGGTCCAGAAATTTGTATTGTGTATTTTTTTTTAAGTATTCTTGAAGAATTTTTAAATTTTTCACGTTTGTAAAATTACCCAGAAATGTCTTCTCTTAATTCCTACAATTTTTTGGTGGATTCTAAACTTTAAAACAGTTGTTCTTCCATTATACTATTGTCTAGAAAATTGCTTTAAAAGTTATAAAAAAATTTCAACCATTTTTTTCCAGATTTTCAGAATTTTTTGCCAATTTTGTATGGTTTTCTTTACTGTTTTATTAATTTTGAATTATATTTATAAAGTAAGTCTGATAATGTGCCAATAAATAAATAAATGAATAAAATTGATTGTCCATGAATTTTTCTTGAAAATTCCTATATTTTTGTTAGTAATGAATTTTGAAAGTATCTAGATTTCAGACATTTCTCTTCTATAATCCTAAAGTTTTCAGAAAGAGTTTTAAATTTCTTTGCTTACAGATTTAAAAAAAATACTAATTATTTCTCTTCTAAACTGCTATAATTTTCTTGGAGAATAATGAAATTTTTCAACAACTTTTTAAAATTTTTAGAAATGTCCCATATCTTTAGAATCATCATTTTTTATATTCCAAAAATGTTTTTAGATTTTCCAAAAATTACTCCACGAAATTAATTATATTTTCTTAGAGAGTTTTATAATTTTTATTATATTTCTTTCAGAATTTTAGAATTTAACAAGAAATTTATCTTTTGAATTCTTCAAGATTTCTTTGAGGATTGTAAAACAACATTTTTTTCTTCATTATAGAATTATCAAGAATGTTTACTGCTAGAATTTTAAAATTTTCTTGGAGGATTGTAAAATTTTGCAACAATTTTTCTTGTAGGTGTAAAGAATTGTGCAAACATTTTTTGTAAAATTTTTTAAATTTTTTGGAGAATGTAATATTTTACATATGGTATTTTTAAATTAGTCCAAAAATTTTATTGCATGATTTCTATAATTTAATAAAGGTTTTGAAATTTTGCAATTGTTTCTCTTCCATATTCTTAGAATTGAATTCATTGATTAGTTTCATTTTAGAATTATTAAATTGTAAACAATTTATTTTTCAGATTTACAGAATGTTCTTTTAAAATTTTAAAGAAACATTTCTGGATAGTTTTGAAGAATTTATTAAATTTTCTATATTTCTGGATGTTCTATATTTCTCTTCTATATTCCTGAAATTATAATTGAGAATTTATAAATTTTCTAATATATTTTGTTACAAGAAATTACAAATATTTGTATTCTAAAGTCTTATAATGTTCCTGCAGAGTTATGAAATATTCTAACAAACTATCTTTTGAATTTCTAGAATTGTGTAGAAATATTTCCTTAAGACTTTTTTTCTATATTTTTTGAATTAACCAGTATTTTATTTTAGATTACTTATTCCAACAATTTTTCATTTAGATGTTCAAAATTGTTGAGAAATCTGTCTTGTATATATTTTTAAGTTTTCTTCAAGAATTTTTTAATTTTTCAGATTTTTAAGATTACCCAGAAATTTCATATTTTGATTCGTACAATTTTTTGGGGGATTTTAAAATTTCAAACAGTTTTTCTTCCATAATATATATAATATTTCTAGTAGAAAATTGCTTTAAAAGTTATAAAATTTTACAACAAATTTTTTCCAGATTTTCAGAATTGACGAAACTATTTGTATAGTTCTGTTTACTGTTTATGGATTTTAAATTATATTTATAAAGTAAGGTTGATAAAGTGCCAATAAATAAATAAATTTAAAAAAATTGATTGTCTATAAATTTTTCTTAAAAATTTTGAAACTAAAATTCAGATATTTCTATTCTATATTCCTGAAATTTTCAGAAAGAGTTTTAGATTTCTTTGATTACAGATTGCAAAAAATTATAAATAACTCTCTTCTAAACTGCTATAATTTTCCTGGTGAATTATGAAACTTTCCAACAACCGTTTTTTAAAATATCTTTAGAATTGTCTACAATTTTTTCTCCCATATTTTTATAATCATACATATTTTATATTCCAAAAATGTTTATAGATTTTGCAAATTTCTTTTTTCAGATTTACAGAATTATCCAGAAATTTTCAGATTCTTAGACGATATTAAAAAAAAATGAGTGGTCTAAAAATTTAACTTTTTGATGTCTTAAATTTAAAAAAAAAATCTCTCAGATTATAAAAATTTTCGAAAAATATTTCTGCACGTTTTATTATATTTTCTTAGAGAGTTTTGAAATTTTTATTACTTTCCTTTCAGACTTTTAGATAAACCAAGAAATGTCTCTCTTGGAATCTTCAATTTTTTTTGGTGTGTTATAAAACAATAATTTTTTCCCTTATTTCTAGAAATGTCCAGAAAGTTTTTTTCTAGTTTATTAAAATTTTCTTGGAGGATTTTCAAATTTCGCAATAATTTTATTTAGATGTTCAGACATGTCCAGAAATTTTTCTTGTAGAATTTTTTAATTTTCTTGGAGAATTTAAAAGTTTACAGATTCCTAAAATTCCTATACATTTTTTTGAAGAATTTGTTAGATTTTCTAGATTTCTTATAATGTCCAGACATTTCTCTTCAATAATTCTGAAATTATTATTGAAAATTTTTTTTTCATTATACTTATTTACAAATTTCAAGAAATTCCACTTTTATTTTTTAGAATATAATATTTCTGGAGAGTTATGAAATTTTGCCATAAGCTTTCGTTTAAATTTTTAGAATTGTTGAATTGTGTAAAAATATTTCTTCTATATTTTTAGAATCATCTAGAATTTTTTTTTAAGTTAGTAAAACTTTGCAACAATTTTTCTTTTAAATATTTAAAATTGTACAGAAATTTGTCTTGTATATTTTTATTCATTAGCCTGATGCTGTTGGAGTGGATAGGACTTTGAGGAGTCTCGCTAGTTGGGTTGTATTAGAAACTTCTTCAAACTACGTTATCCATGTTTACCATTTCTCAACTCATTATTAAATTTCGACAGTGCCTGTCTTTGGCATTCCAGTTTCTTGTTTTCTTTGTACTGTTGAAAGTTTTCCTGGCTTGCATCTTAATGCAACTAAAATCTTTGTTCCACTAGACCACGTCTCTAAAATGAGATCTCATCTTTAGTGAACAACTGGATTGGATGCTATTTATGAGTTGAGCCTCTGCTATTTCTAATTCTTTGTGATCTGGATGTTAATTTAGGGATCATACTTAAGCATATTTCTCGAGCATTAGAACTGCCATTGGAGTAATGCAGTCTGTTTTATACACCAGACTACAATTGTTTTTGCGTAGGTCCCTTACCTTATTGATCCAAGGCCACTGCAGGAATCCATTTTCAAATTTGGCTATTTTGTAGTTCCAATAAGAGGCACTTTGAAGTGATGGAGATTCAAATGAATACAATGTATTCCCGATATTCGTCTGGTTTATACCCTACTGACATCAGCCCCTAAACTTTGTGTTTCATCCATCTCCATCGACCGAGTAGAGTCTTTTGTGGTCCTTGTCGGCGTTAATGGAGGATGTTTAAGGTTTTGGTTCATGTAGGACCCATCTGTGGCTATGGAAAGAACGAGGTAAGGCAATTGAATCTGGAGGTGGCCTGGTGATCACAGTCCGCATAGATCAGACTATGCATCTCCTTAGCCTTTTGCTGTTCCACCGTGAATTGATGTATTTTTTGTAGTTTCCTTTCCAAATTGTTCCGGGCGTTTAAATCAAGATCTTCTAGACGTACCCACCGCGAGTCTGATATGTTAGACCAGATGTTTATTGAAGCTAAACTGACCTGGCATCGTTAGCCTTAGTACAGACCCTAAGCCACGATACTACAGCCGTGCAGGGGTAGAGTAGGGACAGGTTTGTGTCGCTCCTATCCCTTAAAACCTAATAGGCCGAAAAGTTTTTCCAAAGGATGATGACAGATTGAAGGAGAACCTCTACTGCAGATTGTAAGGCATCTAAGAATCTCTTAGTAGTAGGATAATCCCAAATTGACCCTAATTGACCAATATTGCGGTCATCCTAGTGGTTCATCGGTGGTAGAATATTGAACTCTCATATTACGACAAGGTGCATTCCTTTATAAGGGTAGAAATGTAATAACTCTAATTTAATTTAACTTTGGACGTTTGTACTTGTTAATTTATTGGAAACCCTGCACTACATGCGTACGTTCACATACAATTTCAAATTAATTCATATAAAATTATCAATTTAGTAGCCCGACAAATATGAAACGTTTATTGTGTCGTTAATTAAATAATTTAATCCAATCTCGAGTGTCCTCCCCCCGTGCGTTCATCTCTCCTCGGTGAATTTGGAATTTGAAAGCTCTCATTTCCGAATTTATACAAATAACAAAATGATTACAGTCGACACGTTTGCATGCGGGCAGGGCGCTGTTCGTGTCTCTTCTCTGCCTTCTTTTTTTAATTAGAAGAGCCCGGGGCCTTTAATAAACAATATGAGTGCAACTTTTTATTTTTACTTTTGCGGGAACGGTTTTGTTGTTTAAAAACAGCAATCAATCCTACGGGCAAACACGTCCCTGATTTATCGTCTGTGTGCATTATCTGGCGCATTCCGCGCAACGTTTTCAAAATTGCGAATGTTCGTGCTTGCTGCGGATTTTCGTATCAATCCCACTAAAGTAGTGCATCATTTTTCACAGTTGCGGTTGTATAAAAATAAATAAACTAAATAAATTCCGCTGATGGGATTTACTCCGGTTTTCCACTGGAAAATTCAGTACGTTTTCGCGGTTAATTATTACAAGTATTTTTCACAATTCGTATCTAATTCTAATAAAAGTAATTGAAACCCTGAGAATTTGATAGTTAATATCACATAAAGATTTAATTAAGTAAGTATGATGTTATTAATATTATAGAAGATAGCAACTTTGATAGAATCAAGAGAGAATTATTAATATATTTAAAAATAAATAATTGGTGGTGTGATTGGTGTTATTGCTACAAGATGAATCCTAATTAAAAATATGTGACAACTTTTTTGTCTTGAATCTGAAGGAGCTAAGTCTGGACTATAGGGTGGATGGCCGTACGCTTGTCATTAAGGGTGTTCTCTCTTCCTAAGTTAAAATTACGATACCAACGTCGCACAAATGACACATCCATAGCATTTTCTCCATACACATCCTTCAATTGATGATATATATCGCATGGTCGTACAATTCTTGCACTGAGAAATCTAATCACAACCATAACTTCATAATTGTTAGCGTTCTTTATTTTCTTGGACGTTATAAACAATCATATGAACAGCACAATCAATACAAGCGAGACGTAACTTTAAACACAGACAAATGAAATACAACTGAACATGTTAGCACACATCCAGCGGCTACTCTATTTGCCAGCGCTCCGCACTGTACACTACTTTCATATTAAAATACACTACAATTTACTCAATGGTATATTTAACTTATGGCGATATAATTTTCTTTAATTAATATTGTTTAGCAAATGTGTATACATTAAGAAAATAAATGTATCGTTTCGGTGGCAATAGAAATAAATAAAAAAAACACCACCTCACTCAGCGGGGACACCCCCGAAGTTTCCTAAACACGTTACGCGGATTATTTACGGAGACACACTTTTTCATATAAAAACTTTAAAATTTATGTCGATGGAAGTTTCCATGAGAGATCGCGGCGGTGCTCTGCCCCATATAACTTGAAATATACGGTGAGGGGGCGGCATCACGCGAAGAAAAAGAAACGCAAGATTGTCCTCTAAATTAACTGAACAAAGGAACGGATTCGTTTTACTTAAAAATGCACTTATGAACGGGCATAAATAAAGAGATGGGTCGCGCTAGGGGGTGGCGCCGCGACGCCCGCGAAGCCCCCGTGATTAGTTTGATCCTTGGGTTGAGAGAATGCCGACATTAAAAATGCCAGTCGGAAAACCGCATCCCTTTTCGGTATATTAAAGTCCGCTGGGCGTGCTGGCCGTATTTCGGGGCATATTTTAAAATGTACGGCGGTTTCGTTTGCGGAATAACGAACTGTAATACGCTAACATGGTGCCGGTGCATCAGCCCTTCGGACATGTTAATGGGAGGTGCTCCATCATGACCGGACCTACCGCATACGTGATTTTAGTGGATGTGCACGTTTGATAATTCATTTCATTTTTTGTGTTGACTTTATTTCTTTGATTTTCATAAATGTATTAAATGAAAAGCTTTGAAGATATTAATACTTTAAACATTTTCCTTTAAATATCTGCAATATTATTGATGCTCCAGAAAAATCAAAAAATTTCTACTACAAATTACAAGAAATAAAACAACACAGTTGGGAGGGTTTCACATTTATTGTTGAGCACTGCAACATGTTTTGCCACATAGTGGCTTCATCAGGCAGATGAATGAATGAATATTCAATTACTAGAAACCTTCCAGAAATGTAATAAATCCCATAAAATGAAATTTTCCAGGTTAAATGGCAAATAATTCTGACAAATGTCGTATGCAATGCCCAAAAAACAACTATGGATGACAAAGAAGATTACTGCGCTCATGGAGGAACGAAGAACTAAAGAACACCAACGAAGGTGAGTTTAAAAAGAAAGGCAGATGTATTAAACTAGAAAGCGAAATCGCTAAGGAAGAAAATGCCATAAAATAGAACTGCTACAAAGAAATAATAAATTAAATACTTACAAGAAAATCAGGTGCATCCAAAAGAAACAACCCCCTGTGGCCAACAATCAAGGACGATTAATAATACAGACAGAAGAAATAATGGAAAAATACATGAAGAAACTTTTTGTGGACAATAGGCCCATCTTACAGACTCTAAAAGCGAAAGCTCACAGTTCATTCGTTTATCCTCACAGCTGAAGTAGATAAAGCTATCAGTTAGTCTAAAAACAACAAATAATTGAAACATACCAAAATATTTCATTAATATACAACAATAAGTCTTATTAAGACTACAAAACAAATATCTTTTTGATTTTTTTGTACATTGTCTGCCCCTTCTTTTGATTTTTATAAAGTTTACCTACGAACTCCAAATTTTCCATTAATTGAAGATTTCGAAAATTTTCATTAATTTCCACTTAAAATATGTGCATTTTAAATGATTTATTGGAATTCTTCAACATTTCTTGTTTGATTTACTCAACATTTCATGTATCTATTTATTGACTAGATAAAATCTGAACTTTTTCGGATTTTCCAGTATTTGATTGGAATTGAAGATTTTACTCTTTGGTTTTCTTTGAAACCCAATGAGATCATTATCTAACTTCGACCACTAAAACAACTTTTAGATATATAAACTAACAAATTATGAAAAAAAAAATTTAGAAAAATTCTAGAAATCTAGAAAAGAGTCTGAAAGACCAATGTTCGATAGCTCGTTCACAAATAAAACACAAAATGTAAATACCATTATTGTAAATGGAAAAAAGAAGTGAATTAAAATATTTATTTTTATTGTAATAGGAAAAAAATGTGAATAAAGATATGTATTCTTATTATTCTAGAAGAGAAACTTCTGGAAAACGATAGAGATAAGTATCAGGAAAATTCAAACCAAATAAGCAATCTACCAAACTTAATCGTAATGAAAATATTCAGAAAAATTCTAGAACTTAAGAAGAAAACTGCT
The DNA here is from genome assembly GCA_963969525.1 of Ontholestes murinus. NCBI lineage: Eukaryota > Metazoa > Arthropoda > Insecta > Coleoptera > Staphylinidae > Ontholestes > Ontholestes murinus. The sequence continues at coordinate 6,860,832 of OZ018395.1, read as the reverse complement.
GAAAGATTAGTTAATACTGGAAGAAAATTCTAAAGGTTTAAAAGATAATAATGTCTTGAAATCTGAAGATTAAAAGAAACTATTGCTAATAAATGTAACTTCCCACAATCTGGATCAAAAAATAGAAGGAAAATTTTAGAAATTCTTAAAAAAAATATTTCTAGAATATTAGAAAATTTTAGAAATCTAAAAGAAATTTGTGCTTGAAAATGGTAGGAAATTAAACTGAAAATAAGAAAAATATGAATTAGGTCCAAGTACGAGGGCATCTTTCAGATATATAAATGAAAACATGATAACAAAAATTTAAAAAATATTGCTTCAAAAAATCTCGAAAAAATATTCCAAAAATCTACAAAATAAATTGCTGGTGAATGCTAGAAGATGCGTTTTAAAAAATTCCAACCAAATAAGGAATCTTTCAACTAAATTATTGAGGCAAACTGATCGAAAAATTCTACAAATTTAGAAGAAAAATTACAGAAAAATAATTATTTCTAACCAGACGAAGAATCTTTAAAGTCCAATTATAAAAATAGTTTTTAAAAATCTAAGCGAAAAACTGATGAAAAATTTAAAAAAATCAGAAAAATCATTGCTGTAAAATTCTTAAACACTTGAAGGAAATTCTATAAATTTGTAAGAGAGGAATGTTTGAATTAAAAAAATATTCCATAAAGATACTAAAACTTTAAAAGAGAAGTAACGAGAAATTTCTGAAAAATCTAAAGTCCAATCATTAAGTCAACTTTCAGATGTATTATTAAAGGATATGCTGAATTTTTTTTAGAAAATTATTGTTAAAATGTCTCGAAAAATATAGAAATGTATACATGTTTTAGAAAAAAGTCCAATGATTGAGTTAATCATCGAGTGATCGAAAAATTATGACAATATGTGGAAATTTAAAAGAATGGAAAATTTATGAAATTCCTAAAAAAATCTTATTCTTTAAAAAAATTATAGAATTTTGAATCCTTTCTTTCCTTTTATTTCATATTTTCCAGTAATTTTTGTTCAAAGTTTCAAGATTTTTCTTAGAACTTCTGTTTTCTTACTTAATTGATTGAAACTCTTTAAAACTTTTTGTCTGGTTTCCTAAGAATCAACCTCAACAAGACAAGAGGTAGTTAATATAGGCCTTGCTAATGAGAGTATAAGCAAGCACATCCAGAACTGGCATGTGTCGCCGAAAACTCTGTCCTGGTCAGATCACAGATGGATATGTTATAAATTAGGAACTAAATTTTCCGAAGAGGAAGCGTTCAGAAATCCAAGGAAATTGCAGGAAATTATTTACAAAAAATTTATCGAAACGACTACAAGAATTTAAGGACCGTATGACCTTGCGTTGCTTCGTGAAAAGGATCTTATCTCCTTATATAAAAAGTCAACTCGAGTAGAGAAAAATCCACCAAGCCATGGTGAAATAAGGAATTCAACCAGTTGAGGAACAAAGCAATAACAACAAAAAGCTTTACCTATATGGTCGGTAAGGCAACGATAAAGGGAATACTGGAAACAATTTTGTAAACAAATTAAGTCCACAATTATAGCCGCTAGGATGAAAGAAGTTATCTCCAAAAAAACTCAACGTTACAGTCTGGAATAATGAAAATGGAGGTTTGTAGTTATACTAAAAACTTCGTGGAAACAATGTATGTACTCTTAAAAAAACATATTTCCAACTGCAAAGCCATGGAGTACAGGGATGAAGACTACCAGGAGATTCTTATTTCTTTAAAAGAAGATTTAAGCATAGTTTACAACGTAACAATATAACCTGGGCCATTCAAACATTATCACTTAAGCCTCCAGGAATGGATGGAGCTTACCTATCCTTACTTATATGGGTACTGTAACCTACTGTTCAACACCTGGTGATTATGTTGAGGGTCTCTATAGCTTTTAGATATATCTCCCAAAACTGTATAAAAGTAAAGGTGATATTTATATCCAAACCAGGAAAGGAAGACTACAGCTATACCAAATCATTTAAATGAAAACCTTGCAGAAGTTTTCCGACGGGAACATCAGAGATCTTATTCTAAAAACGACTCATACATACAACCGAATCAGCTCTCAACTGTGTGATTACCCATATTGAAACGTTATGTTTTTCTAATATTTGCTGCTTCTTTTTAACTTGTTAAAAATATCTTATTAACTTTTGGAATCAAAAAGAGCATGATAGGCAGTTATTAGTGCGGCTTTGGGCAATGAATTACTTAAACGCCTAAGCAAGAAAGTTACTCTACTGAGAGACTAATCCAATGCTTTCTCGTGCTCCCTCTAGCATAATTTAAATCTTAGGAATTTGCAGTGTCCATGTTCGTTATTGCCAGAATTTAGTGAAAATGTGAGATTTGCAGTCTTTGATGTATTTACAGATAGTTTTGCAGTTAAAGCAGCTCAAAACTTGATTGTTTCCGTAATGCTTTCTGTTTGATGTTGCGTCGTCAGTAAACATTAAAATATTTCCTTTTTCGATACACTTTGGTAGATAATTTACATAAATGAGAAAAAGTAGGGGCCCTAAGATTGACCCATGTGGGAAACCACATGATATAGGAGAAAAACTCAGTTAATTTCAATTTAAATGCAAGTTCTTGAAGTCTATTCTGGAGGTATGAATTCACCAATCTGCATCTTCCGGGACTAAAGTTGTAACTGTACAGTTTCCGAAGTAGAACGTCAACGTATTTCAAATTTCTTGAATTTATTAATAAATGATTTATAGAATTTATCATCTCTTCGGTGTTTTTGTAATTTGTTTATGAATTGTACGGTTTTATAAGGATGTTCTAACGTTGTTTAACTTTTTAAAACTATTTTCTTACAAAATTCGAATTTTTCAGAAATTCCTTTTCAAATTTTTATAAAGTTTTATAATTTCTTTCAAAGATTACTAGTTTTAATTTGCATTTAAAGGCATAAATTCCGCATCGGAAACAGCCCGCACTAAAAAATTACTATCTGGGTGCCACAGTGTACATCCAGGCATATTAAAAAAGGAGGACAGCATTTATAGTACTGACCTCCAAAAATCTCTAAGTCTGTTTCTGGAGTCACACTTTCCTGATTACAAAAGCAGGCCAGACGCCAACAATTAAAATGATACAGAATACTTCCCTACAACGAAGAATTGGAACATGAGTATGGACATCGTCCCCGGAAGCAAAATAGAATTGGCAATAAAATCATTATTTTCTTTTAAATCACCAGATAATACCTTTGTGCCGACTGCTTCGGACATATATTGCAATAGAGTGTGTACCGGGACATTGGAGGGAAGCAAAAGTAATTTTTATTCCCAAACCAGGAAAACTGATTACAACGCATTCAAATCGTTTTGACCAATAAACCACACATGTTTTTTTCATCAGGGAGCAGTATTGCTTGAACAGCAAGCTGAACCCGAGCCAACATGCCTACAGGCTAGAAAAATCGATTGAGTTGGCCTTTCATGTGATATGTAGGATTGAAGGATCGCTGACTAATAAACTGTCAGCTCTAGGATTGATAAAAGTTTCCTTCGCTAAAATATATATCTGTCATTTTGACATTAACTGCTAATAAATTCCTCCAATAAAAAGGACAAATAAATATGAAGAAAAATATAAATGGTTATGGATGTAGAAGATGACACCAGCTTCGCCACAAGACTGTGCAATAAGAGTTTGAGTGGAAGAACGTATTTAAATATAAATTCCGCCCGTACTTCCTTCGCCCAAAATTTTATGTAACTTCTTTGTTCAATTTATTTGTTTGCATTTGCACTTTTAAGAAAGAAGGAAATAAATCAATAAATAAACAGAGTCTAAACAAGCATGAGGTTCCCACAAACATCACTCGATGGATTGGAGCCATGCTGAGAACTGTAACCGCCTCGATAGAGAAAGAAAGCCAGACAGTAGCTGCCACAAAAGGACGTCCACACCGCGCGCAGTAGGGTAATTCCGCTTCTTTGGAATGTCGTTGAGGATGGCTTATTACGGTAATTAAACAATGGAGGATACCAAGCTGTGGCTAATGCAGATGTCGAGGTAATTCTACTCATTGAAAAACACGAGATTGTTATGTCTAGGCTAATGCAGAGCGTTCTTAAAATTATAAAGCAATCGTGTGAAAAAATGTCGAGAGAAGACAGAATTAGTATTGTTGACAAAAAAAGGAAGACCTACATAGGTAGACTTTCCAAACTCTTTAACCACCAGTTGTGCTTGGCAAATGAGGTGAACTACATCGGTATAATACTGGACTCTAAGCTCAATTGGAAGAACCAGCTAGAACACAAGATTAAAAAAAGCCTAAGTCATCTTCTGGCCGTGCACCAAATGTGACTCTACACTGTAATCGCCACACCAGCGCTGAGCGTTAAATCAATTGGTAACCAAGAAAAAGCTAAACCACCCACAACAATTGGCGCGTAAGGCCCGACAACAAACGGGAGAATAGTAAGAGAGGCACCTGTTTAAATAGAAATACGAAATAAAAAATCAGATTGATGATAAATCGGAAATCACTATTTATAACGACGAGACTAAGAATCATAAATAAGGAGGGGCAAGCATTTACTGCCAAGAACTTGACCTAAGACTCAGCATACTAAGTAGAAATGTGATGATTTTCCAAACGGAACTTTTGAGGATACTTAAAAAATGAAAACTACTGGAACTGACAGACTCGAACAAATCCAATTTGTTTCTCACTGACACCAAATCAAGCATATCTGCTCTATCTTCAGGAGACCAAGGGTGGCTAGCTGTATAATACTGGAGTGAAAGCAAGCTCTAGAATAACTTGCCACAACTAATAGAGTTACAATATCCTGGATTAAGAGACATTCAAACGATGAAGGGAAAGACAGCAAATAGCATATTTTACTATATCCAAAATACTGATGGGAAACTCCAATTAAGGAACACAAAAAGGCAAGTATGAGTTCGCCAAAAAAACTCCCCTGAGGAACACAAAAAATGGGTGTAATCAGACAAGTATGAGGTTGCTAAAAAACTCTCTTGAGGAACACAAAAAGAAATGGGTGTATCTGACAAGTACGAGGTCGCCAAAAAATTCATCCACTCATCAACACCGAAGCTGAGCAGGAAATACATTGAATTACTAAGAAACAGTTTGCGGCTACTTATGGGTACCCTTACTGATCACCGCTAAGACACATCCTGTGTGAATGCGAGTCACTCGAACATCTCAGGTGGTTCGTATTTAGAAAAGATTGACTAAATTAGTCAAAGCTGGGCAACACTCCACTCGACTTGAAAAGAAGTTTAGGTTGGTTGAGCAGTTAAGTTCAGGAGATGGCATAAAGGACCAACCAATGGTCTAGATGCTGCGACCATCTGATCGCCCTCCATAAACCATCATTATTTTAAGTATCAGAATTTTATAGAACTTATTGTCCGGTTTTTTTTTCAATGTGTTCAGTCTGTATTTTTAATTGAGAGAAGTAATACACTTGTTTTCCGTACCTATTTAATCAGGTAACTGACACGTATTTTCTTACAAATTCTAAATTTCTTCTTAAAATGTCTAAATTTAGCAAATATTTAATTGCAATAGTTTTAAGCTTTCAGTCTGCTTTTCTCAAAACTGTTTAATATTTTTTCTTTTTCTGTTGTTAAAAAAATCCAACTTTTCAGCAATTCCTCTTAAAAATAGTTTCTTATAGTTTAATTGATTGATTGATGAGGCACTTAGGTGTTGAAAATCCATACTTAATATTGAGATAACGCAATTGTTTGATTTTCAAATATTGGTTTATTAAACACTACATATGTTTCGCCACACTGTGGCTTCTTCAGGTGAAGTAAATATTTACTTCACCTGAAGAAGCCACAGTGTGGCGAAACATATGTAGTGTTTAATAAACCAATATTTGAAAATCAAACAATTGCGTTATCTCAATATTCTTATAGTTTATATATTTATGTAATTAAATTTCAGATTTTTATAAATTTTATTAAAATTTGTTAATTGTGTTTTTTTTTAGATTTCTTACAATTATCTAAATACCTTGAAATGTTCTAGAAATTCGTTTATAAAATTCCTAAAATTTTCTTAAAGTTCTTTTTTAAGATTTCTGACTTTTTAAATATTTTATTGGAATTATTAAGAACCTTCTTTATACAGAATTGTATATCATTTAATATTTTTCTCTTTTTTGTGCTATTTTTAAACATCTCTACAAAGTTTCCAGCAATATATTCTCAATATGTTTTGAGTTTGTTTTCAGTGCATCTGAGTTTTAGGTAATTTATTGAAATTCGTTTCTTGTTAGCGTTTTTGATATTTTCGAATATATTCTGTCTATTTTTTTGTTATTATAAAAATGCATCTATCAATTTCTGAAATTTTCTTATGATGTTTTAAAATATATTTTTGGAATTATTGCTTGTCTTATAATATTCTTTGCATTATTTTGATATAAAATTTTTTATAACTCAACTTTAGGAGTTTTCTCTTAATATCTTTATAATATTTTGGATTATTTACAACACTTAAATAAACTAATCCAATAAACTTGGTTTTCTGATATTTTCAGCTTCTTTTTACCTTCTTAAAATTACCCTATAAACTTTTAATTTTAGTTATTTACAATGTTATCGTTTTGTAGCAATGATCAAAATATTTTCTACAAATTTTCCTCCAGAATTCGTAAATAGCTCCAACCTTTTATAAATTTAGACCATTTTAAGCTTTATTCTGTGGAATTATGTAATGTTTCCATCTTTATTTTACTGGAACTTTCTTGAAACTTGATTTTTTCATTCTTTGATAGGCAACACACGCGAAAACCACTGTTAAATGAAACCAATAAACTTTTCATGGTTTTAGAACATTCTATTTTCCACCACATTTTGTTATAAATTTCTCTACGAACTTAAAATTTTTCTGTATCAATTAATTGTAGCTCTTATTTGTGTTGAAAACATAATGCAAGATATCTTATATTTTAAAGCTTTAATTACCAAAAAAATATAATACTTTTTGTGTTAAAATTGTCAGCTCAACGAAAATCTATCTATAGTCTAAAACTTTCAGAGCGTAAAATTTATTATTTTAATCAAGCGCACATCAAACCCATTGCACGTATAATAGCAAAAAAAACACTATACTAAATTTAACCAGCGTATATTAAACACCAGTTAAAGTTGATACAATAAAAAAAACACACATCCCCCAACCGAAACCAGAAGCTGGCGCAGTCGGTGCAAGTTGCAAGTCGGTTTTAACACTCGCGGAGATCATTAGCATTGATAGCCGGATTAAATTTCTGGAATTAACAAGATCTCGAATGCCGTTCCGAGCGAATGGGATTGCGACTGCCCGTATATTTCATAAGGTGGGAAATTATTGCCGCCACGTATCTAATCTACCCCCGTGTTCGTGTACTACAGACTGTAATAAACAGCGCTGCACGGACCGACCACCGTCATTTCGGAAGTTGTTTATTATTATACAACTATATGTATATGTGGATACGGAAATCGTCACACACATACTCGCATGCAAATTTCTAATTATTATGGGAGAAGGTGGACGGAATGCGTGTTAGTTGTTATGATTTTAATTACGTACACGAACATCAAGAATTTTGATTATTGGAATATACAGAAATATTATTTAAATAAAAGTAATCATTGGAATTAATTAATTTGAGCGTTAGTTTTACATTATTACAAAAAGCAACTAACCGTTAAAACAACTACTATTCGTATTAAAGCACCGCCAGGAATTGAATTACAAACTGTTAGTTGTCGTTACATGTCTGAAATTACATTCAACACAAAGGAACATTTTTGTGGTGTCATAACTTCCTAACCACGTCATGGAATTGATATGACCACCTACAGACATGTGTTTCGCTGTACTACATCTCATCAGTGCAGTTAAGTCATAACTTTGATGTTCGATTTTCAAGGCGCGTTCAAAAAACGACATTACCTTAGATGAAAATGCATCTCTTGACATTTAAAAGTGTAAATTAAATATTGATTTATTAAACATTATTCCCAAACAGTGATGAAGCTTTAAAATACCTGAATTCATAATTTATTTACGTATATAATAAATAAAAAGTTTTTAACTATATTATTGAATTTTTAAACCAGTACATTTTTGATGCATCCGTCAGTCACAGTTTGTTTCTGTTATTTTTTTTTTTATACGAACGCCTCTAATACGGAATGGAGTTAATGGACGGACGAGTAATTGACATTTTTGCGGTAAAATGAACCGGAACGATAACGCGTGTACGTAAAACAAAATACCAAATGAGAAGCGCTCGCAAAAATCATTCGACCACAATGGATTCACCGTTTACGTTAAAATGATTGTTTTTCATATTTCGTTCTATTCGCGATAATTGAACGCGTTTTCTTAAATTGTCATCAATCCGTACACTCGAATCGACGCTAAACTTATTCATTAATGCAGTTTTTAAAAGCGGCCCCGCTTAAAATTTAAAAAATAATCCATCCATCCACGTCAGGCTGGAAACCTTCCTTTTGAAGCCGAAATGAAAAATGCATGGCACTCCGCAATTTCCCCGATGGAATTTCATACATAGTAGTGTGTGTGTGTGTTTTTTTCCTCACTCCTGTACGGCTTTCGGGGGAATGTCCGCGTGTAATTATCCACCCTTCCAAATATCAACACGGCGAATTAACCCGGTTCCACGTTCAAGGCTCGCAATTAAATTTTCACGCGCGCAAAGGTCGCACGTTCATTTTTAATTTTGTGTGTGTGCAAGTGGTTCAACTTTTAATACGTACTTTTTAAAGTATTGTACAAATTGAATATAATAATATTACAGAAATAGAAAATAGTACAAGAAAGAATATTAGTTGGTTCGTTTTAGAAGGATCTTAAGTTAATAATCTCACTAAGTTAATTTTTAATGCCGCAGAAACTTTTACTGATATTTGTAAATCTTCAGCTACACAAAATGTAAGATATTTTAAACCCTCATAATGAAAAATATTGACTCTTATGTTTATAAAAATTCTTCAAACCTTTTTCTAGTTCTCTTCCAGCGTGAAACTTGATTTCTTCCAGCATAATGGTGGAAAATTTCACATCAATCAAAATTGAAATAGGTTTTGCATCAGACCAAATATGGTCGATTTTTATACAATTTGGTATACTAAAAAAATCTTACTGAGATGTGTACGTTTTAACTTCTGATTATTGTTTTAATTTTCCTTTCCATGTTGGTTTCGACCTTCTTCTGTGTTATCAAGGGTTTTAATATGTAATTATCTTCCTGTTATTTTAAGTATAATCTCCGAGATAAAGCACTTGTATTCCTACAAACCACCACAGTTTGATTTTCACTAGTAAATTCAAACTTCTGAAGCTTTTTTAGACATCTTCGAACTTCTGTATTGTTAACTGCAGAAATACTTTAAGAAAGTATGTTCGTTTCATAAAAAATGTCCCCATATAAATATGTTTAAAATTGCTCTATAAACTTTAATAATGCTATCAATTCTTTCTTTGTTACGCAATAATTTCAAGTTTGTGTCTAATTTAAGAAATATAGTCAAAAAAAAGTCAAAAATAAAAATATTGAAAAGTAACATTGGTTATCTTTAAAAAACTGATTATTTTATAGATAAGAGATAAAAATTATTAAGTCAAGATTAAATAGAACACATTTCAATAACGAAAACATGAGTAACATATTAATAATGACTTAACAAAAACTAAAGAAGATATACGAGTAGAATATCTATTTAATAAAGTAAACAACAGATGAAAAACAGGCTAAACAAAAACAAAGAAAATACACTAAAGATAAACTGAAAGAAACGGAAAGATGCACTAAAGATTAAAAATATTTAAAGTGATAAACAAAAATACCACTAAAAACTGATTAAAAGCAAAGATATTATAAAATCAAAACGTAGTTAAACGTTTTGGAAAATGATAAAAAAGGCCGAAAAATCAAAATATAAAAACTGCTATACGAATGATAGTTAGGTACAAATGAAAATAGAAAGGAACGACAAATTAGAGACTAAATATAGCCAAAGACAAAAATAATACAATTTTAAGGAAAATGATAAATAAAAGACCAACAGAAGACGTTTTACACTGGAGACATTTATTTCTAGATAGCATTTTAAATTAAAAATAAGATACAAAATACATTTCTTTCTTATTATTACAAATATTTTTTAGTGATTTTAGATCGGTGAAGAAAATAGTTACCAAAAATAAATAAGTAACACAGGGTGTCCTAAAATTAACGCAAGATTTGGAAGACACACTATCTAGTCTTTAAATTGTCATTTTTATTGAATAATAAAGGTTATTTTAAATCATAGGTTATTTTGACACTAATAGTTTTTTTCTGCTCGAAATATTGACAGAAAGTCAGTATCATACCTACGCGGTACGAAATGAGTCGCTTTACGCTTGAACGACATTGGGAAATATTGCAAACTTATTTCGAAAGTAATTGCTGTTAAGCCCAAACAGTGAGTTTGCTGAAAATAAGTTTTGTCCGAAATGAATCACCTTGCTGTATGCAAGTTTGTGCAAAAAGTTCGTGAGACGAAAATGTGCCTGCTGTAGCTGAGAGTGTGAAACTCAATCCACGAACATCACCTCGCCCTCGGTCTCAACAGCTCAACATTTCCTGAGGAAAATTCGGCACAAAGATCTCGGATTATTCGCTTACAAAGACGAATTGACACAACAATTAAAGGAACACCACTATTTGCTTCATTATCGCTTCGCAGTTTGGGCCTTAGAGCAGCTTGAATTGGACAAAGATTTTGGGCGAAAAATTATGTTTTTCTGACGAGGTGCATTTTTACCTTGGCGGCTACGTTAAAATACAAAATTTCTGCATCAGGGGCTCGGAAAATCCGCACGTTATTGCCGAGAAGCCAATGCATCCACAGAGAGTGACAGTTTGGTGCGGATTGTGGAGTGGTGGTATTATTGGACCATTTTTCTTGGAAAATAGGGCTGGGAACAACGTTTCGGTCAACGGTGAGCGATATACAGCCATGTTATCTGACTATTTTTACTGAAATTAAAGACATAGATTTGGACGACATGCCACAATTGATATTTTGTGCATCAAATATTATCAGCCGTCCTGGCGATGTCAATTGGCCGCCTCGTAGCTGCGATTTGACTCCTTTAGATTATTTTTGTGAAGAACCGTGAAGGACTTATGTTATGCCAACTATCCAGACATGATTCAAGCACTTCAGGCCAAACAATCCGTGAGCTATAGCCCGAAATCATCAAAAAGGTTTTAGAAAATTGGAGTAACATTATGCACTTCTGCTAAGCCAGCTGAGGCAGCCACTTAAACGAAGTTGTTTTCCATAATTAATGGGGATGTTTGCTCTTACTAATAAAGCCATAATACATGAAAAACATAATTTTGTTCATTTTATTGCATTTTTAAAAAGAAACTTGTATCTGGCCCATCCTTACGCAATCTTGTCGAAATTTTCCATGACCATTCTGCAAAAGTATAGTTGAATTTGGTTGCTGCAGCTTTTAATTTCCTTCTGTAATGAATGGGTGGATATGAGATTGTTGACATGGACCGTTGACTTCAAAAAACACAATAAAAAAATTAGTACACGTCCAATAATGTTGAAGCCACATATTGGTTTTTTTAATATCATCCAATTTCAACAGAAAGAACTGTGCGCTATCATGTCGTGATATCGAGCCCCAGAAACTGCTTGAACAGCCTCATATTTAAATAAGTAAAGTTTAATGATTCCTCCAGCCCAAAATCTGCACCAAACAGTAATATGTTGTAAATTCAATTATTTTTCGATAATCAACGTGGGTTCTCCAGGCCAAAAATAAGGAAATTTTGTCAATTAACAAAACTATCAATTTGAAAATATGCTTCATCGTTAAGGACGAAAAAATGTCCAATGATCCATTTAACTTACTTTCTTTACTGTGCACGTTCATTAAATATATAGTCTTCAGTTGTTTTGTTAATTGAATTTTGTAAGTATTAAAATAAAGATTTTTTGTGAATATGCGTTCTTGAATTTTTCAATTCTTGTCCCCTACGCCGCATTGATATTCTTGAATTTTCACACTTTCACGCACTGTTTCGATATTAACATTTGAACGACTTATCTTTAGACAACCACTCTGTTTAGGTTATCTTGTTAATTCTAAATTTATGAAAAGATAGATCTAATTTACCTAACTTGAATCGATATCCAACCCAAATACAAATTTGGTAAGAAATAACTTAAGACTGGTACAGTGATACGTAAACTCTTTAGCTTTTAGAATGTTAACTGATATTTAGTTTTTATTTGTTGAGATTTTGTAAATTGAAATAAGATATACAGTAAAAAATACCAGCAAACTAACCAAAATTTCTTCGCTCATTAGTTAATTAACTTCTTCAATTATTAGTTGAATTTTTTGGACTTGCTACCAAAGATATGGATGGTTGTGGATAGTTAAGGTTGCAATTATGTGCCTTCACTTATTTCGACAATAATTCAATTTATTCGCTAAAAGTAAATGTAATGGAAATCGGCTTTTCTTACAGTTTTAAGTAAGTACCATCGGCAATAGGTGTATAAACCAAGAAAACTTTGAAGCTGATCAAAATTAATCCAATCCGTAAAACATTAATGAGGGTTTAATGAACTAAAATTTGAATTATCTCATCGAATGTATAATATAAATACGAGATTATTGTTAACGTGCAAATGACATTCATTCAAACGTTTGCTAATGTTAAATAATTTAAGGGTGGGATATTGACCACCCACCCACCCTACACATACAATATTATTACAATCACTGTTACTTTTTTGGTTTCATATAAAAACGAAAGTAATATAAACGTTTATGTTTTTGAATATTTCCGCTTATTTTACTAATTGGAGGGTGGCTTAGATATCAACCACCCATCCAACGTATTTATGTTCATCATTAAAAAAATTCTACTTTATTAAAATTCAAAATTATCGTTTAATTTCTCTGTTAATTTTCCTTAATACAGAAACGAGGATTTGTAGCTGAAAATGAATTATATATGTAGGGTGGGTGGATGGCCACTAACCCACCCTTCAATCCGTTAAACATAAACTAGGGTTTACTAAATTAAAATGTGAATTATCTCATCGAATGGATAATATAAATTACGAAATTATTGTTATCTTGCAAATGACGTTAATCCAAACTTTTGATAATGTTAAGTAATTGGAGGGTTAGAAGGTGAATCAGAGATCAACCACCCACCCAACGTATTTATCCCTTTCTTTTATCGTTTTACTCCATACGTTCTCCCTATTCGATTCCTAAACCAGTATGTTTTTTCTCCAAACCTACACCTGCTTCAAGAATTACCACTATTTTCTCTTCAACCTTTTATAACTTCTAACTCCCTCCATACGCCTACCCCATACATGAAGGTTGACCTCAGACTCGCATCCCATAGGTCACACGTCACTGTCATCTATCCACCTTCCACATTGTTCTCTAACGACCCCTCGCGCTTTCCTCGCCTTCCCACTTTATATGCTCCTCATAACCTCCTGAACTCTTAAACATAATCCCAGATACTTGAACACTTTCACCTCCTCGATTACGTCTTCTTTCCATTCTAGCTTTTTGATATTTCCCTTCAATCCATTATTCTTGAATCTCATCCACTTATTTTTCTAATATTTACCATTAAATCTCACCTGTTCCACTCTCGCTAACATCTGTTACACTCCTTCCCACTCCCTTGTCATTAATACCATGTTTCATTTCCTCTCTGCGGAAACGATATTTCTAATGATTCCACCAATATTAGTTTTTTATATATATTATAGGATTGGATTTTCTAGCCCTTATACAGTCATATAGAAATTTGTTCTTGAGTTACGTGAAGATTTATTTTATACACTTGGAAAACAAACACTAACACTTTCTTCACAATTTAATTTTATTTTGCAAGATGTACATTTAGAGTACTATATACTCATTAGCTTATAAGCTATTGATAATGAGTACATAGTACTGGAAATGTACATTTAGCAAAATTAAATTAAATTGTGAAGAAAGTGTTAGTGTTTGTGTTACCTTATACAGACGTTTGTCATATTCTCTTTTGATTATGTTTTGTTACAGTATCTACAATTTATATCTGAGATAAATCATTTGTATTCAAAAATTGTTTCGAAGAAATTTGATAATCAAAGTAAAATTAACACACTTATTAGTAGTACTAGTTAGAATTTTAAGAATTTCATTCGAGAGGTTTAATTTTTTTAAAATTTTGTTAATTTTTCAGTATTTAATGTTTTTTGTTTCAAGGAATTTAAAATTTTAAGAATTTCATTAGAGGGGTTTATTTTTTTTAAATTTTTTTTAATTTTCCAGTATAAGTTTTTTGTTTTAAGGAATTTAGATTGTTTAAAAAAATTAGTCCCAAAAGTTCGAGTTGTAGTTTCTTTTCGTAAGCATTGCAAGCAATTGTATTTTTTTTAAATTTATTCTCTCCGTTTTATTACTTTATTATTTTGTTACGTTCAATATTTCTAGATTTTTTTGAGCATAGCTTTCATGATTATGTCGGAATTTTTAGAAACGATTTTTTTTTTAATCATAGTAATGTCTCTTTTTTCAAAACGTAAAACAACTTAAGGGGTTAATCAAGAAACTTTTCTTGAATTTATTAGGAATTTTGTACAATTTCTTGCTTTTGTTATATCTTAGAGAATTCTAATATTTTTAGCCATTTCACTTATCTTTCAAATTTTTAGATTTTTTAAGATAGATAGTTCTATAATAGTTTTCAGATTTGTAGAAGTTTCTGGCTTTGTTTGTTTTATACTTTTGGAGTTAAAAACTTCTTTTTAATTAAACTGAATTTAAATTTTTTTGTATCTTTATGATCTTAAAATTTTTTCAATTATTTCCTTTTTAAATTATTGAATCTTTCGTTCAGAGCTTTAAATAATTTCAGCCACTTCTCTTTCAGATTTAGAATATTTTAGCATTTTTAATTTAATTTTTCATCAGAATTTTTCAGATATTTCTTTCCCATTTTTGGACAATTTTACTGGATTTTAGTTTCATTAATGAAACTTGTATATTCATACTTTTTTATTCTCTTATTTTTCTGCATAATATCTTCTGTCTAAATTGTGGGATTTTTGGATTTCTAAAAAGGACTCAGAAATTCACTTCTTATTCAGAATTTTAGCACTTTCCAGAATTTGTTGGAATTTTCTAGTAACTTTTCATACAATTTTATTGGATTTTTTTTAATGTGTGGAACATATATATATTCATAGTTTTATTTTCTTAATTTCATAAAAAATTATCTTGATTTAAATTGTAAGAAATCTTTTAGAGGATTAAACTATTTTCCTATACTTTATTTCTAGATTTGTAGAAGTACTTGCTTTTTTGGACTTTTTCGAAACTTGACTTTTTTAAAATTTTAATATTATATTTTTACAACAATTTTTCTCCTTCAAAATTGTACGATTATTCTTCGAATTTTTTTAGAAATTACTATTTTAGTTTTTAGTATTTTCGACACCAACTATTTTCTCACTATCTTTTCGATGTTTTTTTTTATAGAAATTCACTTCTACGTTTTAGATTTATTTAAATAATTTCTCAACAATTTTCGATATTTTTAAGAATTCTTATATTTTCAGCCAGTTCTAAAATTTCCCACCATTTACTTTCCTGTTTTAAATTCAATTATTCGAAGACTTGATTTGTTAAATATTCATGAATGTTTTGTTTATATTTTTGAGAATTTTTTTATATGAGTTTTTCTTGCATATTTTTAGAACTTTTTAAAAACTTTTATGTAATTTTACTATATTTTTCTTCAATTTCAATTACTAGCATATTTGTATGGATTTTTCTTTTTATAAATTTGAATGTTTTGCTGCAAAACCCTCTGTTTATCAAATTGAAAGAATTTTCTTCGAACGTTCAAAAATTTGTCTGCAATTTAGTATGGTTTTACTACCTTAAATTGCAAATTGCAAATTGCAAGCATTTTCTTAATTCGTTCTATAATATTTCTAGATTTTTTAAAAAATTTCGGAATTATAAACTTCATTTTCTTTTAGTGTTAGAATTTTCATGCAATTTCTGTTTTAGATTTTTATAACTTCCTAATATGTTATAATCCTTATTTCAAAAAATTTTCAATTTTTCTTGTGTTAGAATGCCAGAATGTTTTTCTTACAGACTTCAAGAGGTTTTTTTAACAACTTTTTAACGTTTTTGGAGAATTTGTCACAATTGCTTGAAGTTACTTCTACATACTCTATTATTGTTTATAGTTTTTAAGTAATGTCTTTTTTCATTAAAATTATAAGAATTGTCTTTAAGGTTTCCTTCCTTATTTATTCTATGCAATATCCAAATGAGATTTCCTGATTTTCCTACCGGAAGTTCCTCTTAAAAAGTGGATAATCAACGGTGTTATGTATAATATAACAGCTTATAGATTGGATGAAGTTTGCTAACCTTTCACATAATTTATTGTGAACTCCGCCCGTAATTCATTCGTACAAAATTTTATGTAGGTTTTTTGTAATTTGTTTTTTTGTATGTATTTTTTTAGAAAGAATACCAAAAATGTAATAAATAAATAATTAATTTCCTGAGAGTTTGACAGAAAAAATAAGGTTTTTCTTTTATTTTGCAAGAACAACGAAAGTCTCTCTTTAATAAAAAAATCTATAGCCTATAAATCTAAATTTTTGTTTTTTTATGGTCTTATATATTACCTGAAATAAAAATAAAGAAATAAAGAATAATTTTACATAATTCTCGAAATTATAACATATTCCTAAATAAATCAAATTGGTATAAATTGGAAGAAATTTGCAGAGGTAATTTAAATATTTCTTCCGAATCTCTAAAATGTGCCGATTTTATTCCTTTAGGCATTTTTTTATAATTTCTAGAAATTTTGATAATTTTTTCTTATTTATTTAACTTTTATTTCCTATTTAAAAATAATAATATTTTCATCAATTTCTACTCTCAAAATTCTAGAAATTTGCTTCAAAAGTTTTATAATTAGCAATTACTTGTTTAGCTTTTTAAAATATTCTACCATTTAATACATTTTTTTATAAAATTCTTTTAATTCTGTAAACTGCCTTTCAATTCTTTTCAAATTATTTCAAATTATTTTACTACTGATTACAAAAAAAATAATGGGAGTAGTTTGTCTTATCTCGTCGAAGTCTTCTCTTTAGGAATTTTAGAATTCCCTAGAAATGACTTAAATTATTTTTAAAAAATTCAAAATTTGTCAATAATTCTTCTTCTAAATGACTACAATTTTCATAATAACTTGAAAATTATGACAATTTAGAAGAATGATTTCTGAACGATTGTATAGTGAATTAAAGTCCTTTAGTTCGTTGTAGAAAATAAACTAATAATTTGAAATACCAAAACATTTCGTAAATCCACAATAATGAGTCTTAATAAGACTACAAAACAAATCACTAATTGAAACTTCTTCTCTGGTTAATACATCGATAGATGGTAGTTGTTTCAATAAGTGATTTGTTTTGTAGTTTTACTTAGACTCATTGATGTAGATTTACGAAATGAATTTCTTTACAAATTTTCCTTCTAGGTTTATTGAATTTTTCAACAATCCAAACTCAAATTTTCTGCGCTGACTTTGATTCAAATTAAATAGCGTTATAATCCTTGCAACAATCACTAATTTTGGTAGCTCTTTTGAAATTTTCACTATTTTACTTAATTTTGATCGTACTTAAATAAAATTGTAATTTTGAAGCAGCGCAATAATTCAATTACTGAAAACATCCTGAGCAAAGCTAATGCCTGCCATGAATATGCAACTGTTAAAGGTTTTAATGAAAAACCTCTTCCTCCTCCACGTCCCCCTCCTCATCCTGCGGAGTTTTAATAATTTATATAACTTACGAGAGCGGAACTCTTTTTCGTGCCTTCAAATTACTTGAAAATTCGCAGATGCTCCCGGCGTTATTTTAATGATTTTCTTCTGTGTACACGACGTCCATTCCCTTTTTTTTAAGGGGGGCGGCGGCGAGGGTGGTAGGCAGCAGGAAACTTCAAATCTCCACGGGATTTAATTAATCAGTAAGCAGCGAAAGTTCCCGCGGATGATGTATCCGCCACGGTCCGAATCTCCACATTTCGACCTATTTCCCCGATAAAGGCCATTGTTCAGGGGGTTGAAGCGTATGGCGTTGCTTTTAATGCACTGCTCAGTTATTGCTTCGTGCACTCTACGGCGGCCTTAAAATTACAAGGGGATGGGTGTTCTCCGGGTCTCGCCATTACTTAATTCCTAGAAATGTTTCAAAAAATATATACAATGTCTATTATAAAATTAATGCGTATTATATATCCTGATTGTTCAGGTATAAATGTTTCAAATTCTTAGCATTAATACACTTGCGAAAACGTGTCTACTATGCATGGAAGCTACCCTGACACTCTTTGACTGGTATGTCTCCTAGATACGTTGTAACATTTTTTTAAATATTTACTTTCATAACAGACCCTGTATATCTTTTTTTTATATGAGTGAAATCTGAAATATTAATATCGGTGATATGGCGCCCGTTAAATTTTCCTATTGTCCGGGCACTGAGTGAAATTGTCAGGAGATTAAATACATTTTTCGAATTACAAACGGCCACCATAAAACACCAGATGGCGGACTATTCCCAATACATAACGAATGAAATTTTATGGCTCTATAACTCGCGGCCCGATACGATTCAATTGAAACGAAAACAATAAAGCAATCCAAAATAATCCCACCCTTATGGCGTCGGACAATTAGCCAGCGTTCCCAGAGAGCGCGAGTGGAAAATATCCGGGTGGGGCATTTCATCGAAACTATTATTCACTTTAGTATAATAATGGTTGTAACTTATTATTTCATCGTCTAGTGCTAGGAACGTGGAGTAGAAAAGTACGTAGTAAAATGTGTGTGTGTGTGTGTGAAAAGAGGTTTTCATATATTACTGCGATAAATCAGAGACACGGTAATTCCATAAATATAAAATAAGATTTGATATGTATGTAAATGCGGAATGTTATTTAGTAGATACTAAAAATGGGGATGAATTATTACGCGTAATATTATTATTAGGTAAGATATGTAACTACCAAAATATTCATATTTTATTACCGTATTAACTATTAATAATAATTACTATAATTACTTTTAATAGTTACTATTAAATACATATAACTTACATATATGCAAATACGGCTGTACAAGGGTGGATCAAATATAAACCGATATTTAGTTTTTAAAAGTATATATGTATTATTGTAAAAAATAATAAATACATTTTTATTATGCTATTCGTAGACTTGAGTTTTCGAAAACGTATTCTTAGAGAACTGTGGAAGAAAAGGTTTTACACCTCCCCGCGTCAAAAATTTAATGATGATACGTTGCTGAACAGACGTATGTACCTCGTGCTTAGACATGACTGCAATAAGAATTAATAAACCTCCATCCCTTGACAATCACCTCCAACATATTCAGTGGTACCGCACAAAACACTTCACTTAGCGATTGAGGAAATATACAAATCTGGTTTATATTTGACCAACCCTGGTATATTAAATTCTTAAAGAGAATGAAATTTAAGATAATTAGTGTTCATCATGAATTACTACAAAGTAACGGTCGCCACTATTATTATGATCAATACAATTTAGAAATCTGGAAGAAAAATTTCTGTGAATCACTGGTATGATAAGGGTATAATAAGATAAGATCTTAACTTTTGAGAAATAAACGCTAGAATAGTTTGGAAAATTGGAAGAAGAAATGATACAAATTTCTCACACTCTTGAATAATTTTTACTAGAAGAAAAAAGTGGTAAACTAAAAGCAAAAATGATGTAAATTTCTTACACATTTGAAAAATTTTTACAATTTTAAAGAGAAGAGCAATTACCAGAAAGTTAAATTCTCAAAGCCGAGAAACTTACTCTGAAAATGAGGTAAACTCTGCTGAAAAGTTTAAGATATAAAAATAACAATTCTAGAACGTTTAAAGAATAATTTTTACAAATTGTAAAAGAAATATCTTTCTTTTCTGACACAATATTATAATTTTTAAAGATAATAAAACTAAGTAAATCAATTAAAGGAATTTGGAAATTATAATTTGTTTATAAAAGTTGCTAAAGAATTCCAGAAATAAAGGGGAACAATTTCTAAAAAAAAATCCAAATCTAATAAGATGACGCAAGAAATTATGACAAATTCTTAAGAAATAATAAATCACATTCTAGAAATCTTAAAGGAAATTTGTTGAAAATTTCTAAAACTGCAAAAGATTTTTTCTACAATTTAGAAAAGCCAAGAAATAGTTGGAAAATTATTCACTTAAAAACAAGATAATACCTCCAAAAACAAAAACAAATAGACGAGCGATTCTAAAATCGGAAATATTTTTACAATTTTGAATATAACAAAAAGTGATAAAAAAACATTATAATGCTTATAGACAATAAAAATGAATCAATATTTTTAAGAAATTTCTCAAATTCCTCTAAAAATATTATAAAGAATTCTGGAAAACTGGAAGAGAAACTTCCAGAAATTCCAATAAGATTTATAAAATAAGGAATGTATGAAAAATCTAAAAGATTTTGCAGAAAAATATTGCAATTCCTAAAGAGAAAAATCACCCAAACATTTAAGAAAGTTGTAATAAAATTTTAAGAAAAAACGAAAATATATTAGAAAGAGAAATTTAAAAAAACGCAAACATAGAATATTCTAGAAATCTGTATTAGAAATGGCTATAAATGTCTAAAACTCTTGATTGTTTTCAATAATTTAAACGAAAACAAAAATTGCTGAGAAATTTATAAACCTAAAGAAAATTCCAGAAAATTTGTAGAAAAGAAAAAAAAATATGATAGACAAATTTCTTGCAAAATTTTAATAAGACAACCCAAGACATAATGAAAAATTCTAGAAAAGCAAATGCTAGAATATATTTTAGAATTATGAGAAAACATTGTTAAAAAATTTTGAAATTCCCGAAGAAAATTTTTATCATTTAAAAGAGAAAATACTTAACTTCCTAAACTCAAGAATCTAAATGCTGAAAAAATTTCTAAAACTGAAAACAATTTAAATAAGGAAAGCTAAAAAAATCTAAAAAGTTGTGCAGGAAAACATAAAAATTCCTAGACATATGTGAAAAGTAATAAGTTTAGAAATCTGAAAGAGAAATTTCTGATAAAATAATGAAAAGAAAATAAGAAAAATTCTAGGCTTAAATAATCTGCAAATCTGAAAAAAAAATTGTTGAAAAATTTTAAACTCCTGTAGAACATTTAAACAACTTACAAAAAAATATTTTTATTCTTAAAATAAGATTGTAGAACAAGCAATACTGAAAAATTTAAGAAACCAAAAAAAAAAATTAGAGCACTCGAAGAAAATTCTTACAATTTGGACAAGCAGAATAATTGAAGTCTAAAAGATTTTGCAGGAAAATATTACTATTTCTGACGATATTAAGAATATTGAAAAGTTAAGAAAGTTCTGGGATTCTCAACATTTTTAGAAATTAAATTTAAAAAAATTACATTTGAAAAAGCTGAAAAATATTGCAATTTCTAAAGACAATATAAGTAAATAAATCAATTATTAAAAAGCACAAATTAAAAAATATTTATCTAATAAGACTGCTGAAGAAATATAAAAGTTTAAAAGAGAAATTTATAGAAAATTTCAATACGAATATGAAATATAAAAATTCCTGCAAAATATTGGATTTCATAAAGCGAATAAAAACATTAAAAAAATTGAGAAAACTCAAATGAAAACTTTAAAGAAATAAAGGCTAAAATATTTTAGAAATCTGGAAGAAAACTTCTAAAGAAAATTTTTACAATTTAAAAGGGAAAATACTTTAATTCTTAAAAATTCTAATTCAAAACAAAAAATTAGGGAAGCGAACATATTCTAATATTCTAGAACCTTCCAAAAAAATTTGGTGCCATTTTTAAGATAATTTCTCTTATCATAAAAATGGCGCTCAATTTATCGGTAAGACAATAGAAATAAATTAATCAATTCAAGAAGTGTTGAATTAAAAAAAAAAATATAAATAACGCCAAAGGTGGCAGAGATATCTAGACGAGAATCTCTAAAAAAATCCAATAATATTTACAATATAAGGAAACGATTTCAAACGAAAATATTAAAATTTCTAAGCTAAGAAAAAAAGTTTAGAAATCGAGAAGCGAAATAAGAGGGATGAATTAAATTCTCACTTAACCCGTGGTGAAACATTTTTATATTAATTAGAGCTTAATTAAACTCTAAGAGTTTAAATAACCTCAGAAATAAAAGCAAGTATTAAGAAAAAATTTTGATGAATAATCGCTAGAATATTTTAAAAGTCTGAAAGGGTTTTTTTACAATTTGCAAGGAAAGAAAAATTTAGAAACATCGAGAAATTTAAGAAGGTTCGCGTAGAAATCTAGAAATAAGAAGAATTTTTTGAAAATTGTGATAGGAATTTTAGAAAAAATATAAAGAAATAAAGTTGATAATGACGATAAAACATCGAAACTCGAGTCATGCTGTACTGTTTAGATTTATATAACTGCGTCTACCTGATATATAATATGTTTACAATAATTTTGTGGTTAAAACATTTTTTCAGTATAATTCCTCTGGAATTCTAGAAAAAAATTGTTAAAAATTTCTCTCGACGAAAATGATTCGAATTTTAATGAGAAGAAAAATTATTGGAGAATACTTGAAAGCATAATTGTTATGTCGTCTTATTGTAATATCTTCAATAAAAATGTTTATCTCTGCTTCTAAAAGATTTTGCAGGAAAATTTTTCAGAAATCGCGAAGAGGACCAAAGGAAATTTTTACAATTTAAAAGAGAAAATACTGTAATTCTTATTAAAAGCAAAATTATAATTCCAAAAAAAATTAATAATAAGCAAAACAATTCTAATATTATGGAACCCTCCAAAAAGTTTCTTAGAATTTAGAAGATAGAAAAAATTCGTGAAGTATTGGAATTCTCAAAGATGTTAGTAAGATAAAATAAAGACATTTTGAAATCTTCTTGAGAAATTATAGAAAAGTTGGTAGAAAAGTAACCTTAATAATAATAAAAAATTGCCAAGAAATAAAATTTTGGGAAAAAGAATTGCTGAAATTTATTTGAACTGTTATAATTTAAGTAGATCTGGAATTGGCATTAGAATTATTAAAGATAAAAAACTGTATTAATAAATAAGTTCAGAGATTTCTTGATGAAAAAGGTAGATGTATATTTTGCTAAAAAATCTAGAAATCAAGAATAAAAATCTATCCAAAAATCCAAAATTTTAGCTTAAGGAATTGTTGAACATTCTCAGAGAACTAAAATTCAAAATAGTAAAGATAACTTTGATTAAAACACTTATAATCTTTCTTCAATATTTTAAAATATCGAGGAAAGTGTTTTAATGAAAGATATTATTATCTTCAAGTACTCAATTAACCCAATTTGTAAAGATATTTCAACTATCAAGCAATCGGTGGTGGCAGATTACCTTGCAGAAGACGCAAAAAAAATCGTAAAGAGAAACTTTCTAAAACTCTAAAAGAACTTTCTTCCAAAAGAAAAAAAATTGCTGAAAAATAGATAAAATTTGGTTAAAAGAAATGGTGGAAAATTTTCGAGCTCCAAGAAATCTACAAGAAAAATTGTTGCAAATTTCTGAAATTTCCGAATTATTTTCAATTCATAACAGAAAAGAAATTTCTGGAAAATAGTTGAATTTGTAACTCTAAAAAATATAAGGCAAATGATATTTAAAACTTTTAAAATCTTAAACAAAACATAAAAATTCTATAAGTTTTGAAAAAAATTTTCACAATTTGAAAGAAAAGAATAATTACTCAAAAAATTTTTGTTCTTATTAACAAATTCTACAAATCAAGAAGACACATTTTTAAATAATTCAAACAAGATTCACGTTATAAAGAATATTTAAAAACTATAAGACATTATTTAGCAAGAAAATGAAAAAATTGATAAATTTTAGAATATTCTACTAAAATTTTAGACAACTCTAGAAATTGAAGCATATTTCCTTAAGAATTTTTCATATTTTTTTGCATTACCTTTGTAGAAATTTAATTTTTTCAGAATTATTATTGTGTGAATATTATTGGAAGTTTCTCTTCTAGATATTTTAAATTCTTTAGAAACCTTTATTAAATTTTTCAAGAAATTTTAACACTCCTTAAGTTGATTCATTTATTTCTACTGTCTTTCAAATTTATAATATACTCAACATTTTCTTTTGCCCTATTTTATTTTTCACAGGTTTAAAATATTTCAGCATCTCTACATCATTTTTTACAGGTTAAATCGTGTTTTTAATAATTTAAGTAATTTCATTTCCAGTAATTTCTCTTCTCATTTAAATCGTACAAATTTCCTTACGGAGTAGAAATTTTTTTACAGATCCTCTATCAGATTTTTAGAATATCCTATTATTTTTTTCTGGATATTTTGATCATTTCTTGCGTTATTTTATGAAAAGATTCGAGAAATGTATCTATCACATTTCCAAACTTATTTTCTTTTCTACAATACAACTAAAATTTTCTTTTTTTAATGTATTTATACTTTTTAGGAATCCTGTAATATCTTTTAGATTTTTGCAGTATTTCTAATTTTGTAAATCTCATTGGAATTTGTTAGAAGTTTCTCTATAGATTTTTTGAATTTTTCAGCAACCTTTATAAAAGATCTCAAGAAAATTCAACCATTTTTTTCGTTTCTTCCAAATTAAGAATTTGCTTCGAGGGTTCAAACATTATTTTGTTTTCAGATGCCTAATATTTTTCGGAATCACTTTTTTGATGCTGATTTTAGGAAGTAAAGTATTTTCCAGCAATTTTTTTCTTTTTTAAATTATAATATTTTCTTCGGGAGTTTTATAAATTTTGAAGAAGGTTTTAAAATATTTGAATATTTTAGCATTTATTTCTAAAGAAAATTTGATTAATTCTTGAATGTTGTCGGCGTTAACTTGGTGGTACATTTTAATAAGATAATTAAAACACTTTAAATTTGTTTTACCACAAAAACAAAGTTAAAGTGTTTTAATTATAAAATTTTATCAGTTTTTGCATTAGTTTATCAGAATCTTCTAGAAAATTTTAAAAATCTAAAAAAAATTAATTCTAAAATCTTCGAAGCTAATTCTTACGATTTGTAAGAAAAACGACATTTCTAAAAATACTATAATTCTGGAAGATAATACAAGTGAATTAATAAATTTGAAAATTTTTTGAAATTCCTCAAAAACTTTGCTGAAGAATTGTAGAGCACAAGAAAAGACATTTCTAAGAAATTCCAGTAAAGAATGCTGAAAAAATCTGAAAGATTATACAGGAAAATATTAGAATTCTTAAAGACCAAGAAAACATCCAGAAATTTGTAAAAATTATAGTAAAATTATGGAAAAGAAAAAAGTCTGAAACTCTGGAAGAAATGGTTCTCGAGAATTCTAATAATATAAAAGAAGAATTAATAAAAATTTGTCGAAAAATAAATGCTACAATATTCTAGAAATCTGAAAAAAAATTGTTGAGAATTGCTAAAACTTCCATAAGAAAATTTATACAAATTTAAAAGAAAATATTCTCAAAAACAAGTTTTTAGCTTCAAAAAATAATGAAGCGAAGCTGAAATATTTTAAAAATCGGAAACAAAACTAGTTTGATGTTCTAGAAGCCTGAAAAACAAATACAATTTAAAGGTGAAAGAGAAATGGTTGAAATATTGAATGGTATTAATAAAATAACATCAAAAAATTGTATCGATAAAATAAAGCTAAACATTTAGAAATTTAGAGAGAAGATTCAAAGATGGAAATAAAAGTGCTGATGTATTCCAGTTGTCTAGAAGTATTTCAACTTTGTTGGGATATGTTAAACTTATTTCAAATCGAGATTTGTGTTCAAATTTTAATCCCTAACTGTGGTATCTTTTGTTTCAGGTAATTTCCAAAGTTACGGCTTCAAGAGATCGTCGGTTTTCACACTAGAGAAAACACCTGGAAACGCTCGATAAAGGTTATATAAACTTACTGAACAATTACTAGTATCGTTGTGAGTATAATAATCATTACCTTTACAGCCGACTGAATACAATTTCGTAACATCCTCAATGGAAAGTCACACATTGAATTCATCCTTTTGAAAGCAATAAATTAAGATTAGCGCATCAATTGCAGTTTCTGAATTCAAAATTCGAAATTGATGATATTTAGCTTTACTTAATCCGCTTTTATCTTCCGTGTCTTGTATATGATAAAATACGTTGTCTTTTTCTTCATCTCTTATAACTGCAGCGCAGATTAAAAGGGATTCCGTGCCTGAATTTTTTATAAAAGCAACAAATTTTATTTTTATTATTTGCGCAAAGTAGTGGCGCCTGGGGATTATGATTCCTGTGCCATTTCAGTGCACTAAAAGGAACGTCGTTAATAATTCAGGCCGGAAGGAAACTTTATGCCTGCCGGAAATTTTTCTGGCAAGTTGACCTGCTTCCAGTTAAAAGGAAGAATAAAATCCTCCGACGGTTGGTATTGTTTCGACGATGCGCGCCGGTAAATTTAAAATTATTAAATATTTAATATTACGGATCGGATGTAACCTTAGCTAGTTGTATAGAGTGAAATGTAATCGTGAAACATTAAAGAATTTCGTAATATCGAATATTTGATGTGAGATTGCATATTTTTTATCTTATGCTATTAAATTCTTTAAACCTGATATATTGCACCTAAGAAATAAATGTGTGATTAATAAAATGTAATGCAACAGTTGCTTGTTTTATTACTAAAATCATGGAATATTAAATCATGAAGATGATTGCGATGGTGGTAATCCATAAAATAGGCATTGAATTAAAGTATGGTACTTCACTGGGTAATGTCCTGTGAGGAGGCTCGTGACTAATTTTATCTCGCTTTTAGTGAGGCTTTTGAGCTGTTTAGCTCTGCTTGGCGAAAGGTCAATAAACATTATGGTAACCATATTAGACTAAGCTTATTTCTCTTGAGCAACTGCTTCAGAGCTTATTGCCAGTTCCAAGTAGTTTTGGAATTGAAGCTGTACTCTTGGAGGTTTTTGGAGGACAGCCTAGCGGCCTAAGATCAGACAGATGTGTGCAACTTTGTAGCCCTTTTTCGTACAAACTTAAACAACATTTCCAAAGCTATTTTTCAGCATTGAGGACTGATGGAACTTGACCGAGAGGAACTGATTTCCTTTATTTGGGCCCGTGAATACGTATGCTGTAGCCCGTTTCCTTTTTCGATGTATCTGCTGTGAGGCTATAAAGTCCATCCACAGTAGACTTTCCAGGTTGTTAGGCCAAATGCTGCCTGTGGAGCGGATTTACCTTTAGGGCATTGCTTCTTATATAGTTGTCTATAATTTTCTCCATGAGAAATTACGTAAGTATAATTGGGTGGTAGAATTTAGCCTTATCGGGTAGCCTTCGGAAAAATATCACTCTAGCCTCTTTCCATTAAATTGGAATATAACCTAGAGCAAATATAGCTTTGTAAACTGCCTGCATTATGTTATGAAGGGTTTAAAGCTATTAGCATTCCATTCAATTATTTCTTTAGTAATAAGTTTACCAGCTTCTATTTAGCTTTCTCTAGGAGGTAAAAATATGCTATCTTCCGTAGATTAAACAGTTTTCTTGAGAGTCCATAGATGTTGAGCCCCTCTGAAATATCCGATTAGGTTTTTTTGTTTAGCCCGATGTTGTTGGGGAGTCGTCTTTGGACAGGACTTTGTGGAACCTGGCTGTTGGGGTTGTATCAGTAATTCCTTCACACAAAAATTCCCTATGTCTTCCGTTTCAATTTTTTGTCAAAAGCCATCCCAGTTGCCAGATTTTTTTGCACTGTTGAAAGTTTTCCTGGCTTGCATCTTGAGACGACATAAATCCTTGTTCCTCTAGAGCACGTCTCCTCTTTAAAAGACAAATTTAGGATGCTATTTCTAAATTTTTAAGCATAGCTAATGCTATTTCTAACTATTTTTTGGTTTGGATGTTCAGGTAGAGATCATTGGTTCCCACAATCAAGCACTTTCTTTACAAGCTCCAGTCTGTGTTCTTCAAATTTATACACTCCATTTCGTCTTTCTTTATGGCCACTGTGTCCTTCAAAATTGTTAAAACTGCAGAAATTATCTTCATGGATTTTATCATCAACTAGATTTCTAGAATATACTAATAATGTGTTCTTAAAATTCATTAGCACTTTTTTAAGAATATTTCTCTGTAGATTCTATGAAGGGTTCTAAAATTATCTATTTTTCCTTTCATGGCAGTTCTTCAATTTTCTAGCAAATTTCTTCCAAATTTTGTATAACATTCATTTAATTTTTCTGCAAAGGAAAATTGTTAAATAAAATTTTTTTAATTTCTGTAATTTTCCAGCAATTTTTTTTCAAAGGTTCTTTAATTTTATGAACTTCCTTTCCAATAAAATAAATCTAATAAGATTTCTACAATATTTCTGTAATATGTACAAAATTTATTAAAAAAAAACTGTTAAAATTCTAGAGTCTTCTAGCTTATATAATAATATAAGTAATAATTTTGTTTTAAATTGAAAAAACTTCTTCTACTCTAGCGATTTATTTTATAGATTTCTGTAATTGTTGTATTTTTTTAACTGAATATACCAAATTACTCGAAAAGAATCTTATTTTTTAACCCTAATAAAAGTTTTCGGGGTGTGAATAAAAAATTCCTAGAAATTTTTTTAAAATTTGAGAGAAAAACATTAAAAAATCTAGAAATTTAAAAATCTCGAGAAACAGTTATTTATAAATTCCAAAGGAATAGCAACTTCGCTAATAAATATGATAAAAATTAATGTCTAGAGAATTTTAGAAACGTCGAAGAAAATTTTCCCACTTTAGAAGCGAAAATACTGGAAAATTTAGAACCAATTTTCAAAAAACTCTTAAAAGTAAATTACCGAACATTTTTTTTTGCCATTTTGAATATAAATAATTGGAATGTTATAGAAATCTAGATGGATATTGCTAAAGTTTTAAAGAATCTTTAAAAACATATTACAATTTAATAGAAAAATTGATGGGAAACTGTAGAAATTGTTCGATCAATCAATTTTGAAGAAAAACTATTGAAATATTATAAAAATATTGAAAGAAATAGAAAAACTATTGACAGATTATAAAAATATTTAAAGAAAATTGCTAGAGAGTTGAAAAACTTTTGAGAAAGTGAAGTAATTTAGAAAATTAAATGAAGATTTCTAAAACCCTTTAAGGAAATTTTTCAATAAAAAAAAAATAATAACTGAAAAATTCCAAAAAATCTAACAAAATTAGCACAAAAATTAATAATAATTTTAAAATAGAAAAATATTTCGTAAATCTACAAAATTTTATTATTGCAATTTTAAAGAAAAATAACTGAAAATATAATTTTAAAGGATCTACAATATTCCAGGATTATTATTATTTTTTTTTTTCAAAATTACAAAATTTCAATTTGACGTGTTATTTTAGATTTCTATTATATTTTCATTTTCTCTTCAAACTTCTATTCGTTTTTTCAAAGGTTCTTAAAATCTAAAGCAATTTTCTCATAAATATCTACAATAATGCAATTATTTTTCAATTAAATTGCAAAAATGTTCTCAAAAGTTTTTACATATTTCTGGAATTTTATTTTTCTAAACTTCTTTATATTTTCAGTAATTTTCCTTTAAAATTGCAATAATAGAATTTTGTAGATTTACGAAATATTTTTCTATTTTAAAATTATTATTAATTTCTGTGCCAATTTTGTTAGATTTTTTGGAATTTTTCAGTTATTTTTTTTTATTAAAAAATTTCCTTAAAGGGTTTTAGAAATCTTCATTTAATTTTCTAAATTAATTCACTTTCTCAAAAGTTTTTCAACTCTCTAGCAATTTTCTTTAAATATTTTTATAATCTGTCAATAGTTTTTCTATTTCCTTTTGAATAATTGAAAAATTTCTACAATTTCCCATTAATTTTTCTTTTAAATTGTAATATGTTTTTAAAGATTCTTTAAAACTTTAGAAATATCCAACTAGATATCTATAAAATTCCAATTATTTGTCTTCAGAATTGCAAAAAAATACGTTTTTTTGAACATTTCTTTTAAATTTTCCAGTAAATCGCGAAAATTTTCTTCGACGTTTCTGGAATTCTCTAGACATTTATTTTATCATTTTCATTCGCCAAGTTCCCATTCCTTTGGAATTTTCAAATAATCTTAATTTTAAGTTTCTAGATTTTTTTAATGTATTTCTAATTTTTTTAATTTTTCTAGGAATTTCTTATCCAGACTACGAAAACTTTTATTAGGGTTAAAAAATAAAGTTCTTTTCTAGTAATTTCTCTTCTAAATACTAGATTTTTTAAATGTATTTCACTTAAGTTTTTTTTTTAATTTTCTAGGAGTTTCTTATAGACACTACGAAAAATTTTATTAGGGTTAAAAAATAAGGTTCTTTTCGAGTAATTTCTCTTTTAAAGGCTAGATTTTTTTAAAGTATTTCATCAAAGTTATTTTAAATTTTCTAGGAGTTTCTTATAGACACTTTTATTAGGGTTAAAAATATTAAAGTTTTTATAATTTTTGAGGAATTTCTCTTCAAAATACAAAATTCTGAAGGAATTTTCTTCTACATTTCCAAAATGTAATACTAATTTCTCTATAATGGATTGATGAGGCTGTTACTTGTGTCAGTATTTTCTGAACAAATTTCTCTTCAAAATTAAGATCATTTCAAGGGTTAAAAGATTTCTAACAATTCTGTGATTGGATTTCTTTAATAATAATCTGCCGATGGTCAGATAAAGAAGGTTCTTCCACAACATGCCAATTTTGAATTATACTTGCTATGAAGGCATCAGCTAGAGTGATGACACAGACTTCCTACCTAATTGCCTTCACAAAGGTTGGCTCCTCACTTCTATGAATAATATCTAAATTGTTAGAGGTAATGAATTCAAGTAGAAAAATTCACCAAATAATTATTTGTGGTTAATAGATAGTGAAAAACAAATATAGTCTGTTCGTTGGATCTTCTGTCGTACGTCACAAACTATCGCTTCGAGAAACGTTGCAAAAACATTCAGTCTGATAAAGTAAACCAAATGCGTTAGAAAAAGAACGCACTGTAAAACTTTCGTCGTTTTTTGAAGCGATAGTTTGTGACGTACGACTGAAGATCCAACGAGCAGACTATACCTCAATTCAGTTGAATTCAGTCAAATTTTAATTCAGTGTAAGTATGGATTACCACGTAATAACGGTCGCAACTATTCTCTTTAATGAATTCAAGTAGTTCTCTATTATTGGTGTTTGCGTTGCCCCATTCTATATTGTGGGTGTTAGCATCACAGTACAGGAGGAAGGTGTTAATTGCCTCTTCTGCACCAGTCTACGACTCTACTTATCTCCTCTGGTAGTGGTTTGCTATTATCTTTTGGAAAGTAGGCAGATGCCATGATAACCTTCCTCTTGTCTTTCTTCTTGGGAACTTCTACTAAGACCTCTGTCCTATGGCAATGTGTAATTAATGTCTTTCCTTATCATTTGAACTACCTTTGGAGTAATGCAGTCTCTTTTATATAATTATCTTGAGGTACACCCCTTATCTGACCCTTATTGATCCAAGGCTTCGATAGGAATCCTATTTCAAATTTGGAATTTTTAAATTTCCAGTAAAGGGAACTTGATGCTGCATTAAAGTATTGGAGATTCAATTGAATTCAGCGTATGCCCGCCATTAGAGTGGTTTATTCCCCCAAGCCCCTAATCTTTGTGTTTGAAGGATATTTGCCTTTAGGGTTGTTCATCTTGTTCATCAATCACCATCGATCGAGTAGGACCTTTTGTGGGCCTTGTCATTGTTGACGGATGTTGAAGGTTTTGGAGATCCTTTATTTGTAGTAATTGCTATGAAAATGGAACATGTGGTCAAGGCAAATAGAGGTGCAAAAATTGCTTCAGTGTCTTTTACGATTGGAGATAATGTGCCAAAAGATGCTGCTATAGTAAAGTTTGTTGAAGTCGAAGAAAAGAGCTGATCTGTATACATGTACATCTCACGAGTAGTTAGGGATAGAAAAAGGTCCATTGTAGTAAAGCTCTGCATTCCGTAATAAGGCTATTGAAACTGGATGTCGCCTTGTAACGAGATTCCGCATAGATAATACTAAGCTTCCTCTTAGCCTCGAATTCATCGACCTTATACTGTTCCACCTTGGGTTGAGGTATTTGTTTTTTATGATTTCTTCTCCACATCGATCCAGTCGGTGAAACCAAACTTTTCACCTGCGAGATATGACCAGTGACAACAACAAGTCCGATATGTTAGGCCTGATGGTTATTGAACCCAAACATACTATTGATAAAGAACACTTCGTGTTTCGAAATGTACATCTATTCAATAAAAACAATTTGTGAAGAAAGTGATAACACTTTAATTACAATTTAATACTTGGTATCGTTAACGCTAGTGCAAGCCATTAGTCACTATTTGCTCCATCTGTGATATGCCGTCCTCCCTTGGACAAATTCTTTGACCTAACTTCGATATATTTCGCCCCTGAGTCTATTTATTCTATTATTCCTACCTTGCTCCTGCCCCAGCTACAGCCTATGGATGAAAATTGACAGCAATCTAATGACAGTTGACAGCTCACATAAGATAGTTGTCATTCATCTAATGACAGATAGCAGCCAGTTTATAAATGACAATATTCGCATTTCAAAAGATTGTTGACAGTTGTCTGTCATACCAGCTAAAAGTTCTCAAATGACAATTGATAGTTTACAAATGAGAATTGACAGTTAACAGGTTCTTGATAAAAATTGGAATCAATCTAATGACAGTTGACAGATCACATATAATAGTTAACATTGATCTAATGACAATTGTCAGCTTACAGTTTTCAGATAAAAGTTACAGTCCCAAGTAACATATGACATTGCTAAAGACAGTTAGAATTTTGCAGGTGATAGTTTATAAATGACAGTTATCAGCTGTCAAAAGATTGTTGACAGTAAATTGCAATAACAGCTAAAACTTGAACTGACACTAAGCAGTTTCTAGATGACAATTTACATCAATATAATGACAGTTGGCAGCTGAGAGATGATACGTAATATTTATCTAATGACAGTTTACAGATTAATGTGACTGTTCACTCAAGTAACATATGACTTTCCAAATGACAATTAGCATTTGACAGATAATAGTTTATAATGGACAGTTATCAGTTGTTAAAAGATTGTTGACAGTCAACTGTAATAACAGTCAAAAGTTTTCAAATGACAATTATCACTTGCAAATGAAAAATTACTGTTAACAGTTTCCAGATGAAAATTGTCATGAACTTAATGACAGTTGGCAGCTCAGAGATGATATTTGAAATATATCTAATGACAGTAGACAGCTGATAGTTTACAGATTAAAATAACAGTTGACAATTCTAATGTAATATATGGCATTCAAAATGTCAGTTACCATCGGACAGCTGATAATTTAAAAAAAGACAGTTATTAAATGTCAAAAGATTGTTGACAGTTAACTGTAATAACAGTTAAAAGTTCTCAAATGACAATTGACAGTTTGCAAGTGAGAATTGAAAGTTAACTGTTTCCAGATGAAAATGACAGTTGACAGCTCGTAGATTACAGTTGACTGCTGATAGTTTACAGATTAATGTGGCAGTTAACAATTCCCGAGTAATATACTACTATCCATCTGACAGCTGATAGTTTATAAATGACAGTTATCAGAGGTCAAAAGAGTGTCAACAGTTACTTGTTATAACAGCTAAAAATTCTCAAATGGCAATTGTCAAACGACAAAATAATAATTAACACTTAAAAGTTTCTAGATGGCAATTGACATTAATCTAATGACAGTTGACAGCTTACAGATTATATTTGACATATATCTAATGACACTTTCAGTTGGTAGTTTACAGAATAAAGTGATGGTTGACAACTCCCACGGAACCTATGACTACCCAAATGACAGTTGACATTTGACAGCTGATAGTTTATAAACATCAGTTATCTGTTGTCAAAAGATTTTCTCTAAGATAATCTTTAATGCTCAGTTGATTAACTTTCTGGATTTAAACTCTATTTTGGTAATGTAATCTTGTGAATATTTTAATCAACTGAAATCTCTTCTCTAACTTCTCTATGATTTTGTTTTACTTATTTACGAACGACGAAGGATAATTCTATTCATTCCTCTTCAACTCATTTTGCTTAAGGCTACATTTTATTTTAAAGATATCTTTAAAATAAATTTGTTTGCCTTTTTATTTAATCCACATTTTTTACGTTAATTTACTATGCATCTTATAAACAATGCAACTCTCTTCCTTTCCTTCTTTCTTTGACTATTTTTCTCTATATGACTCTTTTAGAACTTTTATTTTATATTTTCCTTTCTACATATTTTCATGGCTCTATTTTCCCTTAAAATCTTCTCTAAAACTCTTGATTTCTCTTTGTTAAATTTTATCACAATTATTTGACTTGTATGTATCTTTTTATTTATTTATTTATTTATTTATAACCCAACAGCCAAGAAGGCCAATTACAGGATAACTTAAACATTACATTGTAAATATAAAAATTTTTAAACCAAGTTGACAAACTGATGATTTACAACAATGAAAACTTACTATGAAACTTACTTTCTCCTCTGTCTCTATTTAAACTTTTCTTTTGATTTTTTATAGTATCTGATTCTACATACAACTTTTAGACATTTAAGGCTATTTCTCTCTTTTTCCACAATTGAATCTTAACAGTGTGTCTATTTATTGGTTATTTGAGAAATATCTTTAAAAATCATTTATTAATTCTCTCTTTCAACTTCTTTTAACTTTAAGCTTTTATATAATATACACTTTGGTCAATCTAATTTTTTCATTTTTCTAGCCCTTTATTTATTTGATTTTGGTTTTCTAAACTCTTTCTCTTTTTGAATAATCCAGTTTCTCCAAAATATTCTTTAATACTGACTTATTAACTCTGCTGGAAAGAGATCAATAAATATTTGGATTGCTTTTGACCTGATATATTTATTCATGGCCCTGTTTTGTCCTTTCTCCCACTCTTCAACACTCCCTTCATATGAGATTTTGATAGTCCACATGTTTACAAAGCTGCATCCACAGTAGACTTGCCAGGTTGATAGGCAAACTGCTGCATATGGAGCGGATTTGCCTTTATAGCACTCCTTAATATTTTGAGTTATCTTTATTTTATTATCATTATTTACCTACGTAAACTTTTAAAGTATTTTTTATTGTCAGAATTAAGAATTGCTACCTCTTGTAACAGTTACCATTAGTCGTGCACATTTATCGGATTTAATCACACGAATACAACGTTTTATTTAAAAAAAAAAAGCCAGGGAAAGTTACGCTCGCATCCATTATGACGGGGAGGCTAGAACAAATGAGGACCATCAGCGTATATCATTCCAAAAAGTAAAAGCAAATATTACTTCTGTCGGAAGAGAGGCCCCATGAGATAATTTATAACAACGCCAGAGATGGCACGCTGAAGTTTTGTCGGGGGGAAACTTTAGAATTAGATGGGAATCATAAAACCCCCGCACAATATGTAAACTTTTATTGTTGCACGAAACTGGGCGGAGCGGCGTCCCGGAGTTGGCCCCGGAGAAGAAGAAGAAGAGCGTCCAGTTTTTGTCGGCCGGTCGCCGCCTCCGTCGCCCCCTTTCAAGTTTCAGCACCGCCATGGGAATACTTACCCGAACGGACGTTCCTCCCTCCCCCTGGTGCCTACCCACTTGTCACTGCTCCGGAATTCAATGTGGATAACCTTACAGCTTCATCTTTATTGTTTCTTCGGATGTGGGACATAAAGGGAATTCAGTAAACGTTATTATTTATTAAATTCAATTTCTTATTTAACTTTACTAAATAAAATAATTGAAATTCTTCATAAAACATAATCAAATTTATTTGTTAAAATTAAAACAATAAACTGAAAATTGAAGACAATAGATTATACCTTAATGAAAAATTTGTAAATATATGATAGCCAGAAGAAGACGTAGAAACACAATAATTATTGTAATTATATATTATAATACAATCTACAATAATTATGTTAAATTTTTTTATATAATATAGGAATGAAATTTCTATAAATTATTAATATCCAATGACCTATGCAAAAATTACATAAAGTAGTAAAATATTGAAGAGATAAATTCCATCGAGACCATTTTCAATTTTTCAGGCGGGCAGCAATAATACACAGATTAAGTGTCCGTAATAAAACATAATAGAAAAGAGGGGCACCTTTATTGCGTCCATAAATTCCTATCACAACTTTATTTTGACAAATAAATCAAATTTATCGTCGGGCATGCGAATCGGGCCGTTATTGTTGCGCGGAAAAATCGCCGATCCCTTTCCCATAAGGGAATAATTAAAGCGGGGGGTGAACGCGCGCGCGTGTGCATTTTTCACATTTCCCGCATTTCCATCATCGAGTTTTCCCATTTTAATACAAGACGATCCGTGAAGGAGCAAAAGGGCAAAATCAAAGTTTACCTATTACCTGCGATGGCTTCGTTATAACGTGCGAAATTTATGGCATACATTTGCAATTTTCCACAATATTTAGCATGCAAATTAGGGCGGATGTTGGTGCTCTCTCTCTGTGTGTGTGTGTGTGTCAGAGGGGGTGGGTGAATTGTGAATTCCTGAAACGCTCTGAGGAGATGAATTGTTTAAGAATTTCACGGGCTTTAAAAGTTGTTTCTAATTTGTAGAGTTTTAATGGCTTCGTGTTATACCAGTAAACATATTGATTACGTTTTTATATCAATATTAATTTCATACTTTTAAATATATTGATATTTACAATACAAAAATAATATTTAATTAGAAAACTTTTATAGTATCCAGTATAATATTCTTGCTAAAATCAAAAAATTGCTATAAGAATATTATTAAATTTAAAAAAATTAAGTGATCTAATTATTAACGATTGAAAATACTAAAGAAAAAAAGAGTGAGAATGAAAATGATTGATAATGGAAATGAAACGGAAGTAAAAGAGAGAAAAACTACGGATATAGAAAGTCTGAGATGCGCAATTGAAAAGATAAGACAAACTTAAAGTTTGAATCAAGTATTAGGAAGATATAAGACTGAAAAACACAAAGGAAAATATATCCAAAATAGAGTGTTTTACTAATCAAAAAGAAAACGGTAGCTAAACTGGCAATATTTATTATAATTAGCTTTTTTCTCGTGAATATTAGTATGTAATGCCAAGTGAAAGAATTAGAGTAATAGATAATTTCATAGAGTGAGTAAAAGCAAGAATTTTGCCTGACGAAGCCACAGTACGTTGAAACAATTGTAGGAGTGTATAATAGCACTTTATATGAGAAATCACCTAAATATTCAGGTCTGTTAGTATAAAATAAATTGCCCAAAAAAATAGAGTTTAATCAGAATATTAAAATATTCGAAAAGCAACTAAAATTATTTCTCATGAACAAATGCTACTACTCGTTTAAGGATTTTATCAACGATGCCGTTTAACTGTGATATTACATTATATTTTTATATAACTTATGACAAGTATTTTTAAACTTTGTTTATATCACACACTTTATTAATTTTAGTGACTATAGTTTCGACACAATTTAGCTTTTCGTTATCAAACTAACAAGTATTTTTGTTAATACTTTTTTATTACTGTTAATATTATTATTTTATTCTAGTGACGTATACATCCGCCAAATGTTATATCTGTGTAAATTTTAATTGCATGTATATACATTGTATTGATGGCAACGTTAATAAATAAATAAATAAAATTTGTTTCAAAATTCAGGTCCTGATTATTGCAAATTACCACAGAATCATAATTACCTATGAAATGTTAGTAAATTTTAAGAGTTATAAATCGACGGCACTTGTTTTTTATATTTTTCCCGTCGAGGAATTTGATTTCAATTTTTCATTAACTAACATTCTTTTCTCTAAAGATTAATTCAAAATTTAGGCGCTGATTATTGCAGATATTCACATAATCATTATTCCAGATGATATTTACGTAAATTCTGAAAATTACAAACCGATAGCAATTGTTTTTTATTGTCTTTCCCGATGAGGAAGTTGATTCCAATTATTTATTTATTTATACTCTTTTTTCTAAAGATTACCTTAAAATTTAGGTCCTGATTATTGCAGATTTTTACAGAATCATTATTCTTGATGAAGTGTAAATAAATTCTAAGAGTTACAAATCGATCGCAAATGTTTTTTTATATTTTTCCCGACGAGAAAATTTATTCCAATTTTTCATAAATTTGCACTCCCTTCTTTGAAGAATATTTCAATATTTAAGTCCTGGTTATTACAGATGTTTAGGGAATAATTATCCCAGAAAGGTACAAATTGATGGCAATTGTTTTTTGCAGTTTTTCCCGCTGACTACTTTGATTCCAATTTTTTTACACTCTTTTCTCTAAAAATTACTTCAAACTTGAGGTGTTTATCCTTGGAGAACAGTGAAAATTTATGAAAAATTGGTATCAAATTTCTCGGCGGGAAAAAATATAAACAACAATATAACAGTTTGATTTTTGTGAGTTACGTGAAGGTAAACTTGATTAATTAAAAAAACACTAAAAACTAAAGATATATATTTCGGACACAAAGTGACCATTATCAATGTTTTAATACATTGATAATGGTCACTTTGTGTCCGAAATATATATCTGTTAATTTAAATAAAATTGTGAAGAAAGGTTTTTAGTGCTTTTTAATTAAACAATATAACAATTGCCATCGATTTTTAACTTTCAAAATTTACTTAAAACTCATCTGGAATTTTCATTTATTAAAAATCTACAATAATTAGGACCTAAGCTTTGAAATAATATTTAGAGAAAAGATTGTAAATTAACAAAAAAATTGTAATCGAATTCCTCGTCGGGAAAAAAATATAAAAAACCATTTCCATCGATTTGATACTTTCAAAATTTACTTAGATTTCATCTAAAATTATGATTCTTTGAAAATATATAATAATCAAGACTTGAATTTTGAAATCAACTTTGAAGAAAAGACCGTACATTTATGAAAAATT
This sequence comes from Ontholestes murinus, assembly GCA_963969525.1. Lineage (NCBI taxonomy): Eukaryota > Metazoa > Arthropoda > Insecta > Coleoptera > Staphylinidae > Ontholestes > Ontholestes murinus. Next base: position 6,821,533 of record OZ018395.1, on the reverse strand, counting down.
GCAAAGAATTTTCTCTACGGGAATAAATATAAAGGATAATTTCTATCAAATTTTAATTTTCAAAATTTGTTTATATTTCATCTAGGATAATGATTCTGTTAAAATCTGCAATAATCGGGACATGAATATTGAAGTACTTCTTAGAGAAAAGAGTGTAAATTAATAACAAATTGGAATCGACTTGCTCGTGGTGAAAAACAATTTTAAAAAATTCCTATTGATTCGTAAATTTCAAAACTTTATCTGGGATAAGTATTCTGTAAAAATGTGTAATAATCAGGAACTAAATATTGAAATACCTATTGAAGAAAATAGTTTAAATTTATGAAAAATTTGAATCAAAAACAAATTTACGTACATTTCATTTGGAACAATGATCCTCTAAAAATCTGCAATAATCAGGAGCTAAATTTTGAAATAATCTTCAGTGAAAAAGTATAAATTTATGTAAAATTCTAATAAATTTCCTCGACGGGACAAATATAAAAAACAATTGCCATCGAAATGAAACTTTAAAAATTTAGGTACATTTGATATAGAAATTCTGTAATAATCAGGACCTAAATATTGAAATCATCTTTAGAGAAAAGAGTGTACATTTCCTGAATTTTAAAATAATTTTTAGAGAAAATAGTGTAAATTAATAAAAAATTTAAATCAACTTCCTCTACGCGAAAAAATTTTTTAAAAAAATGCCATCGATTTGTAAGTTGCAAAATTTGCTTAGATTTCATCTGTGATTATGATTCTGTAAAAATCTGATTTAGGTCCTGATTATTGCAGATTTTTACAGAATTATTATACCAAATAATATGTAAGTAAATTTTGAGAGTTACAAATCGATAGCAATTGTTTTTTATATTTTTGTCCGTTGAGAAAATTGATTTAAATTTTTCATAAATTTACACTCTTTTCTCTAAAAATTATTTTAAAATTTAAGTCCTGATTATTCCAGATTTTTACAAAATCATTATTCCAGATAAAATGTAAGTAAATTTTGAGAGTTACAAATCGATGGCAATTGTTTTTAATATTTTTGTCGATCGAAGAAATTGATTAGAATTTTTCATAAATTTATACTTTTTTACGAAAGATTATTTCAAAGTTTAGGTCCTGATCATTGCAGATTTTTAATAAATAAAAATTCCAGATGCAATTTAAGTAAATTTTGAAAGGTACAAATCGATGGTAATTATTTTTTCCGTCGAGGAAATTGTTTCCAAGTAAAAAGTGTGTTTAATATGTAAACAATTTTTTGTTTAGATTTAAAAAAAAATTCAGTATTTATTATTCCTTGCTTCAGGAATTTTGCGTCATTTCTTCCGTCTGATTGCATTCACAAAGTTAGGCTCGCTACTTCTATTATTAATATCTAAATTTTTAGAGATAATGAATTCAAGTAGTTACTTACTTACTTACTCTATTATTGGTGTCCGTGCTGCCTACTACTATGTTGTGGTCGTTAACATCGCAGCCCAGGAGGAAGTATTTATGGCCTTTTCTGCATCACTCCATGAGTCTACTTACCTCCTCTGGTGGTGGTATGCTTTGATCTCTTAGAAAAAAGGCAGAGGCTATGGAAACATGAAAACCTACATCCTGCTTTTCTTTGTGGGAACTTCAGCTAGAACTGCTACTAGATCCCTTGTGGTGAATTCTAGAATTACTGAGCATTAGAACTGCCCTTGGAGTTATAGAGCCTGTTTTATACACCAGACCACAATTACCTTGGGGTAGGTCTCTTATCGGTCCCTTATTTATCCAAGGAACCTGCTGAATTCTTTTTCGAATTTGGCTTTTTTGAATCTATAATAAAGGGCACCTAATTGGGGTCATTCTAGCGGTTCATCGTTGGTAAGATACTGGGCACGACAAGATGCTTTCCTTTGTAAGGGATAATTTGTCTTTAAAATATTAGAAATTTTTGAATTTTAATTGCAAGAATTAATTTCAAAATTTCTAATATGATTGAAGTAGAAGTTATTAGTTTGTGATACATTTTGTAATCAGTTACTTTGTAATAAACTGCACTTGTTGTTGTTGATGATGTAAACAAACTGCAGTATTTTTTTTGACAAAAACAACCATACTTGGCAAACTATTTGATAAATATTCATCAAGAAAGTCTTCATGGAGCAGAACTTTTGCCAGACGAATAGAGGGTGAGAATAGAAGAACACATTTTTTGTGAATTCAAACCTTTTCAAGTGCTATCGAAATTTTTGTAAAGATATATTATGTATAATATTGGAATACTTTTGTTAGCATCTTGGATAAAATAAATAATACCTAATACCTAAGACCCTCGTCTAAGTTTTTAGATTTTTCTGCAGTTTTTTTACTGGATTTCTATCCAATTTTTTAATTCTAGTTTTCTAGAATTTTCTATAATTGCCTGAGAATGTTAAAGTCAGTCACTCTTTAAGTTGGGAGATGTAAAACTCCTGTTATGTTCCACTTCTTTATTCTAAGGTAACTGACACGTGTTTCGGTCCTTACGGAACTGTTCTAACAGTTCTCACTTTTATAGTGATTTATAAGGACCAAGGCACATAACAAGAGTTTTACTTTTCCCAATTTGAAAATTTGATTTCATCAAGAGAGAAGCAGAACACCTATCGATTAAAGTCCTTTTTATTTGATGGTTGCTTATATTTTCTTTTTGATTGTATCTGAAATCATTACAGAATTTTTAACAATTGCCTAAAATATTTGTCAAGAAAGTTAAAAAAAAAACATGAAATAATTCTCTTTAATATTGTTTGTTTTTAAATTGTAAAATAATTTCTTTGGCTATTCTAAAACTTTTCAGCATATTTTTCTGTTAGTGTCTTCATTCACATTGCTCTAATTATTTATTTATTTATGTATGAAAGTCTATTTAAGTGCAATATAAAATATAATAACAAATGATCGAACTAAATATTGAAACATCATAAGAACGTGTACATGAAGACAATAAACTAAAACTAAGTTATAAAATTAAAAGATACTAAAGTATAAAAACATACATTTTGAAAAATCTTTCTTATTCTTTACACTTTACTTTATTTTTTTTTAGTTTTCGAACGAATAAATCAATTTTTTAATTTTCTAATTCTAATATTTCTAATTTATCTTCTCTTTTAAAGTCTAAGAATTTATTTCTAGGTTTCAAAGTTTTACGTAATCTTCTCTAGATTTCTAGAAATTCTGACTGTCCTTCACGAATATACGAATTTTCTGCTAATTTTTCTTCTATTTCAAATTATAAGAAATATGTTCGAGGGTTACAGTAATTTTCTGATTTAGTTAGCAGGCTGTCTGACTCTCTTCTACCTTCTGTATACCTTAACTGGATTCATTTTTTCAGAATTGAACATAAAAGGATAAAATAAAAAAAATAAAACGGGTAATATACATTACAAAATGAATTTCGATTATCTATTGCCATTCAAATTATTTCATTCCAGCGTCCCTCTCTTCCAATCGAGAGATGTTTTAAAGATCAAGGTGACTTGAAGGTAATTACAACTTAAAGATCATTTAAACGTGAAGGTCATTTGAATGTCTAGGTCATTAGAATATTAAGGTAATTTGAATGTGAAGGTCATTTGAATGTCAAGTTCATTTGTGAATGTCAAAGTCATTTGAATGTCATGGTCAATGGTCATTTTAAAGTCAAGGTCATTTAAAGGTCAGGGTCGTTTAAAACTCAAGATCATTTGAATAACAAGGTCGTTCGCTCTTCAAGGTCAAATGAAGTTCAAAGTCGAGAACCTTATCTGACACTGAACTAGCCGATTTTAGGACCTTCTCACGACCATAATGGTCAGAGCAGGTCTAGAATCGGACAGTTCCTCTTATCCAACAAATTTTAGTAATTTATAAAAATATTTTACATTTTCATAAAGGGAATTTTCGAGGAATTTTTTTCTGTTTCAACTTAAAAGAAGAAGAAGAAGCATAACTGTTTTTTTTAATTAAACTGATATTTATACATTGTTATTCTCATTAAAAATTCTTATATTTTATAACAAAGTTTTTATTGTTTTAATGAAAAATATATAAATAAGACTTAAAATAGTTTAAAATTGCCAAAACGGATTTCTGTCTATTCAAAAATTGTGCTGTAAAAGAATGACAATTTTAATTTGTTCATAAAATAACAAGTAACTTCAGTAAATAAATAAGTAGTATTAGAAACATAAAAAAAAACTTTATTTTTTAATATTAAATCCTAGCTTGAATTTACGTACGCATAACTTAGCTTGACGCTCAGTTTATTAAGGTAGGTCCGGAGAATGATGGGCCACTGTAATGATTGTTGTGGTAGGTTAAGAGTACGCAACACTAATTATTGATCAATAGTATTCTAAGTTCTATTATAAGGCTAAGTTAATTTAATATTAAGTTTATTGTAAGTTATAGTAATGAATATTACAATAATTGTAATGTTAAGTTAGTTGAATATTGTTAAAAATTATTGAATGAAAACAATTAAAAATTATTATTTTTAATGTTTTTACTTTTCATAATAATACTCGTTTTGTTTCTTTAATTATTTTTTAATAAAAAACATAATTCAATATAATATTTAACGCACTCTCCTAAATCATTTAATACTTGAGAATATAAATATAATACTTTAACCCCTCTGCAACGTAAGGAACTTAATTTAGGTGCATCACTACAATGTCCCGGGAAATCGTAAGAAGCTTAAGTAAGATACAAAAGGTTGACATTATTTTACGAGAAGTTAATAAAATTTTAATCATCTTATCTTTGTCCATTATTAATATCTCTTCTCCCTTCTTTACAATTAATAAATACACAATCAGCTTTAATTATTCTGCAAGAATAAATATTTTGTTGTTAATTATTATTAAAATCTCCCCCCCCCTTTAATTTAATTCTAATAATAAGATTTTCTAGAAGGATACAGATTTTCGTTAATTTATTCACCTAATTAAACTAATTAACCGAGTATTACAAGTGTGTAAACATAAAACTAACTCACCGGCTAAATACTTCGTTCCTTATTTTAATTTACACGTTAAGAAAATAACCGGGCGAACGTCGTTACGTTTCCTAATTTCATCCCTAATCAAAAAATTCATTAACAAACATTTGCTACGCTCGCTCTTTACATCCGGACAGGCGTGTCGATAAGTGTTTAATAAAATTGGACACGTGTTGTATTGCGTTTTACATGCACGGACACGTTAATAAGTATAAATGTTACCGGGAACGAAAAAAAATTAGGTATAAAGGGTCCAGCACGGTCGGCTCGAGTTCACTTGTTCCGTAAGCAACAAAACGTAAAGATGCTCAAAACTTTGGTAAGTGTGATAAATTCTTAATATTTTTGTCGTGGAAATTTTGTTTAAATGTTGTTAAATTCTACAACGACCTAAGGATTATAATACATTTTATTTAAACGCCCAAAATATTAGAAGTTCAAAAAAACTGAGTAGGTTTTGATTGATACAATATAGGCCTTACTTATTTAAGAGTACCTATAATGTGACAATAGCATTAGAAATATGATTTGTTGTATCGATGCTGAAGAGTCAGATTATTTTTACCTATTATAATTTGTATTCATCTTAGTTTCTTATTAGTTTTTTTTTGGTATAACAAATTCCTGTTTGAATGTGTTAAAATTTTCTGTTTTCAGACTTTTAAACACTAACTAATTATTTAAGTGAAGCTTTTAAAGATACGAAAATACGATGAATATTTTTTAACCTGATAAATTTATATTTTAGGCTTGCTTATTTGTCGTTGCTGCTGTCAGCAATGCAGCTGTTGTTAAGTCCGGCAGCACCAATACCGGAATGAATCTCATGTCGTCCAATTCCCAAGTCGTCCAATCGGGCGTACAAAACGTCAACGATGGACAAGACGGATACGGATACGGACTCGGCTTCGGTAGAGGATATTACGGCGGTCTAGACTACCTCGGCCATCACGGCTTGGCCGGCTACCACCCAGGATACTACGGTTACGGCGGTGGAGCCTACGGCCACCACTTGGCCGGCTACGGACACGGTTACCACGGTGGTTACGGTGGATTCGGTGCCGCCGCCGCCGCCGGTTACGGTTACCCAGGTGTGCACGGTTACCCAGGAGGATACTACGGATTAGGTTTGGATCACGACATCGTCAACTCCAAATCGACCAACACGGCTATGAACGTCATGTCCAAGAATTCCGATGTTGCCCAACACAACGTTCAAAATGTTAACAAAATGAAATATTAAATATATTTTTAAAAACAATCTGGAAGCTTAGCGATTTCAATACATATATTCAGAAGTAATAAAAGTATTTTCTTTTTATTCGTAGTTCATTGCCTTAAAAACTTACCGATGTGCACTAGTTATTAATTTATATGATAGTTTTGAAATTGTCTGAAGTACTTAAAGGATCTTGTTCTTCGTTCCGAATATTGGCGACCATCCTGGATATGGTCTATGTTCACAGCTGCTATGAATAGTTCGGTGGTAGTATTTCAGAACCAAATTCTTAAGTTTTTAAGCCATGATATTCTCCTTCTTTCTGGTCCTCTTTTGCCATAGACTTTTCCTTGGAGAACAGATTTTAAAAGGAGATAATGGGCTCATTTCTCATAATGTGTCTAATTTATTCTAGTTTTCTTCTCTTGATGCCTCTGAGAAAGTATAGCATCGAAGATATGATTTTTATTTCAATGCTGAGGCTGTGACTTTTGAACAGTTTAGCCATTTGATTCAAGGCAGCTCTTGCTTTCTAGATTTTGCACATAATCTCCTATAACGTAAAACTTAACATTATAATTAATACATATAATGAAAGAGCAACTCAAACTCAACTCTATTTGTTGGCATGCGCATGTGCTAGAGGGTGCTAGTATAAAAAATATTGACCAGTGAACAGAAACCTTTTTGTGCAGTGTGCAAAAACGGAATCTGTAGTTACTGAGCAATGTAAGTTCATATCTGGTTCATCAAGTGATAATAACATCCATGGATGCTATTAGTTTGAAAATGCATTCAGCCTTTGCAAATGGAAGATGACAGGCAACTGTTTATGAAGAAAGTGAAAGAGTCTATTACGCGTAGCCTGACAAAATAAGTTCAGAAGGATGGTCGTGAATTAATAATTCCCGTAACTGTTTAAAAAGTTTTACGGATTTAGGCAGCTGTTGCAACAATTATACTACAAACACTAATCAAAGTTTAGAAAAAACTATCGACTTGATATTTGCAGTGTGATGAGAGGTGTTCGCATTGTAAGCTTGTACGTACTGTTTGAGTTGCTCTTTCAATTCAAGTATTAATTATTATTATAAGTTGTACGTAATAAATATTACAAATCCTCAAAATCCTGATATTCATTTAGAAATAGTAGGTATAGTGAAATTTCTTGCTAATAAATTGTATGAACGACTGAATTTTGACCGTAACTTTTTTGTAATTCTCTCAAATGAAAATAAAGAGATTTAATTCAACAAACACGATTCCAAAGGTTAAGATAAGATCCTTTGAAAGAGATATTTTTAGATATAAGACTACCGATAAAGAGACCTGGGATATCGGTTATAATTCTGAATCCTTTATTTTCCAAAAGGGCTCTCATGAGTAAGTTCCACATTCAACAACCGAAATGTTATCGACAAAGAATTTGTTCCTGTCTCACTTGTATGATGAAGTACTCTGCCGTTTGTAAAATCGAATCTGTTGTGTCTACCTAGAAATGAAAATATTATGTTCTTCTGCCTATCGACCTAGTAGTGCTCTCTGGTTTAAAGCAATCAGAGTTTTGGTCAAGTCGGCCTAGTTTCCAGCAATTCATTTTTTCAGCCGATAAATAAAACTATCCTCTGTTAATACCACTAACGTGTGTTTTTTCATATTAGAACAGTTTATTACCTGAATTACCGTATGATTTTTGAGAAGCTTATATCTTCGATGAGACCCTTTGAAGCTTCTTAGCAAGCCTATAGGTTATGAAAAAATGCTGTCTGTATTTTGTTGATACTCAAGCTAATAGATCATTTTTTTCTTCTTCTAAAAAAAATCTTTGGAAGAAATATTCCCAAAAATTCTGGAACACTGTAAGATAATTCTAAACATTTTAGAGAGAAGTTATTTTAAAATTCCAGAAATCTGCAGAGGAATTTGCTCGAAAATGCCAGAGTTTTAAGCAGAAGTATTACAATTTTTTTAATCATTTAAATATAATCTTAAAGGCAATTTCTTGAAATCTGGTTAAAAAAATAAAGGCAAAGTTCTAGAAATCTACATATAATATTATTCAAAAATGATAGAAGTTGCCGGAACAATTCTAGGGATCTTAAAAATTCTATCCTTGCTGGAAAATACTAAAATGTTTGAATAGGTTTCAGAAAAAATCCAACGAAATGAGAAATTATTCAAATCTAATAATTTAGGTAATAATTATGAATTTTGATAAAAATGTATATTTTTGAAAATCTGCAAAACATTTTAAAATTTATTTTTATTTCATTAATTATTTATTTATCTTTGGACTCCTTTCTAAAAAAAAATATAAAACAAATCAATCAAAAACAACATACTTCAAATTTTGGACAAAAGAAGCACGGACGGCGTTCCCAATCACAAAGTGTTCTTCCACTTAAACCTACCCTTTTTCATGACGCTGAGGGAACAAATGTCCTCTTGGACATTTATAAATGCATTCATTCTAAGAATCTGAGAAAAAAATAGCTTAAAGATGTTGAAAATTTTAAAGAAAAGTTTAATAAATTCCCACCAAATGATATATTATCCAAGTCCAATAATTTTGGCAAATTTCAGAAATCTGGATAAATGAATACTAGACAATGCTAAAAATCTGAAAGAAACGTTGCTGAGAATTATTGAGAAAAAATCTAGAAATTTAAAAGAAATAAACGCTTTCAAATTCTAAAATTTTAGTAGAGATTTTTTTTAAAGAGAAGCTTTAGAAAAATTGTAACCAAATGGTAAATCACCTAAGTAATTTAACAATTTTTAATATGAATATAAAACATAGAAATGGAAATTTTAAAAATATGTAAAAAATATTGCTTAAATTTCTTAATCTCCAAATGAAAACTTTAAATTTTTTACGTTACTTAACCGAGTTCTTATAGTAGATGCCACTCTGTAAATACTTTAATAATTTAACTTATTATTTAATTAATAATTGTTTTTTTTATTGTATAATTGTATTTTTATTTCTTATTTTTGTAATTAATCTATTATTTAATGTAAAATTTCCCTGTAATTGGATATTTTGTATGTCTGTTGGGAAATAAAGTATTATTATTATTATTATTAAAAAAGGAACCAAATGAGATCAGTATCTTACTCTAATGACGAAGGCAACTTTTACAAAAATAAATTAATAAATGATGGAATATTTTAAAAAACTATTGCTAAAAAATCTCTTAGAAAATTCTAGAAATCTAATAGAGAAACTTCTGGAAAATAGTAGAGATAAGTTTGAGGTAAATTTCAACTAAATAAGGAATCTTCCAAATTTAATCATAAGGGAAATTTTCAGAAAACGTATAAAAAATTCTAAAAATTTAGAAGAAAAATTGTATTTATCACTTGAAGAAAATTCTAAAAATTTAAAAGACAATGTTTTGAAATCAAAAAATTGAGACAAAATATAAAGCAATTTTTTAAAATTTAGATGAAAAAATTAAAGCAAAATTTTTAAAATCTATTTCTAATTCTCGAAGAACATTTTAGAAATCTAGAAGAAACTTTTGTTTGAAACTAATAGATATTTTAACAGAAAATTAAGAAAAAATTACTAAGGTAACTTTCGGAAATATAAATGAAAAAATGATAACAAATATTAGAAAGTTACTGCTACTCAAATTCTCGAAGAAAATTTTAAAAATCTAGAAAATAAATTGCTGCTGAATGTTAGAAGATGCGTTTCAAAAAATTCTAACCAAGTAAGGAATCGTGCAACTCAATTAAGAGACAATTTTCAGAAAACTGGTAGAAAATTTCTAGAAATTTAGAAGAAATATTGATGAAGAATCTTTTACATCCAATCAGAAATCTGAACAAAATAAAATCAGAAGAATTGCTAAAAAATCCTTAAACACTTGAATTCTATAAATTTGGAAGAAAGAGATGTTTCAAATATCTACAATTAAAAAAAGAGTAACGAGAAATTTTTGAAAAATTCAAACCAAATGAAATATCATCTAAGTCCAACCTCTAAGTCAATAAGAATTATTAGAATTTTTTGCTAAAAATAAATTTGAATACAATTTAGAAATCTGGAAGAATTGCTAGAAAATGCTAGAAGATACGTTTTTAAAAAAATTCTACCAAATAAGGAATCTTTCAAGTAAAATAATTTAAGCAATTTTTAGAAAGCTGATCGAAAATAGTTATAAAAAATTGTAGAAATTTAAAAGAATGGAAAATTTCTGACATGTAGAAAACGTAGTTCTTAATTCTTTGAAGAAAATTCTACAAATTTAGAAGGAAAGATATGATTTCCAGGTAAGTTAAAGAAGAGATTTCTAAAAAAATAATAACATATATAACAACAAACCGTCGTAAAAACAGAAACACACATCTGATCCATAGTGCTTAATTTAAGAGGGTTGGTTTTAGCTATTGCTGCAACCTATTTTCAGTCAGGATTATGCAGAAATATTTGCCAGCCTGAATGGATTATTAACAACTGCGCCCTAATGAATTGATTAAATAGTTTTGAACATTCCCCTTGATAAACAAGCTTCAGCACTCGGGAATTACTAGCAGGAAAGAGAGGATCGCCAACAAATCGAAAAGTGATGTTTCGGGAAAACTATAATACTGAGTACCAAGAGTTTTCACAGGTATATAACATATATACGCGGTACTTGGCCCTGATCCAGAAATGGCCAGCACACGGTTGGGTAAGATTTCAATGCAAGAATAATATTGGCGAACAATGTGTTTTTCGCGATTCCACATACCTTCAAGTCAAAACAAGTTCACCGCAATATAAAAGCATCTTAAGGCCTATCTTCACTTACAGCAGTGAAATACAAAATATTTTAGAGGGATTTAAATAGATACCTACCTAGAACAATAAATACAAAATTCGTCGAAATCAAGAGTTTTATACCATCTTTAAAGAACACCATGTATCAATAATTGTGAAGCTAGAGAGACTTCAATGGACAGGACACCTGCTAAGAATGCTACGAAGAGTGCATCAATGCAAGATAGAAGGCAAAAAGTAAATTGGAATGCCAAGAAAGCATTGGGAGGATGCTGTCGAAGAAGACGCCAAAAAAATCCCAAAACTAAGGGTTTGGTGGCGACGGACCGTACAGATCGAAGAAATAAATTAAGGGAGGCCAAGGTCCGAACCGGGGCTGTATAGCCATTAAATTTAATATGTTAGGGACGCGTTAAGAAACAAATTATTGACCAGTGGATTATCCGCCTTCTTCTTATTATTTAAATGTACCTCTTACTTCCAAAAGGTTTAAAGACTAATGCTATAAGCATATTTTCTTTGAATCTTAAAAAAAAATAATTTATTGATCTACCAAGCTTTATTTCACTACAATTATAGTATTTTACTATTTACAATATCCGAGATTTCAAGCAAGTATCACTTTGAACTTTTACTAAACTCAGCCATCCTTTAAATCTTTTGTACAACTTTTCCACTTAGCTCGCAAGAAAGGTACAGTCTTTTAACTAAGAATTTATTATTACTTCTATATTTTGGGCGCGTAGTGCTCATGTTCCATCAATGTCTCACTATAAAAAAGGGGTCGGCTTCAAAGAAACCATTTGTAACACAAGGAAAAAAAATGGAGAAGTCAATCCTATTTTTTGGAAACGGTTTTTGAAGCGATTTTCGTACTTTTTGGTCTGCATGCTTTAGACTCCCTTTGTAGAACTCCTTGCCTTTGATGAGGATGATGACTTCGTCTTCGATTTTGACCTTGACCTTGAAAGTAGTGGTGATTGATGATGCTTTTTTACCGTTCTAAGCGAGTTAATCACGTAGAGATCAATAATCATAATTGTTTAGAAAACATATGTTTCTTTAATGTTTCTAGAATTTTCTTCAAATTTTTAGAATGTTTCAGAATTTTCTACTAAATTTTGAAAAAAAAATAATCATTTCTAGTCTAAGTTTGTAAAGTTTGCTTCTTAGGGTTTTTAGAATATTTTATTTTGTTTATTTTTTTAAATTTTTTTTATATATTCTACGAATTGCTCTCTAATTCTAATGTTTTCATTATTTCTACTTCGGCTTTTAGCAATTTCTTTCCCTACCAAATTTTTAAAATTTCCTAGTATATTATATCTTCAACGTTTCTAGAAATTTCTTCAAGGAATCTAGACTTTTACAAATTTTCAGAATACGTTTCAGCATTTTTTCCAGACATCTAGAATTATTTCGATGCTTTTAAAATTTTAATTTTGCGGCAATTTCTCTACTAATTTTGAAACATTTTGAGCATTTCTGTTCTAGGTGTCTAAGATTTTCTTCTAAGGTTATAATTTCTCGAGTTTTTAAGAATATACTGGTAGAATTTCCAAAATATTCAAAAATTTCAGAATTTTCTGGGAATCTCTTTTATAAACTGCTAGTTTTTTTAAATTAGATTTTGAAATCTATCAAAAGGTTTCTAGAAATTTCTTCAAGGATTCTAGAACTTTACAAACTTGTTTTAGCATTTTTTCTAGATATATAGAATTATTTCTGAAGAAGTTTCCAGCAATTTATTATTTATTTATTAAATTTGAAATAAAGTTTAATTTAGATTATGTTGGTTTATTTCTAAAGTTCTAATTTCTTTTAGAATTTGTCAGGAAACAAAATTTAAATTTTCTGTAAGGATTCTAGAATTTTTCAGACTTTTAGAATGTTTTAGAGTTTCTTCCAGATATCTGGAATTTTCTTCTATGATTGTAGAGTGTGTCAGCAATTTCTCTACTAAATAAACAAAACAACAATTAAGCTAGGTTTAAAAGATTTGCTTCAAGGGTTCTAATTTCTCTTTCAGATTTATAGAATGTAAAATTTCTACAATTTTTCAAAAACATTTGTTTAGTTTTTTGATAATTTTCTATCTTCTTTGCTTTATCTCTTCAGAATTTTTTACAAACTAGGTTTTTATGATATGTTTCTAAGTTTAATTTATTTAGATCTTTGGTCTTCTTTCTTAAAAAATAGGTTCTAATTTATTTTTCTGATTTATAGGATATATAATTTTTCATTCAAATTTTCTACGAATTTCCCTCCTAAACTAATTTTTTTAAGGATTCTAAAATTTTCAACAATTTCTTCGATTTTCAGAATGTTTCAGAAATGTTTCTAAATATCCAGAATTTGTCAATGACTTTAATACAGAGAAAAATGTCGAATTTAAGAAAAACAAAAATAATTGATTGATCATCTAAACTTAACTTACGAGAGTTTTCCTTAACTATTGCTATATTTTCTTATATTTTCAATTATATCAATCATGTTTATGCCAATATATTGGCCATTGATAGAACTTGAAATAATTTCTTTAGAAATTGATGGATCTTAACAATAGATAATTGGGAAACTTCATTAAAAATATTTTCTAAAAAAAGGATTTTAAATAAATTTTGTTTGATATCTGTAGTTTACTTTTTTTCTTTTATTTATCGGAGTATGTAAGATCTGATACAATTCAACTTATAAAAAATATGCCTAGAAGTAAGGATCTCTTAATTTCTAACAGATGATAAATATTTACCGTTCCTAACATCTACCACATTTGCTGCTATTTTGTGGATAAATTAAGTTATTCAGGTTATTTAAAGCAAATTTATTCAAACGTTTAACACATCATCTTCAGTGCGAAAGCTTAATAGCGTTGATCAGTGTTCTGCACGTTGTTTTGGATGGTTTGGGAATCGCTGCTGCCGATGTTGGCGGCGGTGTTCGATGACTGGCTGTTGACATCGTAGCCAGAGTAATGGCCCAAAGCGCCAATGGGTTGAGCGAATGCGGCGGGGGCGAATAGGCCTGGTTGTCCGATGAAACCTGCGTGTCCGATGAATCCTGGATGTCCTAAGAAGGCGTGATCGATCATGCCGAATGGTGCGAATCCGGCGAGACCTGCGTTGCCGCTATCGACGTTTTGTACATCGTTTTGGACCACTCTGGATCCGGATGACATTACGTTCATGGCGGTGTTGGTGCTGCCGCTGTTTACAGCTGCACCGTGACAACAAGCAGAGACTGCTACGAGGAAAACACAAACCTAAAAATATAATGATGATAATTAGAAATATTAAATTGCAAATAAAATTAAATTGTTGCTTTAAACAGAAAACTTAAGTAACCTCTCGTTACTTTAACATGATCAAAATTATTTTGATCGTATATACTTAAGGATAGATGATAGTGACTTATGGGATGCTTTCGACTTTGATGTATGGAGGTCAGGAGGTACGAAAGTTTGGAGAGTGAACAGTGGTTGTTCCTGAAGCAAATGTTATGGGTGCAGAAATCTACGTCTGAAGCTTCAGGAAATGAGTAGGAAGAGCGTGTGAAGTGAAGCGTAAAGAAGATGAGATGGAGCTATAAGGATTGGATGAGAAGATATTGGTGGTATGGAAGTGAAGTGAAGACAAAGGAGTGTGTAAATGAAGAGCGAAAAGGAGGAGTGTGGTTAAGGAGTTTCTGGGACAAGTAATGAATATGACGGGATGGGACTATGAGAAAGCGAATGCGAAGGAGAGGCGAGAAAGACAAAGATGTATGAAGAAAAGTGGATATAGTGAGCGCTATTAAAAGTGGCAAGTATATGTAAGGAAGCCAAGGTACCTAATGGAAAACAATTTGCGAAGAGAGGGATGGATGACCTTGGCAAAGGCAAGATGCAATAATACGGAGAGAGGGAGATTCGGATGGGAGAGAGATACTGAGAATTGGTTCCATGTAAGAACAGAAAAGATACGTGGAGTAATCTAGCAGAGAAATGTAATTTTCTTACATTCTCTGCCAGATGACTTCACTCACGAAAACAATTGGTTCAATGGATGGAGAAGGGTAAGAATTTGGAGGAAATAAGGCGGTACCAGCTTAAAGGTGTCAACGAGGTTAGTGCAAAAAAAAAATGGGAGAAGAAGAAGTATTTTTTCTTAAATTGTAATCAGAAGCAAATGATTAGTTATTACAATACTACTTCAACATTTTAAAGGATGTTGATATGTTATTTACAATCTCCTAATTAGCCTACAGATTTGAATACAATTTTTCATTATTAATATAAAATAATTATGTTTGAAACATTTTCAATAATAATTTTAAAACCTTAAAAGACCGATTTATTTATTTTTTTCTAATAAACAATATTTGTTAATTGCTGTAGACTTTTAAGCTTAATTGTGTGTACGTGTTTAATTTCACACCTTTTAATCGCAGATATGCGCAAACTGAATTAAGTACGTTTATTGGGACTTACCGATAATTTGAACATTTTTTTATGACGTCTGAAGAGCCAAGATATTCGCCAACGTAAATTGCTCGCTATTTATATGCGCGAGTTCTTGCCTCTGACAGGTTTATGCATATTTAGATAGTCAGGCCGTGCGCACACATCTAATTTTTATGGAATTAGTATCGACATGTACCAATAATTTCGAACGAAATCGCCTTTTACGATTAATTAATCTTATCGGCAAAGTGACAAATTATTTGAAAACGTACATTGGCCGAGTATAAAAATAACGATATTTTTAGACTTTTTTTCGGGGTACTCCAGGTTATTCTGGAATGTTTTAAGTAATCATTACTTTATCGATTTATGTTAATTAATGTACGTTCTAATATGTATGGCTTATAAAGATTATCTTAATGTGAAATATGCGTTTTGAAAATTTTTAGTTTATTACGTGTTAAATTAAATAAATCGTTTCTAAGGATATTGTATGAAATAATAATTATAATACTTGTTAAACGTGATAAATCCACATAATTCCCTTTGCAATCAACTTAGTACTGCAACTAAATAAATGACTGTGTGTGAGCAAAGGTTTTTATAATTAGATTTGGTGGTAGGAGAAACCTGGAAATTTTTTCAAGGCTAAAATACTTCTAAATGTGGTTCTCATGTTATTAGTGTGATTATATAGTTTTGTCTATGTATCAAGTTATATCTAGCTTTGGCCCGATATACTCTTTTTACATCAACCTGATTTTTCCTTCCTCTTTTTGAATTATTCTCAAGCTCCTTCTATTAATAATCGGCGTTATCGCTTTGTAATGCATTGGGCGTACTATCTTCTTCGCCTTTTGCCTGTCATTCCTATAGATGCAGCATCTTGGATTAGGTTGGTATTCTTAAACCTAATATTTTTTATCTTTACAGTTATAGCAATAATAATACAACTCCAAATACAAAACATCTGAAGCATTTTAGTAGAAAAGATCAAGTAAGGTTGCAGTGCTGTAGGACTGTCTATAATCAAATGACTTATCTGAAATTATCTGCTGAACCATTCGGTCATCCTTCTTGTCTATAATGTAATTTCCATCTACTTCGGCATGGTAGTAATGACGCAAAGCAGTTTACGCTGGTTTATTTTCTTAGATAATTTTAATTCATTATTTTAAGCCGGTGGTATCATTGAAAAAATAAGTCGCAAACATAGTTGGGCTGGGGGTAATTTGAAAATGAAATACTTGTTTTGTCCCATAATTAATTTATCAGCATGGAACAAAACAAGTCGACAAATTCTGTGATATACCACATCACACAATAAGTCCTCGAACTAACACATATATGGAAATATTGTTTACAGACCCATAAGATTTCCGGGTGGTATTCTTACCGTGAGTTTAGAAGCTACAGTCATTTTAGTGACCATGGTTTTGCAATTTTTAAGAAAAGAATTTCTTGTGTTGATTAAACACTGTTTTTTGGTAGGGAAAATTACTGTTAAAGCCAAACAGAGGCTTTATAAGCATTATAGGGACTTAACACTAGGGAAATAAACTATGATTAACTAGTATGCTGAATTAAAACACGTTTGTATGAGCATCATCAGTGCTGAACGCTCTGGTCGCCCAACATCGGCAGTTGTTCCGGAAAACATAAAAATGTCCACAAAAGAGTTTTAAAAGGCCTTAACATAAAGTTTTGTAAGATAACTGACACCTTGTAGATTTTAGAAGTGCCTTTACAATTTTAGATGAAAATTTAGGCATACGCAAGTTGCTTTTAAAGTAGGTGCCGCATTTTCTCATGCCGGACCAGAAACAACAAAGCGTCGACAATTGAGAACACTGTTTAGAGCTGTAAACGCGTAATAAAAAGGATTTCTTCCATCGTTATTTGACAATGGATGAATCATCAAAGAGATCATCAGCTGCGTGGACAGCAGCCGGTGAAAGTCATCTAGAGTGGCCAAAAACTGGCCCATGGAATTTTGTTCATCGAGTATCTTAAGAAAGGCAAAACTATCAATAGTGAATATTACATGGGATTATTGGATCAATTGAGTGCAGAAAAAGTACTGTTTCACCAGAAAAATGCCCATGTGTCACAAGTCATTAAAAACATAAGTTAAATTGGATGAATTACGCTTTTAATTGCTTTTAACCCACCATACTCTTCAGATTTGACCTCCAGCTACTACTGACTTGTTGCAGAAATAAAAAAATGTTTCAGGGAGAGAAATTTGACTCAAATAGAGAAGTGATTATCGAAACGGTGGCTTATCTTAAAAGCAAAGACAAATCATTTCACATAAAGGGCATTAAAAAGTTAGAGGAGATTTGGACTGAATGTCACTCTTGAATTAAAGTATGTTGATGAATTCTAAATTCTAAAAAAAAAGATTTTCTTAGTTGGGCCGGAAACTTATTGACTTATGTGTTGGATCAAGAATAAAGCAGTCCAATTTAATTTTAACTGCCATAATTGTTGTATTATTATTTTGGGTACTATTATAATGTTAGAAAACAAACCAAGAGGATCATAAATTTTTGCAATACTCGATAATATAATACGTTTTGTCACTCGAGTGTTGAAAAATTCTTAATTAAGATAATGAAAATTATCAGTCATACAGTTCCAGACAATCCCTAACGTTTTGACTACGTATATATTAGTAAAATCTATTAGATCAGTATTACGGTGAGGTGAGGATGCGAAATCTTGCAAAATTGAATTATCATCCGAAGACCATTTACGTAAAACAAATGCACCGGAATTGAGAATTGTCGAAAGTAATTTTTTTATTGAAATATCTTTTTGGATTGTATTTGCCCTTATTAATAAATCATCAACATAGAAATCATTTTCTACGACTGATGATGCGAGCGGACTTGATTGTATATTTTCGTTGGCTAATTATTTAAGAATGCTGCTGATTATGTACCATACGCTACAGCATTCAATTAATAGCACTGTAGAGGTTTGTTTAGAGAATCTCTCCATAAAATAACATATGTGAATTTTCAAAACCGCAATAAATTTGTTAAAAGGTCGAGTTGAATTCTGGTGCATACACATTGAATAGAGTTTAAAGATGTTCCCGAATCTGAAATAGTGAAGCACAACTCTTAATTTTGCGATAGTGCTGTTTTGTTTAAAAACAGGATGGTATGAAAGGTAACAGATTGGACAGTCTCCGGTTTTTGATTCAGTTAGATACATATGACCTAAATTGTTCATATTCTTGCATAAATTTAGTATAATGTTGTTTTAGCTCATAATTTTGTCAAAATTTACGTGACATTAAGTGGAAGAACATAAGAAGTGAACTCAAGCCTTTTCGTGTGTGACCAAAATTTTTTATAAAATTCACTACTTAAAATAGTGAAACATAACCAAGTGCTTAATTAATCCTTTTATTAACATAAAAATGTTTCACCACGGGTTAAGTGAGAAGTTAATTAATCGAAAGTTGTTAAGTTTAAGTTGCTGTGTCTAACTAGATAAAGGCAATAAATATACATTCGTATAATAAAAATTTTACCTTAATGTAACTCAAAAAGAACAACGGATGATTTTAAAATGTCAGGAGTGGTTATTTACAATATTCTCAATCATGTCTCTTTATCACGCAGAATTTACGCTTTATTGTTTATTACCTTCTGTTTTTAATCCTAAACTTGTCATAAAACAGATAACCTACGTGGTGAACATTGAACGCACATCCTAGTACTTTCCCTATATTTTTTTATGACAATTACTCAAATAGTCAATTTGCTTATTCTTGTACAATTATTGGTTATATAAATTTCATGTTTATTAGCAATAGGCAAAAAATATCAAAATTATTAATTTTTAATATTTTTCCTACAAGAGCTTTATGAAAAACTAGTTTTAATAAAACTTGTTGAGTTTCTTATTGTTTTAACTAAACACAATTTGTTTTCCAGATATTAGTGCAATGGTCTCAGGGGACCCCAAAACGGATATTTCCTTTAAAAAATGCGAAATTATATTCTATATAGCACTTTTCCTAAAAAATGTAAAATCCATCAACAATTAGTAATTCAAGATGTATGTGTAGGATGTGTGGGTGGCCCTCAACTCACCCTACAATCAGTAAACATAACATTATTGCAAAACTTTAAAGGTTTATTCAAACAAATTTTTGAAATAATTTTTGATGATGTTTTATTGATTGGAGGGTGGAATAGAGGACACCCACCCACCCTACATATACATATAAACTTTAATTCCATATCTTCTCTCGTTTTCAATAAAATGAATTACAAAACTATTTGAATAAAAAATATATTAAAAGGCAACTGTAAAATTAATTACACAACTTTTTGAATAAAAACGAAATTCAAAAGGTAAAATTTTTGAGTGAGGAAATTAATAAAAAATGTATGCACGATGGGTGGGCAGATTTTAAATCTATATTATATAAGGTTAGCTATAGAAGATCATTTATATTTAAACTTAAATTTGGATTATGCTTTATTTTCTATTGCATACAAAGTTTTATAGTTTTTTTGCAGCAAAATCATCGATGATTAGTATTTAAAGTATCATGTATATGTAGGGTGGACGGGTGGCCTCTATTCAACCCTCCAATCAGTTAATCATAAGTGAGGGTTTTAATTAAAAGTTATAAAATGTAAAGAATCATAAATATTTTGTGATGTATAAAGTTCACACTTTCTCTGCTACACACTGCATCATCCTTTGATAATGGTTGTAATTAACCGAAACACGTGTCACGAAACTGAATATATTAATATGGAAAATAACAAGTGTTTTAATTCAAATGTTTCTATTTTGTGATGTGGCCACAATTTTTCTCGAAAACAATGAGGTTTACGGTAACAGGCTATTCCTAACAATTCGCTCAATTTTTGATTATTTACCATCAATTGTTATATAAATTTCATGTTACTTCTATAGTGTATTAGGAGGCAAAAAATATCAACATTTTTAGTTTTTAATTGTTTTCTCGCAAGTTAAGAACTTCATGAAAAATATGTTTCAATAAAACTTGTTCAATTTCTCATTCCCTTTAATTTTTGTTTGAAAAGTTATGTAATATTTTTCAAATTTAGAAAAATATCGAGACAAATCAAAAAAATACTCCTCTAGTAAACATCCACTTCTGGTTTATGAATGTTTACCAAAAGCTTTTTAATTCTAATTAGTTTAAAATTACATCTTAAACGGATCATTCGTTTTTGAGATACAGGGCCAAAGACATTATCATTCATTAAAACAATACTTATATATTCTTTTTAGGAAAAGGAAAAATTTTAAATTTGATTTTTAAGAATTTAAAAACAAATTTTGTTTTTTGCCATTAGAACTTAACGTTCTTGTTATTCAATTTTTCCCTTTAAGTCTCTGATTTTTTCTCTTTCCTCCAATCTATTCTTACATAACTGTTACTCTGTCTTTTGTTATCGTTACCTCACTTGTATTTGATTTCATTTCATTTTCTGTTCTATTCAACCCTTCCTATCTTTCTCCATCTCCTTCTTTCACACACATACACACACACTATCTTTCTTTCTCTCTCTGTGTTTGATTAAAGATCATGTTCACTTGTCTTCCACCGGCCAATTTTCAATTTTCTCAATTTTGTTTTATTAAATCTCTCTAGAAACCCTTTTTCTCATTGTTGTTTAATCAGTGCCTTCGGTCTGTAATACCATAATAAATTTATCTTTTATTGAAATAAAGAATTAAGAACTTGATCAAAAATGGTTTTAAGTATTTTTTTAAAACAAATGAAAACTCAAAAACCAGTTTAAATAATTCATAGAACATATAGTTGATGCTTCAAACTATTACTTTGTGATACATTTTTAAAAATTAGGACGATAAATGGAATTCCTAATTTTTAAGAACATTCCTAATTTTAATAAATATTTCTAAAAGCATGAAATTTGCCTCTAAAAACTTTATAGAAAAAACCATTAAAAATTTGCTTGAAAAAACAAATATTTAAAATTTTATAAGAAATGAAAACTTTATAATAAAAAAAATAAAATTTAATTAAACAACATTTGTTTTTTATCAGAATAAATATTAATACTTATCAACAGAAAACCCTTAAAATTGCAAAAAAAACTTTTAAAATTCTTAAAAAATAACAGCTCAAAACTAAAAATAAAGTTTCAGATAATTAAAACTTTTATCAAAAAAATGTGAAATTTTCTAGGAAAATGTAATTTTTGCAACACAAAAAAAAAACAATTGAAATTTGCTTATAAAGACAGTTAAAAACTTTTAAAACATAGTAAGAAAAATACAGTCAGAAACAAACAAAAAATGAATAATAATTTAAAATTACAAAGACATTTCTTGAATCTATAACAATGAGTCTTACTTAGAATACAACTAACTACAACGTACTAAAGGATCTTAAAATATTAAAAGAATAAATAATTATTAAAAAAATATTGCCAAGAAATTTCACTTTACATAAAATACAATTGAAAAATCCAGAAATAAATTGTAAAAAATTTAAATTTAAACTTTTAAATTACAGAAAATAAATAACTGTTTTTACTTTTCTTTCATACTTTTCAATTTAGGAAAATAATAGAAAAAAATTTTGTTTAAACTAATTGAAAATAAAACAAAAATTTTATTCAAAGTTGCGAAGAAATTTTTTAACTAAGAATTTAATACGATACATTAAATTCTCACTCAATCCGTGGTGAAACATTTTTATATTAATTAGAGGTTATATAAACTTTTGGTGTTAGAGCTGTGAAAAAATATATAAAAATTGTGAAACAACAGCAAGAGTCTAATAATTATTTGATCATTTTCTAAAAAAAATACTAACTGATTTATTTCATTAAAAAGAGCAATGATAAACTAAAATAAACAATTTAAAATTGGCTCAAAACAATAAAAACTTTAAAAGTGAAATAAAGTAACTAGAATTTACTAATAAAAACAGTTTAAATATTAAATTTTTTTTTATTTAAACAGTTTAAATCAAAGACAAATTAAAACATTTTTTGTAAAAAAACAATTTATGTTTGCCTAAAATAGATTATAACTTAAAAGTGGTTAAAAATTTGCGTGCAACAATTGTAATTGGTAACAAAAGAATATTTGGAAGTAACCCTTACAATTTCATAAGGTTGTTAAAATTGCTTTGTTTGAGAGAAGGAAACAGTGAAAACACGAAAACGAACAACAATTTAATATTTACTTCAAACGACTGAAGTTTTAAACAAAGAAACATTGAAATTTGCATAGAGTAAAAACTTGAAACAAATATTGCATCAAACAATTTATATTTTCTGCAAAAACGTTTTGGCTCGACCAAGAAAAATCAAGTGAAAACTCGGACAAGAGTTTATAATTTGTTTTAAACGTTTTTTTGGCCATGAAAATAGTAAAAAAATAAGTTTTGAAATCAATTGAAATTTTTCCAAAAAACAACAAGTAACTAATTGATTTAATTGATTGATTATACAATAATATTTTTAATGTCTTTAATAGTGCCTACTTTTTAATCCTCTTTAATAATTTTGTTTTCGTATTCGTATCTTCAACATTAAAACTTTTTAGGAAATATTTATCATTATTGTTATTTATTGATATAATTTCAATTTTTTGTTATGAGATTGTTATTTCGTCCTCAATCAACAATTTTAACGGTTTTGGTTACTTAAATTTCAACTGTACTCTGCTTACATTGATCTGTATTTTGTTTTATAATGAACTAATTCAAATTTTCTTTTTCACATACTCAATCCAAAATTTATTGTTTTTCAATTTAATTTTTTTTACTAAGTATCTAAATATTGATAGTAATAATGTTTAAGTATTTACACTGAATTAAAAAAAAATCACAAATACTTATATTGAAAATATTACATAACATGTAGACAAGTTATATAAAGGTCAGCGTCAGTATTATGTTTTTAGGTAATTTTAATTTTGCAGAGTTAAATGAAATGATTGACAATCGCTTGGTAATTTTGTTTAATACAAAAACAGGATATGATATCGTTGTAAGAACTATGATTTAAATAAATTTTAGCATTAGTTTTGAATATAACATTGACTGGATTACTATTAACTCTCACAACGTTTACAATAACTTGCTCCAGCTCAAATTTTAAAGTGTTACACATTTTGCTTGTTATAAAATTTGCATACAAACTTGAGTCAGGCGATTATTATGTCTTTCATTTATTTGTCAAATCTTAATTTTACTTTCCTTGCAGTACTCTTAAATTTGTAGTGTTGGTGTACTTATTTTATAACTCTACCGTGTTTCTATTTTTTGCTGCATCATCTTTTCTGCGTATCTTCATGTCTAAAATTTCAAATACGTTCATCGTCGACATAAAAGTACGTTACACAATCTTTAGCGATGATATTTGCGATCAACTCTCGTTCCATTATGTAAAGTAGATAAACTTAGTCCCGATTTACGACCCTAAACCATCTATAAAACACGTTCATACACCGCGGCGAACTAAACTCTTTACGTAATCATAAAATATGCGGAAGTAAGTTATAGTTGGTCTCTAGTTTCCGTATTTTTCGGTGCCGGACTAATTTTCACAGT
Organism: Ontholestes murinus; assembly: GCA_963969525.1. Lineage (NCBI taxonomy): Eukaryota > Metazoa > Arthropoda > Insecta > Coleoptera > Staphylinidae > Ontholestes > Ontholestes murinus. The sequence goes on along the minus strand of OZ018395.1, from coordinate 6,797,504 downwards.
GAAATCAAACTTTATTACCTTTTAAATTGCCTTTTATTATTATTTTTATGGATTTGTTTAACTTATGCCCGGGACAGAAAGGGGGGGGTGTTACGCCGTTGTACAAGCGGAAAATTGCGCTTAATGAAATTTACTGCCGGGTCCGGCACTAACTCAAACCAAAAGATTGCGAGCCGCTGCTGCGCCAATTATGCAAGGGGTTATAAATTTAGCCTGCTAGTTTTAGCGGAGTGGTAATTAATGTTGCGCTACGACCAAATTGTGTGTCCTATCTAGATCATGTGCACACTATGTTTGATAATTATTTTAAATATTTAATTAGAGCGACAATGAACGCACGCGTTATGTTTCATTGAGTGGGATGGGATTACATTTGGTGGAGATATTATTTTATAATAAACTCGACTTAAGTACATAAATGTAAAAATTTTATATCTGCATACTACTTTAGCCCTCATTTTTAATTCAATTTAAGCCGACTGTACGCGTACTCTTCCATCATAAATTATCCACGTTGAAGACAAAAAAAAAAGGAAGACGAAGAGAAAAGATCCGCGTTTTCATGACGGAGGCACAAGATGAAGGATACACTCGAAAGATTTCTAGATTTAAATCTGCTGTTAATGCCGCACGGGGAAGCGCATTAAATACATCAACTCCGCTTTTCGAAGGAACATCCCTCAAAGAGACACATAAAATTGTGAGTAAATTTCCGCGGAACCGTCGTTTATGCCCCGTGAAATGACATTTCAAATTTAAATCGCAACAGTAAACAAGGGGACGCCTCAAAGAGCACCGTTGTTTAACCTACGCCGGAAAATGGAAAATGGAAATGCCCATGCACAATTTTGATTGCCTCCTTTCCATCGGCGAAGTTTACTTATGGGGGGCGAAATTAAGTACATGCGGTGCATCCCATCTGCGTTGTTAATCTCGCGGCTCGAATTACACACGAAAGCCGAGAGCTATGAGAATCAGAAACTTCCCTCGTGCAGAACGTTTGAGAGCCGAAAGTGCCGATGTGAGAGATGCACTTATATATTACGGCCATGTACCATGATATATAGGGCATGTGTGTACCGTATCTACTTTACATTAGTATGAGTATTAAATTACCTCTTGTACACTAAGTTAGATTGGTTCCCAGATGGTGCTAACACCTCGGACTACCCCCATCCATCACCCGAACACATTTTCATCGTATGGCTACAAATATATCAAACGTAAGCTTAGTTTATGCGATGCACCATAAAATCTAAGGACCTAATATTTCCAAGGAACAAAAAAAAAGGTTGTATTGATTTTATCCGCACTAACGTGGATGGAAAAGGTACGAAAAATATTTATGAATTATTATATTACCCTAATATATAATAAATAACAATAAAAAACGTTGCTATGCTGTATTTATAGAAATCTAAAAAATTAAAACTTCATTTAATAATTTAATTAAATAGAGCAGACCAAAATAAACATATGTTTTTATTCTTATTCATAAAATATTAATATTTTTTGTATTTGTTTGATTGCAAAGAAACATTTTGTGTGATTTACTTTCATTATTAAGTTATAAGTAATTAGAGAAAAAAATCTACAAATACTACAGAGTCCTTATTTTATATTTTTTCTATGTTAACATTGGTGTTACTACTAGTTATTGCACTGTCATCTGCAAAAACTACCACAAGGGAGAAACTATGTGGGCCCTATAACGGAACCCTGCGGTACACCGATCCGAACAATTCCTATGTAATGATATTATTTTCCCTATGTATTAGTAAGATAACTAAAAATTATTGTACTACTTTTAGGATAGAAGTTATACATATACAATTCTGTAAAAAGAATTTATTGAGATACGTAGTAAAATGCTTTAAACAAATCAAATGACGTCAATTTTAAAATGTTGGATGCTTAAAGCCATAATTTTGTGATACATCTTGAATCAGGCACTTTATCAAATGATAAATAAAACTTATCGTATTTTGTTAATATCACACAATTCTCAATTTTAAGAGATTACCGCTTTAAAAACTTTAATTGATCGTCTGGCCAATAAATCCTAATAAGGTCTTTTATTTCCAAAGCCACATTGGTTTTCGCGGAGAATGTTATAAAATTACAAATACGTATGCGAATCAATTTTCAGAAGTCTTCTTCAGTATTTTACTGATTACTGATTCGCCAGTATGATTTTCTGATACGCATAATTAATTATTTAGTTTGTGGAAATATAATAAACTTCTTATTAATTTTTAAAAGCTCTGCATTTAATTCAAAGTTACCGCGACATTTTTTGTTCAATAAATCATCAACTTTTTAATCTTTAATAGGCTGGGTGGGTTTTCAATAACACGCTTTTCAATTTTCCAAAATTTAAATCACAAGACTCAAAGGCGAAGTTCATAGTGAAGTATTCTTCCACTCAACCTATTATTTCCTAAAGCATGTAATTCTTGCAATTGAGGCAATATTACTGGCACCCATTTTGGTACCAACTTACATTGAACCATTTTATGATATGTAAAGAAATTGTTGTTTTATAGATATGAGCAACTGAGAGCCAATGTCATGGCGTAGATGGAGCTGAGTGGATTTTTCAGCAGCTTCCATAGCTTCCCAGAGCCCTCAAAATTAAGGAGCAGTGGGTGGTATAAAACGTCATTCAGATCCAACACGTAGGCAGTGATGTACGGTTTGTTGCTTTGGGGAGGCGAGGAACCGTGATAAGGTGGTAAATTGCAGACACGCTCCAACGAATGTTGCTCAAGATCTCGACGATAAACGAAGCGACGATAGGCGGTCGAGAGGTCTGATGCGAGTTTCAGAAGAGTAGCCTTGGTGGTGAAGCAAACGAATGGACTTTGAATTCATCCGGTGGTATTATTGTAGGGTCCGACATAATCAAAACTAATACGAAGAAATGAGGCGGGGCAGTGGTGCGCTCCACTGAGAACCACGCCAACGACTGGATTTCAGGGGTTGGCCTATGGCTAAAGCAGAGTTTACACCGTACGATCCAACGTTGGGTGAAGTTCCATCCATCGAGGATTTAGAAGGTCGTGGACGTCTAACGCACCGGTGTGAAGGTTGCATACATAGACATCTTCGATTACAAAGTCGGTGAACAGGTGTGCTTTGGGCAGTACAGCAGGGAAGCGTTGTATGTAAGTAAGGATATAAGCGGAGAGCGAACTGAGTTTTTACCTCTGGTACGAACAGGACCCATTTGAGAGTAGTTTCTGCAGTCCGAAGAAAACCCGAATGTAACGAGGGGTATATATATATATCAGTTCCTAGTAGAAAGTTCATATGATTAGGGCGATGAAAGTTGAGATCTGTTTGCATCAGGTAACGGAGTTGCTACTGCTCGGTAGTTAACATATGAAAGTGTGTGCGGGAGGTGACCTGATTTACCACAAAATTATTCACCGGTAGGCGTTTTCCAGAATCTAGCAGTCCTCAGAGATGATGAGTATAACCGGTGAAATCAAAGGCAACTACTAGAGTCTTGGTTAACAGCATGCCTAATGGCGATGAACGACAGGCGATGGAATGTTTAAGAAACCATCAATCACTCTTAATTGAAGGTACTCGACTCGATTTATTTGGTCTTGATCTATTGTAGGTGGCGAGCATTGACAACTTTTACATCACTTTTTACATGACGTAAAGGTTCACAATTACTTTCTATTAGTATTTTTAGAAGAAATATTACATATACAAAGGTAATTAAATGCACAAAAAAGATTTTTTTGATACTTTAGAAGTATCGAAGGTCGATGGAATTAATAAAAAAACTTTTTTTTGGCGATTCACAAGAGTAAACAATTTGACTACTTGATAAACTAGTGTGATCGAATCCATAATAATAGGGCGATTTACAAGCGTCTACATTAAATGTACTAAACGTGTTCGCATACGTGACCTCAGCGATTGAAGGTCAAGTGATGGTGGGTTGGTTTAGCGATTATGGTGTTTAAATTCTGTTTTCTGCCTCTAAATGGGAAGATTTATACGTGTTTAATAAAGAGCATTATTAAAAATAGACCTCAACTAAACTTTTAACATCCAATATAGTATTTTTATCGTTTATTTTTATAGTTAGTATTCAATTTTTGATGGACAAATTCACTTAATCAGCTTTTTTGCCTTAAATTTCAGTGAACAGTATATTGATTGTAAAGAAATATAGTTTTTTTTAATAAAAAGAAAGAAGATTATATAGAATTATACATTATGTTTTCTATTAACCAATATCTTTTGGAATTTCTCTTGCTTTTAGTTGTTGTTTGAAGTAAAGGTTTCACCGCCAAAAAATTAATGATTGACAAATAATAATTAGGAGGTGCGAGATCTGCCAGATGTAGTTTTCATCTATCTTTTATCAAACTTTTGTTTCATTTCAATTGGTTCAGTCTCTTGATTATATTTTTATCTTCTTGTATATCTTTTGTTTAAAAGTTTGTTCCTTATGTTTCGTTAATGTATATTAAACTTATTTATTTGCCACTTGAATGTTAAGATAAACTAAATAAATTAATAATTCCTTATTAAAAAAAATTAATTATTATGACTTACCAATTTTGATTATTCAAAATTTTTAAAACACCACTTTAATACTATAAATCACGTAAGGTTTGACGTCTTGGCTCCATATTGGACGCCAAATTAATAGTATATAAGACTATAAGATAAAAAACAAATAATAGAATTAATAGTTGAAGGAGGAAAATCGCTTTTGGAATGTAATAAGTATAAATTTTGTTAGATAGTATTGATTGATAATTAATTTAATTATTTGTCATTTTTTTAAATAAAAAAAAACATTACTTATGAGTTTCTTTGCTGGAATAAATTTCATGTAGGGAATTGTTGATGCAATACAATTTATGTCCATTTTTTGAGGATGTTTTACTGGTTGGAGGGTGGAATAGTGGCCACCCACCCACTCTACATAAGCACTATTATTTAAACTACAAATGTGACTTATTTTCAAAGAACATAAAGACAAAATTGTGAATGATGATAAAAAAATTAAATAACATTGAGATGATGAAAAATGAAATGTATATATAGGGTGGATGGGTGTCCTCTATGTACCCTCTAATCACTAAAACATACAATAGTATTCAATTAAATTATATATGATTTCCTGAACCAGAAAAGTGGATTATTTTTTATGATTTTTTCCCTGAAATAAATTTGAAAAAAGAAATTTTTGCCACAATAAAATTAATGACCAAATTTTAAAGATTTTTTACTGTTTATAGGGTACAATACAGTACACCCACCCACTTTACTAATTTTTAATAATAAAAATTTTTAGAACATACTTCTCCAATACCATAAATAATATAAGGTTTGAAAAACAAATAATATAATAATTCATAGCTGAGGGAGAAAAATTGCTTTACCTGCAACTATTGGGATGTAACGGATATAAATTTTGTTAGATAGTACTGGATTAACAATAACAGTTTTAATTTTAAGTATATTAAGTAACAATGTTTAATTTAATGTTTTGTGATTTTGAATTTAAAAAAAAACATACTTCGTATGATGCTTTTCCTTGGAATAAATTTCAAATAGAAAATTGTTGATGCAATAAAATTTATGTCCATTTTGTGAGGATGTTGTATTGGTTGGAGGGTGGAATAGAAGACACCCACCTACCCAACATATGCACTTTTATTTAATCTACAAATCTGATTTATTTTCAAAGTACTTAAAGACAAATGCGTAAATGATGATAAAAAAAATAAAATAACAATGACTTGATGAAAATTGAAATGTATATGTAGGGTGGGTGGGTGGCCTCAATGTTACCCTTCAATCACTAAAACATACAATACTATTCAATTTAATTGTCTATGATTTTTTCAATTAGAAGTACTTAATAATTTTTATGATTTTCTTCCTTACAATAAATTTGAAATAGGAAATTGTTGATGCAATTAAATTAATGATTACATTGTAAAGATGTTTTACTGTTTATAGGGTACAATAATAGAGTACACCCATATAGTAGTTAATAGTTAATATTCTGTGATTTTTTTAATTAAAAAAAACAATACTTCTTATAATTTTTTTCCCTGGAATAAATTTTAAATAGGAAATTTTTGATGCAATAAATTTTATGTCCATTTTGTGAGGATTTACTGGTTAGAGGGTGGAATAGAGGCCACCCTATATATGCACTTTTATTTAAACTACAAAAGTTATTTGTTTTTAAGAAACTTAAAGACAAAACCGTGAATGATGATTTAAAAAAATAAAATAATATTGAATTGATGAAAGTTAAAATGTATATGTAGGGTGTGTTGGTAGCCTCTATGTATCCTCCAATCACTAAAACATACAATAGTATTGAATTGAATTATAGTCTGTTCGTTGGATCTATGGTCGTACGTCACAAATTATCGCTCCGAGAAACGACGCAAAAACATTCATTCTGATAAAGGAAACCAAATGCGTTAGAAAAAGAACGCACTGTAAAATTTTCGTCGTTTTTTGAAGCGATAGTTTGTGACGTACGACCAAAGATCCAACGAACAGACTATATATATGATGTTCTCAACTAAAAAAATGGATTACTTTTTATAATGTTTTCCCTGAAATAAACTTGAAATAGAAAATTGTTGATGCAATGAAATTTCTGTCCAAATTTTAGAGATGCTTTACTGTTTAGAAGGTGAGACAGAGTACACCCACCCACCTTACTCATTTTGATTAATTATAGATATATTATAAATAATGTAAGGTTTGACGTCTTGGCTCCATATTGGGCGCCAAATTATTAGTATGTAAGGGTATACGATAAAAACAAATAATATAATTTATACTTGAAGGGGGAAAATGGCTTTATTTGCAAATATTGGGCCTCTATGTCACCCTCTAATTACTAAAACATACAATATCATTCAAATGAATTATACACGATTTTCTCAACTAAAAGAAAGAATGGATTATTTATTCATGATTTTATTCCCTGAAATAGTTTTGAAATAGGAAATTGTGGACGCAATAAAATTTATGTCCAAATTTTAAAAATGTTTTACTCGTTACAGGGTGGGATAGAGAACACCCACCTACCTTAGATATACACTTTAAAATTGTTTTTCATTTATAAGGAAAATTTACATAGACTTGTAAATGATGATGATTAAAACAATAATAAAACAACAGTGTATTGATGGAAGTTATAATGTATATGTAGAGTGAATGGGTGGTCTCTTTCTCACCCTCTAATCAGTAAAACATATATCACGGTTTACGATGAATTAAATTCTCACTTAACCCGTGGTGAAACATTTTTTAATTAGCCTTCTAATTATCAATGTTTAATTAAAAGATTTATAAAGTCATCAACTAGATAAATGGAATAGTTCTTATAATTTATTTTACTTTTCCTCTAGCATACATTTTTTATGTGAGATATGGAATAGTAACCATCTATCAATAATATCGCGCAATATCATAACTAAGAAGATGGAGTCATATAGCCATGTAGGTTTGATCAGAAGAAAGTTGAGACCTGTTGGAATAAAAAGAGTTAATTGCCGCGATGAGCGTTGAGAAGCGAAGCGACTCATTGTGACTACGAGGACATCGGCCGGAAGTGAGGGCAACGGGCAGCAGATCGAGACGTAGGACCTGATTCTGGTTTTTGAGGCGTAGGGCCACGACCATGATCAGAACACATGGAGATCGAAAAGCGTGCAGCTGATTTCGGCCGCATACAGTAGAGGCATACTTGGTAGCTGTTAGCAGAATGGCTGTAGTAGTAGTGACAGCGGCGTGGCGATCGCAATAGAGAAGCTTAAATTGCAAGCACAGGCGATTGGTGTGTTGGGCGGATCTCCAGCTTCATGGTGGTGCAAAGGGGATCGGGTTGGTGATAGATGCGATGTTGGGCAAGAGCAAGGGGCGAACTACGTACTGGATACCGAGCTTGGGGCGATGATGACGAGCGAGCCAGAGTGGCGATAGCTTCCTATAACTCGGTGATCTTAATGAGAAGCAAGGATGGCAGATTAGGACACTAATGTACGTCTGATGCATATAGAGGTAACCATGCTGAGACGCGCTTGCAGTGCTCAAAGGCTCGGATTATGATGGCGAGCCTGAAGATCGTTGTAAACCATGTAGCGAAATCCGCCTCGCCTTTCAAGGAGAGCTTTAAGTACTGCGGCTTTTGAGCAGCCGAAACCGATGCATCTTCATGCGCCAACAAATTAAACTCCCTTGTCAGGCAAGGCCGAGTTGGCGAGTAGCTACAGTGCTCCTACCTTGGAGGAGCGAATTTGACACACCAGTTCATTGAAGATCTTGGAGGGTATCAGAGGGGCATGATTCTCTGAAAGGGGCTGGCGCTGGCCGTTGATCTCAAAGGTACAGCCCTGCACCTGCTTGATTTTCACCTGGTTACGCAGAGTTTGACTGTCCAACACGGGCAGGATCGCAGTATCAGCAGAGGTGAGGGTTTATTGCCTGGTCTGAAATATGGTTCACGTTAGCAAAGATGTTGGCGCGCTCGACCACTGAGTTTGGTCTAGAATTTAGTTGGGGCAAGAAATTGGGTATACCGACTCTTCCACGCACACCTTGTATATGACAATTTTGGTAAACAACCTGTATATAACAATTTTCCCTACTTTTTACCCTATGTGTGGTAATTCGGATATCGATAAAGTGGCACAAATAATCAGTGGATTAACAATTCATCCGGCGTGGAATCAAATTATTAATTGATCGGCTTGTAGCGGCGAAGAAGATTATTATTGAAGCTACAACTATTGATTTATTGGTCAATTACTGAACCAATAAATGGTGAAGAGCAAAGGTGAAAGGTGAAGGGATCTAAAAGTCCTGGGTTTCGGCACTAAAAATATTGCAAAAAAGATAACAACAAAATGGTGATGTTGCCATCACAGTACTTTCCGTATTTTTTAAATTTTTTTCTCGCAAGTGAAGAACAATAGGATCATTCGATTTTGAGATACAGCCCACTGTCAGACACACACACATCCACAATTTTATTTTGGTCCCAGGGGACCTCAAATCAGATATAATTTTTCTAAAAATGTTCACGAAAACAATAATTTCCCAATATTCTATATAAAAAAGGTGAAATCAAAAACAATTTCTTAATTAATGTTTTGTTGTAATTAATTAATTAGACTACATACTCGCGTATGTTTTACTAATTGGAGGGTGTGTCTGTGGCCACCCACTCACCTTACATATATGTATTTATTTTAATTATATCTCAGTGATGAGTTTTGCTAATTTAATTAATGCTTTCACTGTTTGTTTCTCTGGAAACTAAACGCTGATCAGTAGAAGTGGCCACTATCACACAATTAAATTCCAAAACTTACGCCAGAAGAAGTGAATTAAAAATTTAATTAATCAGTTTCATATTTTTTAGCTTTTCGTGTTTTACCTAAATATTATTAATTGGAGGGTGGGTTAGAGTCCACCCACGCACATTAAATATATATATTTAATCGTGAAGCCATCAATGTTTTTAGTATCACATAGTAACAAACTCTATTTATTTATTTCTGTTTATGCTGTTAAAAAATTTAAGCACTGTTTTTGCTTGAATAAAATATTATATGTAGGGTGGGAATGTGGTAGTATGTGTAGGATGTGTGGGTAGCTTTTAATCCACCCTTCAACCAATGCATGTTTCTCGACGTTTTACAAATTAAAATATTATTTAGTGCTTTATTAAATTATGAAGTTTATCTTCACGTAACTCTCAAAACTCAAAAAAAACATTACTAATAAAATTATGCATCTGATAAAAATGTTGTCAATTTTTTTTGGTAGTTTTTAATTAAATAAAATGCAAAACCCTCTTGGGTGTTTTAATAATTGGAGGGTGTATCTGAGGCCACCCACCCTACATATATTGATTTATTTTAGGTATAACACTGCTGATGATTTTTGCTAATTTAAATTAATTTTTCACTGTTTGTTTTCCTGGAAACTAAACGCTGATCAGTGGGCGAGGTTAATATGCATATGTAGGGTGGGTGGGTGGCCACTATCCCACCCTCCAATTCCAAAACTTACACTAGAAGAAGTAAATTAATTATTTAATTTAATCAGTTTCATAATTTTTCATCTTTTTCGTCTTTTGGCTAAATATTATGTATTGGAGGGTGGGTTAGAGTCCACCCACGTACTTTAAATATACATTTAGCCTTCAAACCATTGTTTTAACTATGATCAAGTAACAAATGATGACTATCATAGTGATTTCCCTATATTTTTCTCGACTATGAGGTTCTTTAACAATCTAAAAAAAGTCACAGTGTGGTAAAAGAATTTTAACTGAATAGATTTTAAATCTCTTGAACAGCTCAAAATTCTGACGAAAGAAAACGGATTTAAGTTATTCCATGTATTCTAGGTTAATTGATATTAAACTTTTGAAAACTTCTGGTTTCAAAACAGGAAATTAAAGCAGCAAAATGACCTTGAGTTTAATTTTTTAAGCCACCGAAAACTAAATAAAGAAATAAAGTGATGCAACTTTTAATTACTTAATTTTTGTACAATAAGACTAATATACACTCACCATAATTACTTATTTATTTATATTTTAATACAGATTATTAAATTGTAAAGGTCGTCCTGATGATTAATTTTTTGCATAAGCATACATCAACACGGCTTCACATTATTTTCCAACACGTTATGACAGATTTCTTGTAAAATAGGACGACGTAATTGACAAATTTATAAACAAACAAGATCGGATGCCTGCCGGAGGCACCATATAAATGGAAATTAAATTGTGCCTTCTTACGGCTGCTGCCGCCGCCCTATAAATTCACGCACGTAATTACGTAAGTGGGACAGAAGCCTCGACGGGCCCCTTTTTTATTATTTAGCCCATAATTTGATCGGTGGTAAATCTGCGTGGCCGGCCGCCCACCTCTCCGTTCTTTTTCCCTTCTTCCCTCTTCACGCCCATAAATCGCGACGCCGTCCAGGTCCGTATTAGCGCCCCCGCCCAGCGGCTCATATGAAATTCGCCGCCGGCGGCATGTGTAGATCTTATCCCCCGACAAATTTATTGGCGTGTTCCTGTTGTGTAACATGTAACATCTTGGTCGGTTGGAGTGTCTGCCGGAATCGGAATAGGAACGGGAATGGGATCAGCGGGCGGAGGGCGGCGATAGGGGGCGGTGGCCCTCAAACTCCCCCGCGCCCGGGGAAGCATCCCAAACCTCAAATGGACCGTACACCATCTCCAACTTCCTCCCTTCTGTTCCCTACCCACATAACAATTCTTTTGTTCCGTACTTATCAATATTTACAATCTACACACTTACTGGATAAATTTTCTGGGATAAAATAAAGTGGACGAGAAATAAAAAAGGATAGCCTTTACTTTAAATTTAGTATTATTCAAATAAATTTACTTTTTAGGAAAAAATCCAAATTTAAAGAAATAAAAGTGCAATAAACATTAAGATAAATTACTTTTGTAATTATTGAATATTTTTCTATCTAAAATTAATTAATTGTTTACTACATGATTATAAAATCATTATTAAAATTAAAACACTTTCCTTGATTAATATCCTCTAACAATTTATTTTTAGTGTCAAACAAATTACAATTTAGTTTCGTAATAGGTTGCCCTGAAATACAATCTCCTCAAATTATTATAGCGCATATTTGTCCGTCAAACCGGCGGATTGGATAATGAAATTATAAAGACGTTATTGATTGGCTTAATGCACCATGTAGACTAATATTTGCAGCACTTGATTGTTCCGTTTTCCTATGCAGCTCAGGTTAATTAATGTTTCGCGCTTATACACATATGAACTAGGCAAAGATTAAACTATATAACACGAGGCCATATTACAACATTTCCCATTATATCCCTGCTGGCTGGAACAACTTTATACGGAACCAATAACAGGAGTGCAAGAATAATAATCGGACAGTGTTAACATGTATTAAGGTCATGAAAATATTTCCAACGAATATAATATCATATTTTAATTGCGTTACTTAGAAAATCATTAAAGAGTAACTCAGTAGTTTCTAAAATCAGTAAATAACTAGAATAATTAAAAAAAAACATTAGGTTCCAATAATAATAATAATAAACTATTTATTGACCATATCTTTTTAAAATTTTACATAATGTATAATATTCTTTTGTAAGCAAGTTGGATAAAATAAATAATGCCTTATAACTAATACAGTATTCTATATTTATATAATACAGTATTCTATATTTAGTAGGGGTTTTATTTTTAAATATTACGAATTTATCAATTGTGTACTAATTTATGCTCATGTATTGTATAAACGTGCGAGTCGTGTTTTTGCTCCTTTCATAATCGCATCGCCCGCTTTAATGAAGTGCCACAACGGAAAACTGACACTGTGTCCAATTCCCATTTACATTCCCACATAAAGCAATTATACACGTGTAATTACATTTTAATCTACTACCGAAAACAATATGCAATTCCCCTTTATTGCCCCCGTTATTATGGAATTACTGCATCGGCACAGTACTAAATACTAGGCCGACACAAATTAATGTCGCTTAACGGTTAGATAAAAAAAATATTGCAACGTGTTTTATTGTAATTTTATTTTATTATTGTAGTGTAACAATGAGGATAATTAAATTTTACGTCGAATATACGAGGGAAGTTCAATAATTAATGCAACACCTTTTTTCTCTGGGCCACGTTTGGTTGAAAAACCTATACATTTCGTGTGAAACATCATTTATATTCTTACTTCATCTCGTATAGTTTCATTGATTTCCGATAGGTGACAGCGATGTACTTAGCTGTTGAAATAGCGTCTGTGATGGAGGTGCGTTTAAAACAACAGGCAGTGATTTCTTTTGACGAAAAAAAAAACAGAGCATTTCAGATATTCATAGACGCTTGTAGAATGTCTACGAAGATCTGACAGCGAACAAAAGCACTGAATCGTTGAACAAAGCGTGTGTCATCATCATTTCAAGGTTGTTGATCTGTTGATCTTCCACGTGCCATCCGGCCATGCACAACTGTGACCTATACAAGGTCAGTGCGTCATTCGAGATGATCGACGGATAATCAAACACCTCTCTACTCAACTTGACGTCTCTGTAGGTAGTGCTGCCACAATTGTTACCGGTTGGAGTATTCAAAAGTTTGTTCCCGCTGGGTCCTGAGATCTCTAACCGAAAACTATAAAGAGCAAAGGAGAACCACCTGTGCAGAATTGCTTGCTCTGAAAATGTTTTGTCATTCATTGTTACAAGCGATGAAACATGAGTGCATCACTTCGATACCGAAACAAAACGGCAACCAATGAAGTGGCACCACACCCACACCACTACCAAAAAAAGTTTAAAACCCTCAGCTAGTAAAGTCATGGATACGGTTTTCTAGGATTCTGAAGAGGTTATTCTGTTCGATGTTCTTCAAGGTCAAACAACTCTGAATTGTATTGTATTACTTTTCGAAAAATGAAGAAACGACTTCAGCGTGTTCGTAGGTACAAAAAGCCAAACGAACTTTCTACATGAAAACGTCAGACCTCACACAAGTCCGAGAGGAGCTTACAAAACTTCAAAGCAGTTTCATTTCTTCTTCATCTTCTTTTTCCACCATTTCATTTTCCTTACACCTCACTTATCCTCCATTTCAGTTTCCCTCTACATTATATCTCTTTTTTTTCCGCCACTTCATATTCCTTCCGTCTATTTTCCCCGCCATTTAATGTTTCCGCCATTTTTTTCCCGCCATTTGAATTTTCCTCTGTCTATTTTCCCGCCACTTCATTTTTCCTCCATTTCTTTTTCCCTGAATTTAATTTTCCCGCCAATTCATTTTCTCGCCATTTCATTTTCCCTCCATCTTCTTTTTTTTTCTGAAACCAAAATTTTAAATTTATTTAGAAACAGTAACAAAATCATTTCGAAACTATAAGACTTGTTCAGTTGTTCTAACAGAATTTTTGAGAAATAAAATAAGAAAATAAAGATTAAAAATAAGAAAAAAAGACTTATACTGACAAATCAAAATGAAAAATAAAATAATAAAATGAAAAACAATTGACTTTTATTGATTAAAAAATAGAGAAAACAATTGATTATATTTTTCTAAATATATATTTTTTCCAAGCAATTAAAAAAAAAATTGCCGCTAAGAATATTTGTTAATATAAAGGGAAACAGTGACTTTGAACTCATCCTACATTCAGCATAACCCTCGCATAGGTTTTACTGGTTGGAGGGTGGAATAGGGGCCACCCACCCACCCTACATATACATACAAACCCAAACTAAAAACAGCTTTAGAATTTCTTAACATCCTATACACTTACACTGCTTTAGTTATTGAAAACTAATAGAGCGATTGAGGTGAGAAATAAGAAATATATGTAGGGTGGGTGGGTGGCCTCTATCCCACCCTTTAACCAGTAAAACATATTCTAGAGTTTTACTGAATGCACGTATTATCAACAGATGAGAGATGACAAATGACAGATAACAGATAAGAGATTATAGGTGACAGATCACATTTGACAAATGACAAATTACAGATGGCAGATGATAGATTACAGATTACAGATTATAGATTACAGATTACAGATTACAGATTACAGATTACAGATTACAGATTACAGATTACAGATTACAGATTACAGATTACAGATTACAGATTACATATTACAGATTACAGATTACAGATTACCGATTACAGATTACAGATTACAGATTACAGATTACAGATTACAGATTACAGATTACAGATTACAGATTACAGATTACAGATTACAGATTACAGATTACAGATTACAGATTACAGATTACAGATTACAGATTACAGATTACAGATTACAGATTACAGATTACAGATTACAGATTACAGATTACAGATTACAGATTACAGATTACAGATTACAGATTACAGATTACAGATTACAGATTACAGATTACAGATTACAGATTACAGATTACAGATTACAGATTACAGATTACAGATTACAGATTGCAGATTACAGATTACAGATTACAGATTACAGATTACAGATTACAGATTACAAATGACAGATGATAGATCAAAGATGGCAGATAATAGATCAAATAAGGCAGATGATAGATCGAAAATGACAGATGACAACTGACAGATGTCAGATAGCAAGTGATCAATACTAATAATAATAATAATAATAATAGTATATATATTTAGAATATGATTTAACAATATAATATAAAAGTTTAGAGCTAAATTAATTTCTTAGTCTAATTATTATATTAATGAAATTTCAAAATAAATTATTCAAATAAAATGACAAATGACAGATGATAGGCGACAGATGACAGATGACTGATAATAAATGACGGATAATAGATTTAATAGTAATTATAATATTTATTACTGTTTGACAGCCATAGACTTTACTTAGGTCAGAATTAACATTTGTAGTTAAATATAATGAAATTAGCAATGAGGTTACACAAAATGTTAAGTGACAGTTGACAGTCAACAGATGACAAATGACAGAATTTCTCTTTGTTAAAATATTCCTTTTCATCTTCGACTTTCTCTTCTAGTTCTTATATTTCTTTCTTTCTCCTTAATGCTGAACTCTTTTTTACTGTCATATATTTCGTTTTTTTTTTGATATATTTTATTTCTTTAAATATCTATTTTCTAAATACATTCTCCACTGATTTTTATTTTTTATATATCTTTATCAGGTAGGCTGCGCATTAAAAATGACAAATTTCAAATAAAAATTAACAAATGACAATTTAAAAAAGCAAATTACAAATGATATTACACAATTAAGATAAATGACGAAAGTGGCGAATGACACATGACAAATGAGAGATTTGTATATTATGAGGGATAGATGATTAAGGACAAATGGCAGATAGCAGAAAATAGATAACAGATGACAGTTGACAGTTGACAGTTGACAGATGGCAGATGACAGATGACAGATGACAGATGACAGATGACAGATGACAGATGACAGATGACAGATGACAGATGACAGATGACAGATGACAGATGACAGATGACAGATGACAGATGACAGATGACAGATGACAGATGACAGATGACAGATGACAGATGACAGATGACAGATGACAGATGACAGATGACAGATGACAGATGACAGATGACAGATGACAGATGACAGATGACAGATGACAGATGACAGATGACAGATGACAGATGACAGATGACAGATGACAGATGACAGATGACAGATGACAGATGACAGATGACAGATGACAGATGACAGATGACAGATGACAGATGACAGATGACAGATGACAGATGACAGATGACAGATGACAGATGACAGATGACAGATGACAGATGACAGATGACAGATGACAGATGACAGATGACAGATGACAGATGACAGGTGTCAGATGACAGATTGCAAATAATAATAATAATCTTTATTTCAATGTGTCATTTACAAAATATACAAAATGAAATTGCGTCAATTTTGTCTTAAGATACCTAACTAATTACATAACTAATACTACAAATGACAGATGACAAATGAGAAATGACAGCTGACATATTATAGATGACGGAGAACAGATGACAGAAGACAAAAGACAGATGACAGATGACAGATGACAGATGACAGATGACAGATGACAGATGACAGATGACAGATGACAGATGACAGATGACAGATGACAGATGACAGATGACAGATGACAGATGACAGATGACAGATGACAGATGACAGATGACAGATGACAGATGACAGATGACAGATGACAGATGACAGATGACAGATGACAGATGACAGATGACAGATGACAGATGACAGATGACAGATGACAGATGACAGATGACAGATGACAGATGACAGATGACAGATGACAGATGACAGATGACAGATGACAGATGACAGATGACAGATGATAGATGACAGATGACAGATGACAGATGACAGATGACAGATGACAGATGACAGATGACAGATGACAGATGACAGATGACAGATGACAGATGACAGATGACAGATGACAGATGACAGATGACAGATGACAGATGACAGATGACAGATGACAGATGACAGATGACAGATGACAGATGACAGATGACAGATGACAGATGACAGATGACAGATGACAGATGACAGATGACAGATGACAGATGACAGATGACAGATGACAGATGACAGATGACAGATGACAGATGACAGATGACAGATGACAGATGACAGATGACAGATGACAGATGACAGATGACAGATGACAGATGACAGATGACAGATGACAGATGACAGATGACAGATGACAGATGACAGATGACAGATGACAGATGACAGATGACAGATGACAGATGACAGATGACAGATGACAGATGACAGATGACAGATGACAGATGACAGATGACAGATGACAGATGACAGATGACAGATGACAGATGACAGATGACAGATGACAGATGACAGATGACAGATGACAGATGACAGATGACAGATGACAGATGACAGATGACAGATGACAGATGACAGATGACAGATGACAGATGACAGATGACAGATGACAGATGACAGATGACAGATGACAGATGACAGATGACAGATGACAGATGACAGATGACAGATGACAGATGAGAAATGAGAGATGACAGATGATAAATTGCAGTATATAAATCATAAATGGCAGGTGATAGACAACAGCAAACGAGTGACAGATAACTTTTTCTAATTCTTAGCTTTCCTTAATTTTATGCTCTCGTGGATTTCTATTTCAGTCAATTAATCTTGCTTCCCTTATTTTTGAACCTTAAACACTTTTCACCTTATTTGTCTATTTTTGAAGTGAAAGAAAATTATTTGCTTTAAACTCACATTTTCTAAATATTTGCTACAGATTAAAGATGGCTGATCACCAATACTAAATAAAAATGACAAATAAAAAATGAGTAATGACAAATGATTACTTTTTTTTTAAATATCCCGCTTCTTTTGCCATAATATATTTCACCTAAAATAGATATCAGGTGGTGAGTCATGTTAGATAATAGACAATAAATGACAGATGACAGATGACAGGTGACCAATAATAGATGATAAATGGTGGTTGACAGAAAACAGTCAAGTGGTGGATGACAGATGACACATAACAAAGGCCAGATTACCGATGATAGATCATACATACCAGGTAATAAATAATATATGTAATTTGATAGAGATAGATGACAGATGACAGATGACCTTTGAAAAATTGCAAATAATAAATAATAGATAACAGGCGACTGATAACAGGTGATAAATGACAGATAATAAAAGTAATCATAATTATAACATTTATCAGTGTTAGATAGACATTAAATTCATTAGAAATTTAATAAATATGTAATTTTTGATAGACATAATCCTATCTCTAAAATGATGTAAAATAAGGCCAAATTAAGTCAAATATTAATAAATTTTAATAATTTTGGAAATGAAAAGACAGAGAGACTCTTGCTGCCGACCAGAAACAAGAGTTAGAGTGGAAGTTCATCGCAGCAGCATGAACTCCGCTCAGCTTCATCCATCTAAAATGTTTGTATGTTTTTTTATAATATTTTTAATATTCATATGTATTTTTTTTTTGAAAATAAGCTAAAGTCTTATAAATATTTAAATATTAAAAATGACAATTTCATAATGAAAA
This sequence comes from Ontholestes murinus, assembly GCA_963969525.1. NCBI lineage: Eukaryota > Metazoa > Arthropoda > Insecta > Coleoptera > Staphylinidae > Ontholestes > Ontholestes murinus. The sequence continues at coordinate 6,778,804 of OZ018395.1, read as the reverse complement.
TTAACAAATGACAAATTTAAAATGAAACAAATGACATGTCATAATTACGATAAATAATAAATGACAAATGACACATGACGAATGACAAATATTTTATGATAGATCGATGAAAAGCAATAGTAGATAGCAGTAGATAGACAACATAAACAAGATGACAGTTGACAGATGACAGATGACAGATGATAAATGACAGCTAACAGATGATATATGAGAGAGTTCAGACGACAGATGAGAGATAAGAGATGACATATGATAAATGGCAGATAGCAAATGACAGATAAGTTATTTTCTAATTATTGGCTTGTTAAATTTTATTCTCTCACGGTTTTCTATACAGTGTTGCTGCTATTATTTTTTAATCCTTCACAATTGTGACAGATGATAATTAATAGATGACAAATAACAGATGGCAGATAGCAGAGGGCAAATAACTGATGACAGATGACAGGTGATAGCTGACAAATAACAGAAGGCAAAGAGCAAAGGGCAAATGAGAGATGATAGATGACAGGTAACAGCTAAAAACTTGTAGATGGCAAATGACAAAAGACAGATGATAGAGGACACTTGGCATATGACAAACGATAAATGGCAGTAACTAGATGATAAATGACAGATAGCAGGGGACTTTTTCTAATTCTTGGCTCTCTTCAATTTTATTCTCTCGTGAATTTATACTTCAATCATTTTATTTTGTTTTCCTTATTTTTGAAGTTTTAGCAATTTTGTTGCAGTTTATTATAATAAAATTGTAATATCAAGTGGCAAGTAACAGTCAACATGACACATGACAGATAAAAGTTGGTGAATGACAGATAGAAGATGACAGCTGATAGGTGATAGGTGTCAGATGACAGATGACAGATATGAGATGAGAGATGATAAATGGTAGAAGATTAATGACAAATGGTGGCAGATGATAGATAAGTGACAGATAACACTTCCTAATTATTGGCTTTCTTCAGTTTTATTTCCTTATGGATTTCTATTTTAATCAAGTAGTCTTGTTTCATTTACAGACAGATGATAGATCATACATGCCAGATGACATATAACAGATCATAGATAATAGATAACAGGTGACAGATGGCAGAAGACAAATGGCATATAACAGATGACAGATAACAAATCACAAATGACAAATAAGAAATGAGACGAGAAATAAGAAATGAGAAATGACAAATGACAAATGACAAAATACAAATATATGATGAGTGATAGATGAAAAATGACAAATGGTATCTAGCACAAGATAGATGACAGATTACAGATGCCAAATGACAGGTGACAGGTGGCAAATAACAGAAGGCAGAAAGCAGATGGCAAATGACAGATGACAGATTGCAGATAACAGATGAGATATGATAGAGGACAGATGAAAGATGAAATTGATAAATGGCAAAATATAGATGATAAATGACGGGTGGTAGCTGACTTTCTCTAATTTTTGGCTTCAATTTCAATTTTATTCTTTTATCAATTTTTACTTTAATATAATAGTGTTTCCCTTATTTTTGATTTTTTACATTTCATTTATTTATTTATTTATGTATTTATTTATTTATCGATGTTTTACCTTATTTGTCTATTTTTGAAGTAAAAAAGAAAATTAAGTGTTTCATTAAAATTTAAGTTTTTACCTACAAATTAAAGATAGAGAATAATCATAGATGCCAAATGTCACATAACAGATCATAGATAACAGATGATAGATGACAAATGACATATAATAGATCTCAAATGGTAAATGAAAAATGACAAATGAGAAAGAAATAAGAATGAATAAGAAATGTCACATATTCACTACAGCTTAAAGATGGCTGATCTCTGATAGAGAATTAAAAAGTGACAAATAAAAAAAGGGTGTAATGATAAATGATTGATGACAAAAATTACGAATGTAAAATAACAAGTGACAAATGACACAGGACATATGACAAATAAAAATCATATTTTTTTAATAATCTTCTTTTGTCAAAATAAATTTCATATATAACAGATATCAGGGGGTAAGTGATGCTAGATAATAGACAATAAGTAACATATGACGCTTGACACGTGACCAATAATGCATGAGCAATCTTTTGCTAGCGTATTTTTCTTTTTTTCGATTTTTAATTGTTGAAATGACAATTTATAATTACAACAACAACTTTGAAATCACAATTACAACGACACATAAAAAATGACAAATGACAAATGACAAATGACAAATGACAAATGTCAAATGACAAATGACAAATGACAAATGACAAATGACAAATGACAAATGACAAATGACAAATGACAAATGACAAATGAGAAATGACAAATGACAAATGACAAATGACAAATGACAAATGACAAATGACAAATGACAAATGACAAATGACAAATGAGAAATGACAAATGACAAATGACAAATGACAAATGACAAATGACAAATGACAAATGACAAATGACAAATGACAAATGACAAATGACAAATGACAAATGACAAATGACAAATGACAAATGACAAATGACAAATGACAAATGACAAATGACACATGACACATGACACATGACAAATGACAATAGTAAATGACAAATGACACATGACACATGTCAAATGACAAATGACAAATGATAAATGACAAATGACAAATGATAATACGATTTTGTTTCTATATTATTATTAATTAAATAGGACTACTTCTTTAATACCCAGGGAATATATATTGTTTTAGATTCAAACTTGAAATATAATTATATTCAGTAGTATAAACTGCTACAAATAAAATTAAGTATTCGAGTCTACGAGGTGGTTCGATAATAATTAGTGCTAGTAGAACCAAACAAATGTAATCATCTCAATAAACATACACCTACGTTTATTAAAATGTGGTGGAATCGTTCGCGCCGTACGCTATATAATAATAGCCTCACCCCAGTTCCAAAACACGTTTGCCTCAATCATCGACATTTTGAGTATTTCAGCTGGAAGGTAGAGCAGAGAGCCGGCGGTGCGCTTCCTAATTCCACCGCATAATTGCCTAAAGGGATGTTCCGAATTCTGTAATTAGGCAGGCAGGCAATTTGGGCCGCCGACAAATTTTCAACGCTTTCCCCCCCAACCCTCGCCTTCCTGCTCCGTACCTACTACCTGCTCGCTTTTCTAAATAAAACAAATTGCGAGTAATCCGGCGGTCTTTCCGGATCCGTTTGATCCGGACTCGATGCCATTAAATATTTATACGCGCCGGGTGGATGTTGGCGAGAGCGTGCGTGCGCTAGTTTTCTTTTTGTTGTTGCAATTTTTATTTTCCCCGTCCGCGTTTCGTGTTTAGTTCGGTGCTGAAAGCGTACTTTTGTCATTGCGGACCGGTGAATTATCGTGTCGGGGCCGAAGGTAACGAGGTGGGAATTAAATTGCATCCCCCGACACGAAACCGACTAATTTATTTAGTCGAGTGTCTTTTATGTTCTTCACTTGTTTAATTATAAACTCTTCCTCGTAGCTGCAATTTTCAAAAAGTGTTTCTTAAATAATTGGAGAATATCTAAATCAGTAAATAAGTTTATCGATAATTATGCTTTCATTTTTACTGTCTCTTAGATTTTAACTGATTGACGAGGTATTTAGTTGAAAATCTATATTATCACTAAATAATAATGAGTTGATTTCAATAATAGAAAAACGTTTAACTTTGTTATACTACTTTTCATTATTTTATAAAAATTAGTATAAAAAAGTTAAACGTTTTTCTATTATTCATTAACAATGTACTACGAAGTGAAGGCCTCCAAAATTCAAGATATAGTTGATTTCAAATTTTTTTATTTAACTCACTATAATTGCCATTCGCCACATTGTCGCTAAGAATATATAACTTAGACATTAAATAAAGGAAAATTTACAATTACTCTTCAGTAAGCTAATAAAATGGATACTGAAAGAGAAAATATAATTCAGTGACAGTTACAACTATTACCATAAATATGTTTTAAAGCCGTTTACTTATTTTCAGATAATATGTTAACCAAATATTACAATAATTAAAATATTTAAATGTTGTACAACGAATTGTAATAATACAAATATATGCTATGCTTCCCGGCGCCTCCACCATTTATTGAGTGTACACAAAATTGATTGTCTATAACTAACTTTATGTATTATGTAAGAATACTTTCCTTTGGTATAGTTATTTGCCATTAATTGAACAAAATTCGATCGAATTCGTATTCTGTTAGATGAATTTATATTGTACTTATCAGGAATGTATATTTCTTTTCGCCATTTCCACATTTATGTATTTTGTGCGTGATACCCGAAAACAGCTAATATAATTACACACAGATTGGAACGAAATCAGGGCACGTACGCGGTGTTGGGGGGGGCACATTTTCCCCGTCTTTGTGGAACTTATTATCGCCGCTCCCAGAGCGTCGGTGCCTTCCTATTGACTTCAATGGTTTTAATAATAAATTGCGCCTCAAAAATATATATCTATACGTTCTCGATACGATGCCTCTTCTTATTTATTTCCCCTTATTTCGGTAAAGAATTTTTATAAATATTTGAGGCGTACGTGGAATGCTCACGCGGGACAGAATTTTCAGTTATTTCCCATATAATGCCGGCGAAGTGAAATAAATTTCGGTCGGAGCTATTAGATCTAGCCTAGAGAAAAATCGAACCTTTCCAGCGATTAAAGCCCCGAGCAATAACCGTAATGGCCCGTAGTAAAAGAGTAAACCCTCATCACGAATAAATGTAATATAAATCTTCAAGAGAATATTGCGGAGAGGAGAAAGGGCCCTTTTTCATTGCGCCCACTTTAATTCATTACATCTAGTTTTCTCTCATCTCCGTCCATTCGTTTCTTTTTCCGTGTCTGGATTTAAATTTAATTTTTTTTACCAGTGATGATGAAGCGAGATCATTTTGTTAATATATTTAATAATTATATAATATTATTTATGTATAGAAACAATTAACGTTATAAGGTTAAGTATTGGTTTAGCTAAAGGTAGGTCAGTAATACGCTAACATAATATATAATTCATTAGGGTAGGTCAGCAATACGCTGAATTATTGCATAAGTTTCATAAGTTTTAAAGGAGGTTGTAACTGCATGTTAGTAAACTATTTCAGAGGGTATGCCCCGACAGAGCCAGCAGTACTTAATTAGTAGGCGTAGTTAGAGAAAGAAATTGAGGGGGGGGATAAGACACGTGGGACGGGAGACCTATCCGCAGTCTGATTAATGCTGTGTACTTATAATGAAAAAACAAGATCGTTTTGAGTTTAGCTTTATTTTGTAAATACTGCTACAATAATTATTTATTCATGTGCCTGATGAAGCCACTGTGTTTCGAAACAATTGTAGCAGTATCTACAAAATAAAATTAAACTCAAAACGATCGTGTTTTTTCATTACAAATTCATAATGGAGTTTCGCCAAGTAACAGCCTTATCAATCCAATAATGTTGTGTACGTGCGGAATTTAATTTTGTAGGTATGTTAGGTTAGTCTAGAGTTTAGTACGGTGAGGAGGTAATGCCTCGAGAAGGTTTTCTTGGGGTTAGAGTTGATATTGAGCGAGAGATTATTAGGGTTTCGGTAGATGATGATAAGCGGGGCTATTTAGTCTTCTAAAAAAAGAGGGTGATTGTTGACATAAAGGGACAGGGAGGACAAAGCAGAGAATTTTTGCGAGCTATAAACATGGTAATTAGTACATTGGGGTTTGGAGGGGTTGTATATAAGTGTAGGGTATTGACCCATTTAATGAAGGAGTTAACATCCTTTTAGAATTTTCAAACAGCGATATGCAGGTTTTTATGTGAGGCCCATAGGGCAGTGTCGTCAGGGTATGTCTGGAAAATAGAAAATTTTGGAAGAGGAACGTCGTGACGAGGGAGTAAAGGATGAGTGATGGATGTTTAAGGAATTCCATAAAAGAGGATACAAGGAGAAAAATGTACAGAGAAGATAGAGATGAGTTCTTCTAGAGAATGTATCTAATTAATCGAATTATTGTTGGAATTGCAGTATTGTTGTAGTCCTTAATGCGAGACAATGTCGAAGACTTTTTGGATATCAAAAAGATGGCGGCAACAGTTGCTTGACCATTATTAGGAAAGTTTAGCGAAGAGGAGGACGTGATAAAAGCCATTTAGTTGGTGTATGAAATTCAGAGAAGTCGAAGAGTTGGAAGGGTATTATATTATTATTTATTCCAGAAGTTTGCTCATCGTGTTGAGCAGGGATATGGGACGATATGAAGAGGAATTGGAGAGGTCCTTGTACTTCTTGCATATAATTATGCCTTTAACAGTCCTCTAAAATGTTGACAAATATCAAACAACGATATAAAAGCGGATAATTAGGGCAGTGTAAGGTATTTTAGGATACATTAAGGGATTTCATTACGGTCATGTGCAAAATTTTTGGTCGATTTAATTAGGAATATGTCAGAGGCAATTAAAAAGAATTTTCTCAGGGGAAGAGGTTTGAGGATTCATTGTTCCTTTTAGGGATCTTTATGATCTTATCAGCTCTCTAAAGTGAGAGGAAGTAGCCAGAAACGGTACAAGAGCGGAAGATTAGGTTAGGTGGAAGGTGTTTTAGGTGCAGAAAGGAATATAATAAGAGCCAAGTGCATAATTTTTGGTCGATTTGGTTTGGTGGTGCGTTCAGGTATGACAATACATTATTAGAGGTAGGTAAAGATAATTTTGTCAGGAGGCAAGTTGCTGGTTAGTCTTGAGGTCAATGGAAGCATCGCCCGTGAAGAAGGTAGAGTGGATTTTAGTTTAGGTGAAGAGTAAAGCACTAAGCAATATCCTTAGGATAAGTAGCTGGTGTAGCAGATGGGGAGATTATAGAAGGATTATGGAATATTTTCCAGAAAAGTCTGTGAGGGTCAAGACTGTCTATAGCGTTAAACTATTTCTGTTTTTTGTATTTAGAAATTAGGGCATTTAGTCTATTCTAATTCTATTCTCTTCGGTCGTGGGAAAGATTGTAGCGGCGGATTTTTCTGTAAAGATGTCTTTTCTGGCGGATAAGGACGTCTATGTAGAAAAAAAGAGTTTATAAATAAATAAAAGGTTGAGAAAAGGCTGTTTTTTGTTAATTTGTTAATAAACAGTTGGAGCGAGAAGGATATTAATTCTACTGCTGAGACGATTTCGTCTATCAATGAGAGTGCCATAGAGGGGGAGGATTAATACAATGAGGGTTGAAAGGCTTTCCAGTTAGTTCGGGAAAGGAGTTATGGGGTTAAAGGAGGTGAAAAGAGAGAGCAGGGGGAGATAATAGGTCATTGGTTTCATTTGATAAAGTTTTTTAGAGACCAAAGGCCAAAATAATCGATGATATGTTATCGCTGGTAGAGACCTATATGGTTTATAAAGGAAGTTGGGATTGTGGAAGAGGGGGAAGATTAGGAGGAGATTTTGTAAATCATAGAGTTATCAGTATTTTCTCCAGATGAGCAAGTTGGAAGGGGGAAGAGAAAGTGAGGAAGACAATTCGGAATTTAAGTCTGGGTTTGATGAATGCTTTGCCTGTGCGGAGTTGAATGTTGTTAGTATGATCGGATAGACTATAGTCAGTTGGATCGAGAAGGTTAGAAAGGATTGGAAGGTGTTTCAATTAGTTTGGGAGATCTTCCTTGGGTAAAATTATGGGGTTAGAGGAGGTGTAAATAGAGAGAAGATAGGGAGTTGGTTACTATTAGTAGGGTTGTCCAGATAGCACGGGCCAAAGTGATCGGTGATATCATCATATCATCCGTGACTAAAATGTGGTCGGTGATATAAAAACCTATGTGGTTTATACAGGTAGAAAGGAGATTAAGAAGGCCTACGTGTGAGGAGATTTGGAAAATCGCTGAAGTGGGATTTTGTGGTAGAGTCCTTGAGGAAAGAGGATATAACATTGATTAGAGAGATAAAGCAATCAGGTGTAAAGTTGTCATTATCAGAGATAGAAAAGAGAATTTTGCAAGGGGGAGAACTTGGGTTAAATTATTCCAGCTACTGTTTTAAACAGGGAAATGGGACGATAAGAAGAGGGTTTAGAGGAGTCATTGTTCTTTTTCGAGATCATTGGCCGCCCTCCATAGTGAGAAGAATTATCCAGCAGCTTTATAAGGGCGGATAATTTGGGAAGAGTATGAGATTAGGTTGGATGGAAGGTGTTTTATAATGCAGTATTAGGTAACGTCAGGGCCAGGTGCGGAATTTTTCTTCGATGTGTGTTGCCATGTTAGGTTAGAATGATACGGTAGTTAACTTGGATTCCACCCGTGAGAAAGGCAGCGTGGATTTTATTTAGATGATAGACGAAGCCCTCAGCAAAACCCTTCAGTTCGGCAGTGGGTTTGCCAGAGGGGAAGCTTAAAGAGAGATGGTGTATTTGAGTTGGTAGAGGGCTATGAGTAAGGGTTAAGAGTCCCTATAATGTTAAGCCATTTCTATTAATAATTTTTTTTTTGATTTGGGCTTAAAGGCTATTTCACTCTGTTCAGTCGTTTGAAAGATTGTGTGTAAAGCTGTCTTTTTTAGAGAATAAGGTTATGAGTGAGGGAGTAGGGTTTACCTGAGTAGAGGGACGGGAGAAAGGTGTGTGTGTGTCTATTGATAGCCAGTTAGATCGAAGATGTTATTAATTCTGAGGCTTAGTCTATGAGTATCAGGGGCAAGAATTTGTGTTCTAGGAATGATTGGAAGGCGCTCCAGTTATTTCGGGAGAAAATCTTCTTTGGAAAGAATTGTGGAGATGTAAAGAGAGAGCAGATAGTGAAGTTAAAGAGGTGGTCATTATTGATGGGTTGATGGGAGCAAACACCAAAATAATCGATGTTATCGTCCGTGACTAGAATATAGTTGGCGATAGAGTGACCTCTGTCATTTATACAGGTAGAAAGGACTTGACTATTTTTACAATTAAATTGATTTAAGAAGCTGATTCCAACAAGTTTTAAGAAGCGGATGCCGATGTAAAAAGAATATCAAAAATTGTGTTCCCCGAAAATAATTATAAAAACAGTTGATAAAATCAAAGTTTCGGCAATTCCACTGAAGCGCCGGTAACAGGATGAGAATTTTTTTTTGTATTCTAGAGGGGAAAAACGAAAGAATGTCTCAACGTATCGGTATTCAACAATAGATTTGTTGAATTCTTTGTAAATGCGGAGTTAAATGTTGCAGTTATGGTCGGGTAGTCTATAGGTAGAAGGGCTGGGAAAATGTTTGTGTCTGTTAATATTAATTCAGGAAAAGATATTTCTTGAAGGGAGTTGTAGGATTGGGTGAGGTGTAAAGAGGGAGAATGGGAGAAGATACGGAGTTGGTCATAATTAATGGGATTATTTTCACAATTTTCTCAATAGGCGTCGTTCAAGATGATTAAGTTGGGAAAAAGAGGATGAAGTGAGAAAAACGATAGGTTTTTTGAATTTTTTGTATGTGCGGAGTTAAATGTTACAGGTAGAAGGGTTGGGGAGATGTGTGTGTCTATTAATATTAGTTCGAGAGCAGATCTTCCTTAAGGTGTGTTGTTGGGTTGGATAGGTGTGAAGAGGAGGCAGAGCGAGAAATTAGGGAGTTGGTTATTATTAATAGGGTCATCCAGAGAGTCAGAGCCGAAGTGACCAATGATATCGTCCCTCTACCAGAATGTGGTCGGCGATAGTAGTGAGCTCTGTGGTTTACACGGGTGAAGTGGGAAGATTAGGAAGATGTTTTCAAAATTGCGGCCGTTAGGGTTGATGGCAGTGTTCCCGAATAAAGATGATATATACAATTTAAATGTTCACAAGTTATTATTTCATCGTATATACTAACATTGATGTCACCTAGAATGATGTTCGAAGTGGGTAGGAGAATTTTTTTGTATTTTCGAGGGAATGGGCATGAAATAGGTATATAAATGGAGAGAACAGAGACCGAAGGGAGTTTGGTTCAAGTTAGGATGACAAATTCTATGCAGATATTGTGCCAAGGAGTAGGATTGGAATCCGTTCCAGTTGGTTTGGGAGAAGAAGCTTACGGTAGCTGTGAAGTATGATCGAGATGTTCTGGAGGGTTTTGATGACCTGGGGCGAGCCTGGACGCGGTTTCAACTGAATTCCTTTGAAGATGGTGTTTAAGGAGGTCTTGTGGGTAAATAGAGTCGGCCACCTAAATATAAGCTATCCTAAAATCAAATTTACAATGGAATTAGAAGGGAACAACCCATTGCTGTTCCTCGATATTCTAATCAATAAAACCTCTGACGGAAATCCTGGCGATACTGTATACACACAAGTAGCTCACATAAACAGATATTTAAATGCTGCTCCTCATCATTATCCTGCACAACTTGTTCTGTAGCAAAAACTATTTTAACTCTCTTCCTCTGACTAACAGATAAATCCAACCTAAATAACGAAGTCACTTCTCTCGAGACAGCTCTTGCCCAAAACTGTTTCTTCCCAGGTATAGTCATATACTTACTCAAACAAAAATTAAACACTAAAGAACCATCACGTCTCAAGAATTTCCCAATATAATATTTCTATCCTATATACAAGATAAAACTGATATAATCTCTAATGTTCTACAAAGACACAATATCAAAACAATGTTTACCACTTCGCTCAAATTCGAAGAATTTCTTAATTCCCCAAAAGACATTATTTACCTTTCAAAAACCCATGTGGCACTTATAACAAAGTTTCTATTGAAGAGACGCTTGAACGTACAGCAAGACGAACATTGAGATCTACTTTCCTCATGACTTGTGTAAAACTCACTGTCATTAACACCACTAAATTATTATTATCTCTGACCGAACATTTAAAATCTATGAGACAAAAGATAAATATTGACAACACGGCTTTCATTACAGTATTAGACTATTTTACCAAGGGCATTATACGCCAGGCAATCGAAATAGAAAAACATGCTGATAATCTCACCAAATGCGACGACGCCCAACGACCTGGAAATACACTTCATGCAAAAAGCATATTTTATTAAACGCACTCCACATTGTAATCTCTACAGGTAACACGAATGAAATTTCTGTTAATCCGTCCGGTCCAATTACGAGAAGCCCCCCTCAAACGTAAACCACCAACACCGCAGGTATAAATAGCGCACTCCAACAAATCAATTTACTAACGACCGCCGCTTGAAAAAAAAACTAATGCGATGTAGTCAAAACGTTACAAATCGGTTCGTAATAATAAACAACAAATATTATTGTAATGATCCTCTTGAATTTTTGTAGGCCATAATTTTCCTTTCCTCACCTCATACATCTTTATGGAAAAACAATTTTAAAGCCCGAGTTTTATATACAATTCTCATTGTTCATGTTGCTCAATATTGATGCACGGCAATATACGCAATATTTCATCAAGCGATTTCGAAAGCGATTGATATATAGACATAAGTTTACGATATTCATATTCCGGAATGCTATCGTTTCCTTCTTTCTTTCTTTTTTTTTCTTGGTTGCAAGGGATTGAGGCGCGAATGTACGAAATAAGCTTTTAAATTTATCGTCGCACTGAATGGTTCTGATAAGTTCGGATGGTGTGACAATTTTATTGACTTATCACATGTCGACGTGGGGGGAAACACGTAAGTACCTTATGGACTTGTCTCGAACGGTCGCTCGCTACTACTCTTTTTTTTAACTCCTGCTGCGTTTTTGCTGCTTGAGTGGCGAAAGCGTTTAGTTTTAGCCGGCAACTTTAACCGATAATTCGTCGACGGTAACGCGGAGGAGACATTTTCCTTTAAATTAAACCGCCGCACGACACTGAAATAACCAATTAACTCGCACCTAGATTGTTGGAAAAATACACGTTCGGAATCGAATTGGAACTTGATCGGTTATGTTGTAATTAATTTGTTATTTGCGTACGGTAATGAAAGTAAAATATTGATTGATGTTACTGGATCGAATGTATTAAGCTTACGGAAAAATAATTTAATCTTTTATTTACACTCTTGTTGGGTTGATTTTTCTCCATTAATGATTTTAAAATATAAGATTAAATATTTTATTCCATAGCTGAATGTAAGCAAATAATGAAATTAAACAACGTATATTAGAAGACTTTCTTCTATTAATTATATTTAGGAAGCCAAAAACTAATTACGCATTTTTTCAATGTTGATCTATTAGACGTTCATACAGATTAATTAATAAAGCACTAAAAACCTTTCTTCACGCTTTTATTTAATTTACAAATTTATACACACAAAGTGAACATGATCAATGTTTTACTAATCAAACGTTCATCCAGAAATTTTAAATTATTTGGCATATACTTGTATTTCCCCCATTAATTTGCCAGTAGATACTATGGTGGATGCGCCGGGTTCAGCCCTTGTATAAAGCTGCCGTCTCATCCTTAATTGCAATAACTTGACAAAGACAACTAAGCATGTGCTGTTTTAATATAATAACTTGAAGATGCTGTTATTATTTATAAGATTTTCTAAATCACAATAAATATTTTATATTTCACTACAATTCATTAAATCTAATGGTTCTATAGGAATCAAATTTACTTTTTATATTTTTGAATAATCATTATATCTACAGGTAATGTTAATGTATATATATATATATATATATATATATATATATATATATATATATATATATATATATATATAGTATAAATTTAGTAATTTTATCTATAAGAATTTCATCCCATTCAAAAGATCTATTCTCGAGGATATGATGCATTTCCACATAGCAGACAGTCCATATCTCCAACATATTTTCAGGAAACTCGATAAGTCAATTTGTCAAAGCGAATTATTAATGGATGACGTATTTTCCCTCCCAGAGGTGAAATGTGAGCCTGTTTTGAAAACAAGTTCAAGTGATGATAACGCGAGCGCTTCCTCTCTACTACTCTGTACCGTCGCCCCTTTTAAAAACCGCCGTGAATAACGACAATGGCGGCGGCCGTCCTTTACGCCTCCCGTGGAAATCTGTCGCAGGAGCAGCAGGAAGAAAAAGGAAAACGTAAAAATAACGCACTTCCGGCGAAATAAACGCCGAGCACGCAGAACTTTCGGCGTCGAGATAATTACGACCGCAAGTTTTTCCCCTTTATTGTCGATAATGCGACGCTCTCGAGGAATTGTTATTGTTGTATAATGTTTCAGTTTTAAATTCTGCTGCTGCGGGGAAGTTCGCGCTCATTATCGCCGTGAAATTTCGATGCTTTCTTAAGTTTAGAAGATTAGGGTGGGTGACTTTAAATGAGCGCTGGTGTAACTTTTCACCAACTCGCAATACTTTGAAAAGCTTCAGGATTTTATTACAGATAATAATTTACTGTAAATGTGAATTCGTTAATGAATGTCAAGGGTCATGCGTGTGAATGGTTCGGTATTTCGTTAGGGACAAAGGGCACCAACGATGTAGAAATAGAAGTTGCAGAATGCGAGATTTAGTCGTCCCTAGATATTTGATCCTCTGTGATTGCGTGTGTGTGTGTGTGTTGATTTAATTTCAGTTCGCCATAAAATGTCCCTCTAAGATACAATGGGCTCGGTGAACGATTCGTCGGTGGAATGCGGTCCCGAGGACGTTCTGTTTTCATTGAATTAGCGTAAAACGTTTTGCGGTTTCACCCGGATGGACGGACGTTCCTTTATTGGCCAACTTTTATTCCCACCCTCGTTCGTCCGTCATATATACAAATTGTGATCGTGCGTAATATGAGAGGTCATCGATTCGTGGATAGGTTTTGATATAAAAATAACTTCGTGATTGTAAAAGATGTTATTTATATATCAATTCAATAAAAATATGTTCTAGTTAAATAATAACTATTTATTATTATAAATTACTCAAGACTAACCTAATTTATATAAAGTTTTATTACGTTTTATTTATTGGCGTAGGAAGGTTTCTTCTATGTATATCAAAAACAAAGTAAAAATAAACATAGAAAAAGCGTATTTTATCAAAGAAAACTGATGCAATACTGAAAGGTACTGACAAAGTTGCCAATGTTTATAAATATAGCCATCGTCTCCCATAAAGGAATTGATTGAACTGGTATTATTTACCTACCTATTCATATAAAAAGGTTTAACTCATTTTCTTGATTCTTCATCTTTCTTTATTTTTTTCTATATTCTCCTGAATATCTATTGACTCCTTTACTTTTTGCTTTACTACTTTATTACTACTTACTTCTCTTACATAAGTTTTTTTTCTCTCTTCTATGTTCCTCTAACTCCTCTATCTCCTGACTCTTCTTTTCCTCCCTTTTATCTCTAATATCTTTCATAGTCTTCTAAGTCAATGTTAATACATAATTACATCACCTTTTAATTTGGAAACTATTGAGAATACCACTTGAAAATTGCTAATTTTTAAGAAAACTTTCCCTTGTATATTAGATTTCATTCCTCTTTTATCTCTTCTTCTCTTTTTACCTTTGCTCTGTTATCTCTTTTTTCTCTCTTTTCTCAACTCGTTTGTTCCTTACTCTATATTTTTTTCTCTTGGATAATTTTCCTTATCTCCCCTTTATTTCTTCTTTCTCTCCTCTGCTCTTCTTTGTTTCTTCTATTTATCTTCTCTCCTGTATCTCATCTATCTATGCTTTCTCTCTTTATTTTCCTCTCACTCTCTATTTCCTGTATTTCCTCTGTCATAACTGTCATAATTTCTTCTCTCTCTTATAACCCTTTATGCCTCACTCTTTTTTCCTTTCCCATCCATCCACTCATTTTCTTCTTTTTTCTTTTCTTCCTATCAATTTTCACTTGGCTCTCCTTTCCTACTTTTATCATTAATCGCCTCTAGCTGTTGTTAACAGGCAAACAATAAATGAAGTAAATTATTCATATATTTTTACATCATCTTCTAAAGGAGAATACCACTTGGAAATTGTCATTTTTTTAAATAATTCCATTTTATTTCTCTTCTCCTCATATCTCTGTTTTCAATTTTCTACCTTCTTTCTTCTCTCTTTCTTGTTTTTTACTCTATGTCTCTGCTTTCACCTAACTCTTCTTCCTTACCTTCCTTTTATCCCTTCTTTTTCTCTACTGGTCTTTCTTGTTTCTTCTATCTCTCCTCTCTACTTAAACTAATCTCTCTCAATTTCTATTATGTTTTTACACTCTATTTTCTGTCTTTTCTCTTCATCTCTCACTCTTTCTCCTTTACTCACATCCTATTTTCTGTCCTTCCTCTCTTTTTTCTTCTCTGCCACTCTTCACTTGGCTCACCTTAACCTCTTTTCTCTCATACAACTCTTATTACTTTCTAGCTTCTTCTTCCTCTGGTTTTTGCTCACCCTCATCTTATTCTTATTTTCAAAATCCCATTCCTCTCTTTAGTTCATATTATTTTATCCTACATATTTATTTCTTTACTTTCTCATTACTCTTCCCATTTTTACTACCGATGTCTCCTCTTTCTCCCAATGTCTTTATATCTTCTATGTTTTTCTCTCATATTTTCTAATATCAAAATAAATAACTAAAATTCATTTGAATTTTTGAATTTTCTTTAACTCTTTCTTTCCATAAGGATCTATTTAGTTCTCAATTCTTTTTCTATACTTCTTTTCCTTTATTTCCTCTTCTCTTTTTATTATCCTCGTCTGTTCTTCCTCTAATATCTCTCACATTTACTCTCTCTCCTTTCTGTTTGGTTTCCTGTAACAATATTTTTTAATTTCCGTTTTTATTTATCTCTTATATTCTGTAGGTAAAGTGGAAGAGCAGATAATTTGAACTTCGAATTCTTTTATAGATGTAACTTTTACTTGTACTTATTTTTTTTTAAATTAATAAAGATAATTTATTATTATTATTATATTATTTCTAGCTTGTTACTCTTATTGTTTTGTTCCCATCCTTTCTCTTATATCTCCTTTCTTCTCTATCCTGAATTGTTTTTTTTTTCTATCTGCTGTCTCTTTGCTCTTCTATCTCTTACCTCTTTTTTAACTGTTTCTCCTCTGTTTTTCTTTTACTTCTCCGTTAATTAGTCATCCTTTCACTCTCATTTCCTTTCTTTCTCTTATAGCTCTTCCATATCATTCTATCGCCTTTATGTATATTTCTTCTTTAAGATGAAATTAAGTAATATTAGATTTAGGCTAGTTCATAAGTTTTGATGCAAATCTTATCTTGTACATGTATATGAAACACTTTGAAATAAAGAGATATTATTATATTTATTATTATTATTATCTCTCTTCTCTACTTCCATATCTTCTTTTCTCCTATCTCCCATTTTACTTTTAATTCCTGTATAACGCGTTTTATACATAAATATAAGATCTTTTGGTTTTCTCAAGTTTTATTTTAAAAGCATCGACTTTGATCTTTTTTTAACTCTCTCTGTCCTCTCATGCACTCTCTTTATAATTCCCTTCCTTTTTTATCTTCTATGATTTTGTCTCCTCCATTTCCTCTTCTCTTTCTTCCCTTTTCTTTTTCTTCTCTTTCCTCTTTCTATTCTTCTACATTGAATCTCCTCTGCGCAGTTACCACTCGTGTCTTGTCTATCTTCAATTTTTTTTCTTTCGTTGATGTTTTTTTTTCTTCCATCTCTTACCTCCAGTGCAACTATTCCTCTCTTTTTTCTCTTTTCTCTCTTCTCTTATATATCTCATTTCTTCTCTTCTCTTACCCCTTCTCTCTTCTCTGTCCTCAATTGTTTTTCCTCAATCTGCTGTCTCTTTGCTCTTGCATCTCTTACCCTTTTTTTAACTATTTCTCCTCTATTTTTCTCTTTCTTCTCCCAAAATTAGTCATCTCTCTTACATTCATTTACTTCGTTTCTCTTATCTCTCTTGCGTCTCCTTCAATCTACTTTCTCTGCTTCTGTATGTTCTTTTCTGCTATCACCCCTTTCACTTTCCTCTATAACGCGTATTATATACGGGCTGTTGATCTGTCCTCTCGGTAATAGGAATTTAACCTGTAAAATCACACTTATGCAATTTCCTGCTCCCCTAATTGTTTTAGAACAAAAACATAAGAGACCAAAATTATTTATAATTAAAAGTACTACAGAAATTGACAATTTTTTAACTTCAAAATCTGTTTTGAGGAACGTCAAAGATGACAGTTTAAATTGTAACATTTGCGTTAAATTTTAACTTTTACTTTAATTCTTTATTTTCGTTCCTCAAAAAAGATTAAAAATTTTTTAATTTCTGTATTATTTTTAATTCTAAATAATTTTGGTCACTTAGGTATTTTTTCTAAAACAATTAGGGGAGCAGGAATTTGCATAAGTGTGATTTTACACGTTAAATTCCTATTACCGAGAGAACAAATCAACACCCGGTAGAAATACAACATCTTTCAGTTTTCTCAAGTTTTATTTAAAAGCATCCACTTTAATCTTTTCTTAACTCTTCCTCTCCTATCTTCTCTTTCTGTCCTCTCGTGCATTATCTTTACGATTCCTTTTATTTTTATCTTATGACTCTGTACAAAATAACCTATGTTAAGGTCATGTGAAGGTCAATGTCAAGCACATCCTCCGACTTACGACTCTCAATGTCAGAGGAGGTTCTAGAATCGGCTAGTTCCCCCTATTTATATCTCCTTACTCTTCTCTTTCTTTTCTTTTCTTTTTCTTCTCGTTTCCATTTCTCTTCTTCTACATTTAATGTCTTCTGCTCAGTTACCACTCCTGTCTTCTCTCTCTGCAAATTTTCTATTCTCGTTGATGTATCTTTTCAGTGGAACTATTTCTTCTCTTTTTTTCTTTCTTCTCAGCGCCCTCTTTATAACTCGCCTTTTTCTCTTTTTAATGTTACTTTTTTTCCTCTATCATCTTTTATCTCATTCTGCTCTACCTCCTTTCTTTCACCTTTCTTCTATCTTCTCACTCTCATCTTTATCTCTTTTTCTCCTATTCCCTCTTTTACTTTTCTTTATTTCTATAGCATATGCTTTTTTATTACTCCTATTTTTTCCTTTGCTTTTTCATTGCTTTTCTGTCTCCTTATTATTTGCTCCTCCACTTTCTTTCCCTCTTCACTTTATCCTCTGTTCTCTTTCTCTTCGTCTATATTTTATCAATTCTCTTCTGTTATTCTCCCTATTGTCTCCTCAATCTCCTATTTTTCTGATGTATCTTTTCTCTTCCATCTCTCACCTTTATGGAAACTATTTCTCCTCCTTTTTTCTACTGGATCTGCATCTGGATTTGTACGACGGGAGGACAGAGAGATCCACTCTACGTAGGCCCCAGTAGGCTTCATTTCTTGTTACAGTCTAGCCAATCCAAGGCTTTGGTGAACGCCAGGATCGCAACAAGAGTGACTCTTAAGATGCCTGATGACTGTAGACATCCCTCTCCCATTGTAGATCCATGTAAATTTTATAAAACCTGGCAGTCCAAAAGTACATGCTCGGCGGTTTCCTTTTCCTCTTCGCATCCTCTGCAAGTTGGACCAGAGTGTAGTCTGAGTCTGTTCAGGTGCGGTCTTAGATTGCTTAGATTGCTCCTGTTAGGAGCTTTAAAACCTTCTGTAGGTTTTCTCTGGGCAGTTGCATACAGAATCTGGAAGCTTTATTGTTTATCTCGATGATTTTTTAGACACTACAGCCAGATGTGTTATCCCATCGCTTCTGATTGATGCATTTTTTTAGTAGTGTAATAAAATCATGTAGGGAGGGTGGCATTCCGCATATCGTTCTTCCGGATGCCTTCTTTTTCTCTTTCTTCTCGGTATCCTCTATATCTCTCTGTTTTTTTTTCTCTTTCTAATATCACTTTTCTTTGCACTTCTCTACCTTCTCTCTCCCTTATCTCTCTTCTACCTCCTCACTTTTATCTTTCTCTTTTCTCCTATTCTTCCTCTTATTTCCTTCCTTTGTTTCCTACGGTTATTGTTTACTTATAAATTTTCTTTACTTTCTCTTTGCTTTTCATTTTTTATTACCGCTGCCTCCTCTTTCTATATCATTTTGTCTATCTTCCAATTTTACCTTTAATTAAATATGTAATATTTATTCGGATATATTATTATCTTATTTTGATTCTCTTCAGTTCGGTTCATTATAATTTTTTATCTTATTGAATTGACGAGGCGGATACATGATGAAACTCCATAACAAATTGAAATAAAACAACACAGTTGGGAGGGTTTCACATTTGCAGTGTTCAACAATAAATGTGAAACCCTCCCAACTGTGTTGTTTTATTTCAATTTTTTATCTTTCCGTAACTTGATATCTTCTCTCTTTCTTTAAGCATCTATTTAGTTCTCTACTCTTTATCTCGGTACTCTTTTTCTACTCATATTATCTTTTCTCTCTCTCTTCTTCCCTCTTACTTTTTATTCCCTCCTCTTTATCATATATCTCTTCTATCTCCTTTAAAATCTCTCATTATCTCATCTCTTTTTCTCATATTCTCTTCCTTCTCTTCTCTTTCTCGTCTTCTATCTCTAATCTCTTTTTTTCTTTTACTTTGATATCAAATTAAATAACTCTAAATTTCAATATAAAACATAAGATATCTTTTAGATCGCTTCAATTTTCATTTTTTATTCTTTCTTTTCTTTATTCTCTTAATATCGGTTTAACTCTCTGTTCCTTCTCTGTCCTTTTTTTCTTTTCCTTCATTTCTGTTATCTTCCTCTGTCTTCACTCACACAGCTCTTATCTATATTTCTGTCTATCTTATCTCTCCTCTTTGTTTCTTCTTTCTGCACACTTGTATATTTTACTTTTCACTCTCGCCTTTGTCACCTCTCATTATATTATGTCTTGTCTCTCTTTCTCATATTCTCTTTCTTCTCTTCTCTTTCTCGCCTTCTGACTCTTATCTCTTTCCCTATGTAATCTATCTCTCTTTGCTGTATCTTTTCTCTTCGATCTCTTAGCTGTGTCTGAACAATTTCTTCTCTTTTTCACTTTATCCTCTGTACCTTTACTATCTTCATCGTTATCCTATCTTTTCAAATCACTTCTCTCTTTCCTTCCCTATTACCTTTCATCAAACTCTTCTTCTCATCTTCTCAGAATTTTCTCATTTCCCTTTTATCTCCTTCCATCTTCCTGTTCATATGTTTAACCATCACTTTCCTCCTTTCTTTGTTTTATATTTTAACTATTTCTGTCTTTAAATTTTAACTGTCTCTTTCTCCTATTCTACCTCTTATCTCTTTCCCTATAACCTCTGTCTCATATGTTTTTACTCTCTTTTCTGTTCTTTATTTTGTTCCATATCTTAGCTCTGTCTGAACAATTACTTTTCTTTTCTTCTTTGTACTCTGTACCTTTCCTATCTTTCTCGTTATCTTCTCTTTCCAAACTGCTCCTCACTTTCATTTCCTATCACCTTTCATCTCACTCTTCTTCTCTGATTTTCCTATATCCCTTCTATCGTCTTAATCATATATTTATGTAAGACTTTCTTCATTTCTTCGTCCCATATTTTAACTGTTGATTTCCTTACTTTCTTCTTATATTTTCTCTTTTTACTACCGCTGTCTAGTTTCTCTTACAATGTTTATTTCTTCAATATTTCTCTCTCTTTCTTTTACTTTGAAATCAAATTAAATAACTCTAATTTTAATATCTTATACGAATTATTGATAAACATAAGATATCTTTTGGATCTCTTTAGCTTTGTTCAAAAATTTCTGATTTTACTCTTTCTTTTCCCTATTCTCTTAACATCGGTTTAACACTCTATTCCTTTCTTTCTTTTTATTTTCTTTTCCTTTCTTCCTGTCCGTCACTTCTCTTATCCTCCTCTGTCCTCACTCACATAGCTCTTGTCTCTATTTCTCTCTTATCTCTCCTCTTTGTTTCTTCTTTCTTTACACCTATATATCGTACTTTTCTGCTCGCTGCTCTTTATCCTCTATCGTGTCACTATCTTCTCTCTTTGTTTTTCTCTTTCTTCTCTTTCATCTCTTCTCTCTCCTTTTATATATCTAATCTACTCTTCTCTCTTATCTCTCGTCTCTCTTCTATATATAATTTGTATCTTTTCTTTGCTGTTTTTTTTTGTTCATCGCACACCTCTGCCTTAACTAATCACACCAGTATTTCTTCTATATATGAGAGGGAGAAAGAAGGATATGTTAGAGAGAGAACCCTCTCGTATATCTTCTTTCTCTTTCTTCCTCTCTCTCACGAATCTCTCCTTTCTTGTTCCTCTCTCCTCGTTTATATTTTCTGTTAAACTTCTGTCTTAAAACGTATTGTAGGTAATAGATATTAGGTATTAGGTATTTATTTATCCTACATACTACAAATGATTCTAATTAATTAGGAACACTATTTTTAGTTTCATAGGTCACTATGATTACCTCATTTTACTTTTGAATCAAGTTGAATATCTAGAAACAACATGAGTTAGTCAACGTTTCTGAGAAATGGTTTTGTTTCAGTTAAGACTAATTTATTTTCTTAATGTCTCATTAAAGTATCTTTACTTGATTTAAATAATTTAACTTGTTTGCGATTGAGGCTTATACTTTGTTATACATCATTATTCACAAATTAAATTTAGTTGTACAAACAAATTATAAATTGTGTTTAATTTTTGATTTTCTTAGTTCACCTTATAAAGTCATATACTACGAATGTTAGGGTATTCACTTGAGTTGTTAGACTACTCAATTAATAACAGGATTTGTAATTAAACAGGGTGTCCTATCAATGTAAGGAAAATGCTGAATTATGAATTTATGATATACAAAAATTTTTGGTTAAGCCTTCAAAGACTAATAAATTTACATACAATAATTTTGGAACTTTAAAGAGTAATTCTGTCTTAATCCTAAACTTTTGTATATAAATAAGTTATGCTATTGTAAATAAAAACATTTTGGTCACAGGAATCTATGGTTTAACAATTTCTACACATTAATGGGACGCTTTGTATATTTAAATTGAAATCAAAGTGCGAAGAAAGTTTGTTATTGCTTCTTTTTTGATAACATCTGTGTATCAATACGTTAATTTTTCAGCTACAAAAATTGACCACTCGTAGGGGATTAGAATTCATGATCGTGAGCCGAGTTCAATATGGGTAGAGTAGAAATGCAAAAAAAACCTCGCGGCGAATTTTATTTTTCTTATTATAAATTCAGGTCGGATTACGCTTTGCGGATACGCCGACCTCGCCTCTTTCGTGCTTTTTGGGAGATTATCCCCGTTCGGTGTATGGTGTATGGTGTAGTGCTAAAAGATCCGTCGGTATCCCGTTACATTTATTGGAAAACGTCAAGGGTGTATCGCGAGACTCTCTTTGTGGGGCCGCGAGGAAAGCGAACTCAAGAAAAAAAAAAATGGATCAACACCCCAAGATCTTATCCAGAGAGTAAATAGATATTAGAACAATACGTATATTTAATATTAACAAGAAAAAAAATCAAAAATTATTCTAAACTATTCTTAGTATTAATAAATAAGAATAATACATCGTGTGATATAAACAAAGGTTAATTTAAGTTATAAAATATGTATCAAAAAGTGAAATCCTCTAACATCAAGTATTATTCTAAACGTTTTGTAAATCTATTATAATTAGTCTTTTGAAGACTACATAGTAAATTACTAAACTAACAGATTTTGAAATATACTAATATAATTATAATAATCATAATTAGAGCAATGTTTATTTGTATGTATTTATTTTGATCAAATAACGTTAAATTATTATTAGTCAGCTATGATAAAAAAATAAATAAAAATATTTCTCAAATGACCTTGAGTTATACCTCAAGGTCATTCAGTAATTATTATGTTATTGTATTATCAACATTAATTAATTTAAATTTCTTAATTTTTTTCAGGTACGTAGTTGATGACTTTATTCTCTAGATTGTATGTAAGTATTAATAAATCATATTTATCATAAAAATTTAATATTATATCTCCAAGGGAAATGAGTAGATTTTTTTGCAATTTTTATAAACTCCACGCATGCAACTGTATTTCCTAGTAATCTCCGATCTTTAATTAAACATGTATATAGATATATATTATGTTGACGTAATTATCACGTAAGGCAAAACTGTCTGGTGTGAACAACAGAAATACGCAATACGAACGGCTACACAATGTTAATACAGTAGCCGCAGGAATCTCTAATGACCGTCACCTATGACAACTTGCTAGTTAGACAAACCGGGTCTAGTGTAACACGCATTCCAGCATCTCGTGCAGTTAACAATACTATAATTACTCGCAAGCGTAATGCCATCAAGGCTGGCTGCGGTGTGCTAAATTTGCTTACTAACCTAAACAGAACGGTGTTGTATTGCACGTAACTTACACTAGTGACGTGGCGACTCGACTTCCTGGGTTCTAATTTAGATGTTTTGAACGTGGCGACTGAATGAATAGATTTCTTAAGCAAATGAATCGTCGGTTTCGCTCCTGAAATCCAACTGTAAAATAATTTAAAAGTTAGTACTGATGTAGTAAAGTATTAAGATTAATAATTAAGCTTGGCATCTTTTAAAATTGTCAAATTTATTAAAATATCCTATGGTAGACACTATAAAAAATACATTTTTGTAATCACAAATATGAAAAGTTATTAGTGTATTAATTTGATCATCACGTAACTAAATCAATCATTAAGTTTTTTTTTAAGTATTATGTTATATAATTAAGCTTCATTTAGTTTGAGACATGTTATGTTACAAATATTACAATAAAACATAAAAGCTTTAGATAAAAACAACGAGCTGAAGAGATCCATTCCAGACGATGCGTTTAGAAATCTCAACGATTATATATAAGCCATCGGCGGCGGTCGGCAAAGTAATGTGCCACCGTTGCCGATTCCGACGCTGATGGCCCAAAAATGTTAAAAGTTTTCCGGGGGGCCACACCGGCGCATCATATTGATTGATGATGCAGCGCCCCCCCCCCCCGACCGACGAAACTTTTCTATATCAAAAGTGGGATTAAAGTTGGTCCTTGCAGTCTCGGTCGTTGGTTTTCCTTTAAAATTGCATTGCATATATTGTCGGATTATATATCCGTGGAATGAACCCCTACGAGACCCATACATAACCCAGAATGATATATAGACTGACCCTATTAGTTTTTGTATGATTGATGATCGTGCGCGAAATTGATATTCCAGGTGGGGGCGGCTGGGATTGCAGGTACCATTCGAATTTTCTTATTTATAAATATAAATTTATTAATAATAAAAAAATACATACTTGATAATTACGAAATAGGTTAAGAAATAATAACACTTTGCTTAAAAAATTATTAAATCAAGATGTATCAAAAAGTTACGGCTTCAACAATCAATCATATTATAAATTATTATCACAGGGGGATTTTGAAATTGAAGAATTGTTTGGTTTTATAATGAATTCATCAGTTTCTTGTCATATAATAATAATAATAATAATAAATCGTCTTTATTTTATGAAATATATGTACAAAACCAAAAATCAATTGTCTTGTCTTGTTTTTTTTTTTTTTTTAATTCATCTCTGTGATATATGTGATATATGTTTCATCAAGAATGCAGTAGTGAAAGTATATTAATTTTATAAATTAATAAATCCAAAACTGTGTACAGAGAAAGAACACATCTTTATTATTAGAAGTAAATATTTTTACAATTTTTGTGAAGTGAATTGTGCAGACTTAAGATTTTTTCTAATCAGACACTATCGACGCGCGATCTTTCAGCCCAACTGTGAACATTTTATTGATTATTTAGAGTTTTCTTATAGAAGTTTCATAATCTGATAAAATATCTGAATGAATTCAAAATTCAATAAAATACTTCAAACTAAATTTTCAAGTTATTTACATACGTAATTCTGATGATAATTTCATATTTGTGAAATTTGTAAGAGAATATATTAACAATATCAAAAAATCTAGAAGAGAAGATGTTGGAAGATTATATCAATTTGAAAGAAATTTTCTTTTGGAAAATAACAATAACAAAAAAAATTCTGATTTCTAGAAAAACAGCTTAGAGAAGTTAGAAGAAATCAAATCCTTTATTCAAATCAAATCAAATCCTTTATTAGTGTTAACAGATTACAAAATCTTTACACACGTCAATACAAATGATACAAGAATCACATACAAACTAAATATATTCTGTTGCAAAAAATTAGTGCTAACTTGTAGTTTTCTTAGTATTATTATTAGCTATTATTTGTACTTTTATTATTTCATTTAAATTATTATTTCTTTCTAATATAATTTTTATAATATTTAGTTTGTATGTGATTCTTGTATCATTTGTATTGACGTGTGTAAAGATTTTGTAATCTGTTAACACTAATAAAGGATTTGATTTGATTTGAAATGTTTCAAAAAAAGAATAAAACAATGAAAATCCCAAAAACCCTCATGTATGAAAATTCTAAAAATTTGTGAAACAATTTATAAAATAGAAAAACTTTTCGAAATCAGAGGGAAAATTTATGAATTCTTAAAGTAATTGGTAAAAAATTTGAAATGCTTAAACTATTTGCACATAGCCTGAATTTTTGAATTCGAGCCAGAAAACTCTAAACATTTGTGGAATAATTAAAAAAATTGAAAAACTTTCCGAAATTTGAGGGAAAATTTGTGAATTCTTAAAGTAATATTTGCAATAAAAAAGAGAAATTGGTAAAAAAATTTGAAATGCTCAAACTATTCGCACATAGCCTGAATTTTTGAATTCGAGACTGAAAATTCTAAAAATTTGTGGAACAATATAAAAAATAGAAAATCTTTTGAAATTGGTGTGAAAATTTATGAATTCTTAAAGTAATATTTACAATTTAAAAAAGAAATTGGTACAAAATTTGAAATGATTAAACTATTCTCAGATAGCCTGAATTTTTGAAATCGAGCAAGAAAATTCTAAAAATTTGTGGAACAATTTATAAAATAAAAAAACTTTTCGAAATTAGAGGGAAAATTTATAAAATTTGTAATTCAAAAGAGAAATTGGTAAAAAAATGAATTGCTTGAATTATTTGCACGTAGCCTGAATTTTTGAATTCGAGACAGAATAGAGAAGTTAGAATAAATGTTTCGAAAAAAAAAACAAGTGAAAACACATAAACCCTCACAGTTTAAAAGAAATTCTAAAAATTTGGAGGGAAAATTCTTAAAATAACATTTGCAATTTCAAAATTGGTTAAAAATTTAAATTCTTAAACTATTCACACGTAGCTTGGAAGATTAACTAATAAAAGTTCTAAACATTTGTAAGAGAAATTGCTCAAAAATTCTACAAATTTAGAAAATGAAAAAATTCAATTAAAAACAACAAGAAGTATTGAAAATTCTCCAAAGTGAAGAAGAGTTACTGGATTGTTCTAGAATTCTTTAAAAACATGTTATTTAGGAGTAAAATTGGTAGAAATTTGTTTTTTTTTTTTGTAAAATTGAAGATTTCTAAATACAAATTTAGAAAATAAATTGTTTGAAAAGTTCAATTAAAAACAACAAAAATTATTAAAAATTCTCCGAAGTTAAGAGAAGTTACAGGATTGTTTTAGAATTCTTTAAAAAATGTTAATTAGGAGTAAAATTGGTAGAAATTTGTTTTTTTTTTTTGTAAAATTGAAGATTTCTAAATACAAATTTAGAAAATAAATTGTTTGAAAAGTTCAATTAAAAACAAAAAAAAGTATTGAAAATTCTCTAAAGTGGCGAGAAGTTACTGGATTGTTTTAGAAATCTATTAAAAATGTTAATTAGGAGTAAAATTGGTAGAAAATATTTTTCGTAAAATTGAAGATTAAAGTTGGATATTCTTGAATCGTCTAAGAAAATTCATAGAGTTTGTAAGAGAAAATTATATATACAATTATGTAGAAATTAAATAAGGAACTGTTAGAACAGTATAGAAATCTAGAAGAAATATTTTTAGAAAATTAAAAAATATTTGCAACTTGTATGAGAAATTGTTGGAAAATTTCGATTAATTAAAAACAAATGAATTAATAGTGCTTTAGAGTGACGGGGGCAATCCTTTAAAGTAACAAGCTCATAAAATACAAAAATCACACAGCTGGAAACTTTTGGAACATTCTATAACCCTCAAAGAAAAAAATGAAAATTATAAAATTTTGTTATAAAACTTGTATGAGAAATTGTTGGAAAATTTGATAAATAAAAACAAATATTATCAAACGTGGTAGAAAATTTGCTATAAAATTCCAGAATTCTAGAAAGTAATTCTCGCAATTTAGGAAAATATTATCCGTAAAATTGAAGATAAATGTTGAATATTTTAGAATACTCTAACAAAATTCAGAGAGTTTGTAAGAGAAAATTATATATCATATTGTAGAAATTGGACGAGGAACTGTTAGAACAGTCTAGAAATCTAGAAGAAATATTGTTAGAAATTAAAAAAATACTTGTATGACAAATTGTTGGAAAATTTCTATTAAATAAACACAAATATTTTCAAAAGTGGAAGAAAATTTGCTGTAAAATCCTAGAATTCTAAAATATAATTCTCGTAATTTGAAACATAAATTGCTGGAAACTTCTAGAATATTCTATAATCATTAAATAAATCACTGAAATTTTTTGTAAGAGAATGTGAAATATTGGAAAATTCTAGTAATTTAGAATTGCAATTGTCAATGCAAATTAAAGTAAAGAGTAGTTTGTTTGTAGTGCAAAACTATTTGCGAAAAAATTAGATTATTAAAGAGTCCAGAATTGGTAAAAAATTTCTCGAATATAGAAGAAAAGTTTTTCGAAAATTATTTCAAAAATTTTCAAATTTCAAAAATCCTTGAAGTAACTTGACATTTGAAAATAATGTTTAACAATTTTAAAAATTGAATAAGAAATAAAATAAATATTGTTTTAATAATGAAATGAATATGTTGGATTTTTTTTAATAATAATTGGTGAAAAAAATCTCCAAAACAAACGTTACTGAAAAATGTATATATTAATTTAAAATAGTAAAATTAGTGAAAAAATGTTGAAAAATTTTAAAAACTCAGAAGAGCAATTATTTTGAACCTTTTGCAGTTTGAAAGAATACTGGTTGAAAATTTTAAATTGTTAAAGAGTCTAGAACTGGTTAAAAAAAATTCAAATATGAAAAAATAATTTCTCGAAAATAGTTTTAAAATAGAAATTTGTTGAGAAGAAAATCGAAACTAAAAGAAAAATACCGTTATAAAATCCTTGAAGAAAATTAGTAAACATTTCTTGAAAATCGAAGAGAAGTTGCAGGAAAATTCTAGAATTTTTGATAAAAATTAGGAGTTAAAATTTTAGAAATTAAAAGAAAATAGCTTGAAAACTTAAAGAACCTTGAAAAATTTGAAGAGAAATTCATAAAATATTCTACAAATGTGTTAGAAATTGATGGAAAACATCCACCCACCCTACATATATCCCACCACATTCATTAAAACAGTATTATTTGATTATTTACTATATACTATACTTCCCTTTTGAGTTTGTAACGTTAAAAAATAAAAATAAAATATTTCTAAAGTAAGTTTAAAAGTTCTATTTTTTTTTAATAATAAAGAGAATTTGTTGAAAAAATCTAGAAAACAAACGATGCTGAAAATTTATCGCAATTTTGAAGTTAAATTTTTGAAAATTTTTATTTAAAATAGTAAAATTGGTAAAAAAAATATCAAAAAAATTCTCCTTCTGAAACAAGAGAATTTGCTATAAAATTTTCAAAAAAACATAAGTGCAAAGAAAGAAGAAGAACATGAAAATTCGTGAACTCCGCCTTCAAGGTCTATGCTCAAAGTTTTAAAGTGATTTATTGTATTTATGTTTGTATTTTATGTAAATTTTTTTAATAGATCTTGTAAAGCAAATAAACTAAACTAAACTAAACAAAAAAAAAATACAATTAGAAATATGCATTTAAACTAATTCACTTTTTTAATAAATCTTTAATGTATGATGTTGAGATTGGAGGGTAAAATAGTGGCCACCCATCCACCCTGCATTTGTTTCTTTTTTTTAATAATGATGGAAATTACAGCACTATATTCCGAAAACATAGATAGTAGTGTTAGTGTCGATGTTAATGAACTTAAATGCAATGTTTTACCTGAAGTTTTAATATATATGTAGGGTGGGTGGGTGGCCACTATCCCACTCTCTAATTATTAAATTACAAAGGAATGATTTGTTTGATAAAAAAATGTTGAAACTATCTAAGTTTTAATTATAAATTATAAATTAAGAGAAAATTATATATAATATTGAAGAAATCGGGTGACGAAATATTGAAATAGTCTAGAAATCTAGAAGATGTATTCTTAAAACATATAAAAACATTTACAACTTGTACAACAAATTGTTGGAAAATTTCGAAAAATAAATATTTTCAATAGTGAAAGAAAATTTGCTGTAAAATTCTTGAATTCTAGAAAATAGTTATCGCAATTTAATGACTATATTGCTGGAAACTTCTGGAACATTCTATAACCCATAAAGAAAACAGTGAAATATTTTGTAAGAGAAATGTGAAAGTGGAAAAATTGGAAAATTCTAGTAATTTCGAAGAGAACTTGTTTTGAAATTTTCACATTTTAAAAGAGTCTGTTGAAAATTTCAATTTATAAATGAGTCCAGAATTGGTACAGAAATTCTCGAATATGGAAGAAAAGTTTTTCGAAAATTGTTTTAAATTAGAAGAGAAATTTTCTGAAAAAAACCTTTTAAGAAAATTGACGTTTGAAAAAATCTTAAATAATTCTAAAAATAGAATAAGATATAATGCGGATTTAAAAAAATCTAATTTTTGAAAAATTTAAAAAGAGAATTTAATGGAAAAGTTTACTTAAAATTGGTGAAAAATTCAGGAAAAGAAAGGTTGCTGAAATGTTCTAGGATCCCTGAAAAGAACGAGAAAATGAGACATTTTTGGAAAACTCAATTTATAATAAAATAAAAAATTGTAAAAAAATCTAGAACTATATATAGAAATGTGAAAGAGTATTTGCTACATAATTTTGGAACCATGAGAAAATTGTAGATAATTTGAAGAAAAACTGGCGTTTTTTTATTAGAGAATTTAGGAAGTAAAAATACTGAAATATTCTAGAAATCTAGGAGAAATTTTGTTGTAAATTTATAGCAATTTAGTAGATAAATGTAAGTGGCTTTAAATTAAAAAAAAAAAACAGGACTTAGTGAAAATTTATTGAACGTGGATGGAAACTTCTAGAAATCTTAATAAAAATTACAAGTTGCTAGAAAATAAAAGAAAATAGCTAAAAGATTTGAAAACCATTGAAAAAATTTGAAAAACAATTTCATTTCTTGTGTGTGCTGATGATTTTTAATTTATGAAGACCTTACTTTGTGATACATCTTATAATCAAGAACGTGATAGCAACAAAGTGCAGTTTATCATAAGTTAGAAATTCATTTCTTAAAAATGAAATATCCAGAGTATCTTCACGTAACTTGAAAATACCAAAAGAAGAAAACTGCAGTTTATGTTGATGTTCTTGTTTTTAAATTTAATTTGAATTAATTATGCTTTCAGTTTCTCTTATTAACCTCTTGTTTTACTTTAATCTAGCTTCAAGTGCTTTTTGTTACATATATTTATTTTTCTACAGATTCCATCTATTAGAATTATTTCTTGATGCCCAGCGTGTGTAAAAATTCGCTGGCACGCTTCAACTTTCAGTTAAGAATTTTCCTGAAAGTTGAATACAACACTAGCTAATAATAAAATGTATTAAAGACCTTTACAACACTATCTGATGAAGCAAAATAATTATCATAAAATTGAGCAGCTAACAAGACTCGATTTATTTAATTTTAAATTTAACATATAACTGAATTTTACTATGCAGCTTACTTAAAGATTATTGTTCATCACCTTAAACATATTCAGTTTCTCAGAAATTGTTTTGTCTTTGTACATTTTCTTTATTATAGTTCAATTAGATAAAATCTTTTATAACTATTTACAAATACTTTTGTTTTCTCAGAACGTTTTTATTATTTATTTATTTATTTATTGTTTTCTTTGTTTCTCTTCTTAAATAAAATCTCAAATACATACTACTATAAAAACTATTACTTAAATTTTAATTGAAGAGACCCGGGCGGAGTTCATTTCTTCGAGATGTTCTTCCACTCTGACCCATTCAGCCTATTCTCGTGAAGAATTGTTTGTTGGTGTTCTTCCGGCGGCTATTATTCAGCTCGTAAGCACATTTGTATTATTAATTAAATACTATTTCCATCAAATCAATTTAAATTTCAATGTAAAAATATTCTGTGCCTTGTCCAAAAGCTTCAAATTAATAAATCAATTACTAGAAATACACTAATTTATTCCAATCAATAAAATATTTCAATTTAGAAAATTCATAGATTTTAAATGCCATACATTAGCATTTTAGGGAAAACCTAAAATTTTTCAAATAGTGCTTTTAACTAATTTTTTAAGCAAATATTTTAGGTGACAGGATTATATTCCTTTAGCACTTTTGTTTTCTTAAAAAATCTATGTTTTGCACACTGAAAATTCACTGTTCATTATCAAACATAAGGGGTGAGCCCATTGCTAGGCCTTCTTTTTGTCTTGAGATGTAATTTTAAGTACTTTTTCGCCTGGACTGCTACACTAGCTTTAATTAATTCTTGAATGATGTCGGCGTTAACTTGGTGGTGTTTGATAATGAACAGTGAATGTTCGAAACTATAGTCACAGCAATAAATATTTTATGTGGTAAAACAAAGTTAAAGTGTTTTAAATTCCAAAATGGTTCAAAAATTCGTTTGAAGAAAGCTTTCCAAGGTACCAACTAAAACATTCTAAAATTGTTCAAAATTCATATAAAAAAAATTCCAAATTCTTCAAAACCTAGCAACAGAAAAAACAAACTTTTAATTTGATTTTAATTTAAAAAAAACAACAAAATTACACGAAATTATAAATTTAAAAATGTTTAAAGATTATTATTTTCAATTATCTATATTTATTTTTAATCTTTTGTTAAGTTTGTTCAGAAAAATTGCAACAAATATGACAAAGAACTTAATTTTCATAAAAGTCAATCATTTCAAAAATTTATGTATAATAATTTTTAGATTTCACAATTTTTTAAACAGTCCTTTCATCTTATTTTGAACAAGAACTTTGAAATGACAGAAACATATTTCTTTCTTACATTTGTAAATATATTTTCTCTAGAATTTTTATTTTATCATAAGATCTTGGTTTTTAACTTTCTGCGAAATTGCTAACTTGATCAATTGTATTTTATTATTCAATTTCTAAAATAGATTTTTCAGTTTTTCCCCAAACAAAAATTTTGTGGAAAAAAACAGAAACATATTTCGTTAGCACTTTTGTTTCCTCATAAATTCTTTATTCTAGCATTTTTACAAAATCGCCAATTTGATAAATCGTATTATATTATTAATAATCTTCTCCAATAGATTCTTAAACCTGAATTGTGCTGATAAAATGAGATAATAAAAATATATACATTTGAGAATTCCATGAATGGAGCCTTTGGTATGTGCAGACAATTTGTAAAACAAGCCCGGAGGCGATTCGGCGTAACGCTCCCCATTGATAAAATTCGAATTGAATCTTCGGGGGTAGACAAAAAAAAAGGTGGCCGGATCCGTTTGCCCTTTTACATGCACCGCCACGTCCCCGAGACCTTTTATGGCAGGTGTCGGACATTTGATGAAGGTGTTGCCGGCCACTTTGATCGAATCTATCAGACGCATTACAAGCGGACGCCTTTGTGCCGCGATCAAAGGGTTAATCTTTTTAAAAAGGAACGGTTTTATAAATAGAGTTTTAATTTAAACGCCACCCACCCATCGATCGGTGCGCGAAAGGTCTCAATTCCCAGTTCCAGTTCCAGTTCCGGCGGTGGCAATTAATTTAATTATTTATTTTACCTCGTCGAGAAACTTGCCGGTGAGTAAATTCACGAGGGATGAACGTGCGACCGAAGATAACCTCCCTGGTACACGGAATAAAGAGGTGAAGTATTAATTATCCTAGTATAATCCAGCTGCACTGCAGGATCACACAAAACCCTCGTGTTGTTGCTACGTCGTGTGTACACGTTCCCTCTCGTCATATTCGCGGCCCGACCCTCGTAATAATGAAACATTTTCATACTGTTTATATTAAATCACGTTCGCAGGTTTAATAACAGACAAGGAGCGTACGTCTGTTATGTTAATTAGTTTGTTTACCTTGTGTGTGCTCGTTGGGATGATCCCGTTCAGTTATTGACCTGTTGTGATATATGATAGTGTTTCTAATTATACACACGTTTAACACATGGCTCATCAAAGCTTGATTATTCAGTTACAATGCGGTTCAATTTATACTTTGAATAAATTCATTATCAAAAGCAATTATTTCTTTAGAAAAAATAATAATATTTATTATATCTTTACATTAACTAAGTTCTTATTTTAATAGTTTTTTTTTAAACTTATTAACCTATGGATGTTTGATTAATTACAGGCCTGATTATGGTATTTTCCTACTAATGCATTTAATACGGCTATTACCTTTTCCACTGAGAACTTTTCTTCTTCTGCTCCTTTGGCTCTGCTACTAATTTCTGCGCGCTTCTGCGTTTCTTCTGCCTCGGAAATAGTGCCTTAATCGTCACCTTTATCCCCTTGGCACTAGTACCCTCACTTTAGGTAGACTAACCCTTATATTTTTTGCCATACCTCTTCCTGTAGTGGCCTCTACTTTACTCGTTTGCCCTACGGCCCTGCGAAAGTTTGTCTTCGCAGTCAAGAAAACTTCTTCCAAGGCTTCCACGTCACCACCTTCTCTTCAGCATTTGACTAATTACAACCATTACAACCTGTTTCAAAACATCACTAAAACATTAAAATACCATGGATGATATAAAAAAGAAACTCTACAGTTCAAAATACAACAAAAAACTACAAATATAAAATTAATATAAAGATAAAATATGAAATGTAATTATTAAAAAATAATAAATATAAAACTTAATTTCAATATTAAAATACGTATGCCAACAATTAAAAATGTATATTAATATGTATATGTATATACAGAACACATACATACTAAAGAGACACTTAGCCACAATTCAACATATTAAAATTAAAATTCAGATATTCATCTTAGCAATAGAACGCATTTTGTATAAGCAAATCTTTAATGGTCTCTTTAAAACTTGAATAATCAAGCATTCTAATATCTTGTGGTAATGAATTATAAAACTTAATGGCATAATATCTGACTCCAGTTTGAGACTTTTATTTTATGCTTTTAAAATAGAGTTTTATTTATTTGTATCTGTTAATTTATACATATGTATACTGTTGGGCAATGAAGTTATTATTATTATTAAATGGCTTTAGTGATCCTATATATCAAGAATTTTAATTTGCTGCTGATTTGTTTCAAAGAAAACGTTATAATTGGTGTTTTACTGTCATTTAAGAAGAAGATTAGAGAAAAAGCATTTTGATACATTCTTGCATTAAGATCTTTGGACTTATATTATATATTAAAAATAACAGCGCCACCAAAATTGATCCTTGTGGTACCCCATATACAATCGGTAGCTCATATGATGATGCACCACATGACGTAACACACTGTGTTCTATCAACTAAGTATGATGAAATTAATTTACAACAAGTTGCATGCAGATTGTAGCAGTATAATTTTCTTAAGGAGATTGAGTGTCAGACATAATCGAAGGCTTTAGATAGATGTAAGAACGAAAATTTTAAATGGGGTTTTTCTTTAATACAATAAATTATCACTTTGACCAATTTAGAAATGACTTCAGTTTTTGAACGTCCTTTTCGAAAACCGTATTGGTTTTGCAAAAGATGTTTTTACTTTCCCTATATGGTATATATAGGGGAAGTATTGTTTTCGTGCGTGAAATTGTCTGTGGGCGCTGTATCTCAAAAACGAATGATCCTATTGAGATGAAACTTTAAACTTAAGGTTTTATCATTAAAAACTGGAACTGAAAAGCTTTTGGTAAACATTCATAAACCGGAAGTGGGTGTTTACTTGAGGCGTTTTTTTGTTTTTTTACGATAATTTTTTTTAATATGAAAAATATTACAAAACTTTTCAAACAGAAGTTAATGATTTGATGGCAGTGGCGTTTACTTCGTGGTACATCTAGAATGATTTATAAATAAGACACAATAACTTTGTTTTACCACGATATAAAGGTAATACTCAACTCAATCAATTAATTAACAACAAGAGTAACAGCTATAGTTGACAAACAATATAGACAGTGACAGTTTACAATTAACAGTACAAATGGATAACAGTTGATAGTGATAGTTGACTACGAGAAATGACAATTAATGGACGAAATTGACAGTGACATTTAACATAGGCAGTGATAGTAAACCGTGACTGCTGACAGTTGACAGTAAAATTTAACAGTTGACGCTTGAATTTTTATTCAATTGCTGAAAATGATAAGATCTGGAGGTTATGAGTAAAATTGTTATTTATTGGAGTAGGTTATGTGTTATTATGTATAATAATTGAATTGATTATATTAGATTTGCTACGTTTGAATTTTTTTTTATTTATTAGAATGTTCTGAACATATTAGTTTTTTAGGAGTTTTATGCTTGTTTATAAAGCTGTTTTAACTTTTCAAAAACTATATTTTTTTTTAAATTATTCGAAAAAAAATATTTCTTTATTTGCACATTAAAACTATGTTTTGTAATTGATTTTCCAATAAATATCTAGGGTGGGTGGGTAGTCAGTGCCCCACTCTAATCTTAAAAAAATTGTGTTAAATCAAACAAATCAAATATTTCCATGAGAAATCCTGCATGTATAAAAATATTATTACTGTATGACTTTATTTTTTTCAAAAATTAGAGGGCGCTAGTGGCCACCCTTTAACCCTACATATTCATTTAAACCCTAACTAAAACCTTATTTAATTTTAATGCAAAAATTAATTATAATTCTTTTTATATTTAATTTATTTGCACAGAAAACAGTGTTTGTAATTCATGTTTTTTTTTATTCAAAAAGTTTTGTAATTAACTTTATTCGAAACCGCAAGATAGTAAGAAATTAAAGTTCATGTGTAAATTTAGGGTGGGTGGGTGGCCTCTATCACACCCTGCAATCGGTAAAACATCATCAAAAATTATTAGAAACATTTGTTTGAATAAATCTTTAAAAATTGCAATTTTTTGTGTTTACATTTTACAACTTTTAATTAAAACCCTCGCTTATGCTTTACTGATTGGAGGGTGGGATAGAGGCCACCCACCCACCCTACAAATACATGATAACTTTAATTCCTAATCGTTGATAATTTTGCTGCTAAAAACAATCAAACCCTTTGTGTATTAAAAAAAATCAAAATTTAAGTTTAAATATAAATAACTTTCTATAGCTAATATTATCTAATTTATATTTGTATGCCCACCCATCGTGCATCAAATTTTTACTAATTTATTTACTCAAAAATTTTACATTTTTAATTTCTTTTTTATTTGAAAAGTTTTATAATTAATTTTATTGGAGACCGCGCGACGATGAGGAATTAAAGTTTATATGTATATGTAGGGTGGGTTGCCTTTATTCTACCCTCTAATCAGTAAAACATGTGAGAGTTGTATTAAACTAATTGTTTATTATGATAGAAAAAAAAATAAAATGATTTATTTCAAAATTCTCTTCAAAAAAAAAAAATCTTTAACAAACGCTCGTTTATTTAAAAGAAAGCTAGAGGGTGACCCTTACCCACCCTACCTATACAAATAAATTGAATAAACTGTAATGCAGAATATACATTTTTTTAAATATTAGGGGTAATTCCTCGATCCTTTCAAAGAAACAAAACGAGTGACAGTGCCTTATGTAAATATGTATATGCAGGGTGAGTGAGTGGCCTTTTTTAAATCTTCTAATCAGTACAACAAATATGAGGGTTGTATTAAACTAATATTAAATAATAATGGAATGAAATAAAATTATTTCTCTCCAAAAAAAATAAATTTCTTTAATAGAAACTCGCTCTTTGAAAAGAAACCAGAGGGTGGAATAGTGGCCATCAATCCACCCTACATATATATATAATTTTAAACTATAATACAGCTTGTAAGTTTTCTTATTTAACAATAGCAGTAACTTTTTGATTGTTTTAGCAAAACAAAAAAATGGAGCAAGTGAGTTTTGGTTTTACTGTTTTTTTCATAATGAAAATCAACAAATGCAATTTTTGAAATATAAATATAAACTGCTATCAACTGTTTCTTGATTAAAAATATTTTTTTGTTTCTTTCGTATTTTGACTTGTACTGTTTTAATTTGTAATCACAATTTGTCTGTGCAATTTTGTTGATGGATTATCGCAAAAACAATGCAAAACAATCGAAGTCCGAATTTGTAAATATTACACCGGAGGAATCAATTGGTAAATAATCTTTTCAATTTTTTTCATCATATCAAGAGTGAATAAAGTGAATAAATTAAAAAATAATTACAATTATATTTAATATTTTCAACTCATTTATTTATTAAGTTTAGTAATTGTAATTTGTTAATATAAGAAAATTTTAAAGTAAATTAATTGCTAAAAAGATATGACAAAAGCATTACAAAATAAATGTTTGAATTTTTAATGTTTACCCGATTTATTTGTTTTTAGCATTTTCCAATTTTATTTTATTTTGCTTTATAGCAGTTTTAATTGGTGAAGAATTTTTAAAATCCGAGTTTCTGCTGATAGAAACAATGTAAAACAATTGAAGTTAGAACATTTGATGTGTAGTCCCTCTAGTATACATTTTTTTTTTAATTTTTCGATAATACTAAAAAATTTTATTTTACGATTTCATGAATTTTCTTTAATGTGTTTAGTAGTTTTAAAGATTTATTCAATTCAAGAAACTTGTTGAATTTTCCGGGAACTTCTTTTCCAAATTTTTTCACAATTTTTCTTGTAGAATCTTCTGTTATTATTATTTTTTTCTTTCTACATTTCTAAATGTTTTTGTTTGAAAATTGAAAGTAATTTTAGAATTTTTCACCAATTTATTTTGCAGATTTTATAAGTTCTAAGAGTTTCAGCAATTTTACTTTTAGATTTCGTGGATTTTTACGAGAGTTGTAGAATTTTTCAGTATTTTCTTTTTATAATACTAACATTTTTTGTCTAAACCAAAAAAATGATTTTTCGAGTGCTCTAAAGTTCACCAGCAATGTGTTTCGTTCGGATTTTATAATTTTTTTAGATGGTTTTAGAATGTTCTAGTAATTATTTTGGATTTAAATTGAAAAAGAAAAAACTGGGGATTTACCAGGATTTTTTTTTTATATTTCAAAAGTTCTAAAATTTTTAATCTCTTTTTCTTGTTGAAATTTTCGTTATTGTTTTTTTTGTCAGGATATCTAGAATTTTATTTATTTGATTAAGGTGATTTGATACCATATTACTGTGTCAGTATTTTATTAAGTGATTTTAAATTTCTAGAATTAACCAAGCAATTATTTTTAAGATTTTAAAATTTTACCTGCAATGTTTAATTTAGGTTTCATGAATTTTTTTCGAGGTATTACTAATGAAGGTTTAAATTAAATTACACTTGGTTTATTTCACTTTTTTTATATTTACTCGACTAGTTTCGCTTTTTAAGGTATTATCAAGAGTGAATTAGAAAACAAACTGACAAGTTTATATATAATCAGGTAATAAGGAATTTTAAGATCGGGGATTCGAGGGCTTGAAATTTTTTGTCGATATTTTTTTTAAATTTCTTTTCCAGATTTCGTTTCTAAACAATTTTAGCATTTTTCGTCCGGTTTTTTTTTAATTTTTAGAGTTAGGAGTTACTTTAGTATTTAATCAAATTTATTAAAGTCTTTTAGATAGATTTAAAGAATTATCTTTATGTATTAATCTAGCCTACGCGATTTTACGTATAAAATCATCGAACAAATCAGCGTACTCTTGACCTACCATAACAAATGTTTTTTTTAAGAAAGGTCAGGAGTACGCTAGGTTAATGTATAGTGTATTGAGGTAGGTCAAGAGTACGCTGAGGTCGCTGCACTAGAATTTATTGCGTTAAAAAAATTAATGGTTTAATGCGATGGAATTAAGTTATTATTTATTAGGAGTGGATTATATTTTTACTTTCCATATATAGTATATATAGGGGAAGTATTGTTTTCGTGCATGAAAATGTCTGTAGGTGCTGTATTCATAAACTGGAAGTGGATTATGTATTACTTATATAAAAAATATTTAAAAAAATTCAAATAAATATTAAAGGAAATGAAAAACTGAACAAGTTTTAATAAAACATATTTTTCATAAAATTCTTAACTTATGAGAAAAAAAAAATAAAAATAGAAAATTTATTATTATTTTTTGCAAGAATAATAAAAATAAATACTAAATACTAAAAACTCCCAACCAGATCATAAGTTTATCTTTGAACCTATTTGTCGAGTTGTAGTAGTAGTAGTAGTAGTAGTCTCATTTATCAGGATGGCCACATTCTTCTAAATTCATAAACCTGCTCTAGGTTGGCTTGTTAGGACGATTTTTGTACATTTTTCTTTGATTTTGCCTGCTAGGCACCTATACAAGCATATTTGGAGTACATTGACTTACTCCTCGTGTCCAATGGTATATCTCCAGTCCCATACCTGCTATGCAGACCGTCAGGCTTCTTCCCCGCAGCTGTTTTATCCCGTATTCTTCGTTTCTCCCCGTCCTCCTTTTCTCCGCCTTCTGTGAAAACTATTCAAAGCTGCATGGGCCACATTTAGGGGTACCCCCACATTTTCGCTCCTTATTTCCTTCTTCGTCATACTTCCTGCACTGTTTATTATTTTGTCTGGCCAGTTATATTATGCCACAAGATGTCCGACCATCTAGCACTTCTTGTTAATCCTCAATCCTGCTACAGAACCACCCTAGCCTTATGTTCCCCTTTGATATGAAATTATTTCCCTCCTTATGTCCCTCAATAAGGACTTGCCGTACATTCGGATCAACTGAATCTGGCTAATTTCTTTTTCCACGAGTGTTCCCTTTAGTGTTTCTATTAACACGACCTTTTACCTTCTCATTAGTCAATTTTACTACGGCGATTTAGTTTGAGCACCAGGCTTTCAGCCAGGTTTTTTACGCCTCTACTACCTCTGAACTAGAGCCCGTGACCAGTCCCTTTTTCGGGCTACCCAGGACCGTGCTGTATGAGGTACCCTTGACGTCATCCATAATCTTCTTTGGTCTCTCTCTGGAAAGGGGATCTAATGATTTCGTTGGGTTATAAAAGGCTCCATATTTTTTAGAACGTTACAGTATCAAGAATTTTCTGTAATGTTTTTAGAATTTTCAGCAATTTTATTTTGTTCAAGTTTTCTAGAATAAATAATGTTTTGATTTTGTTTTCCAAAAGCGTTTATTTAATTTTCAGTTCTCTTCTAAATTAAAAGCTGAAATTAATTTGAAGTTATGTATTAATAAATATTAAACACTAAACATAATCTATTTTTTTCTTCTGTAAATATATCTCTTTTTAGATTCCGAGTTCTCTTTTTAAGGGTTCTAAAACTTTTCAGAAAAGTCTCTTTCTATTTGTTAAATGTTTCAGCATTTTTCCAAAGATTTCAAATTTGTGAGCAATTTCTCTACTTAATTTCTAGAATTGTACAGCATTAATCTACCAGGTTTCTATAATTACTTACACAAATTATACAATTTTTCAAATTATTAGAATATTTCAGCATTTTCTCCAAACGAACCAATTTTTTTTTCGATTCTTCTAATTTTTTTTAGAAATGTCTAAATCAAATTTTAAGAATATTTTGGCATTTCTTTTCTAGCTTTATAAAATAAAAATACTTCGAAGGTTTTAGAATTATCCAGTAATTTTTCTTTTTCAAGGCAGAGAATAACATTCTTTGACATATGAGAACAACACATTGGTTTGTCTGTTTGTTTATGTGATCAATTATTCACATTTTAGAATGCTAAAATTTTATATTTTGTATTATCATTCCATTTTTAAACTGTCAACATTTTTTTCAGACAGATAGAAATTGTTAACAAATCTTCTACCAAATTTCTATAAGTTTCTTGTATTTCTCTTAAGGGTTTATAATAATTTCTTTAAGTATGCTAGAATTTTACAAACTTGTAGAATATTTTGGCAGTTTTTCTAAACATCAACAATTTTCTCCAAAGATTGTAGAATTTTTTAGCAATTTATATAATAATAATAATAATAATAATAATATTTTATTTGCCCAAAAGAATAACCAATTTCAGGACAAATTTAATTACATCTAAAAAAGTATAAAAAGCAACAAAAAATAAATATAAAACTACGGCTAATATTTTACATATATGTATATAATTTTTATTTTAATTTCAACCATTTCTATTCTAAATCCCTATGATTTTCTTCTATAGTTCTAATCCTTTCTATAAATCATTAAAATTTTTAAAATAAATTGTTTAATATTCTATATCTTTTTTGCGATAGCTTTTCAGAATTTTCTATCAATTTCTTTTCTGGACTGCTAAAATTTGTTTAAACCTTATAATTTTATAGAATATCTATTTCAATTTTTAGAATATTTTAGTAATGGTTCTAAACATTCAGAATTTGCCATCAAATCCTCTACCAAATTTCTAGAATTTTGCAGTATTTCTCTTTATTTATTTATTTATTTACGTGCAATATAAAATATAATACATATTAAAAATGAATAAAACGCTTTAAGTATAACAAATGTTTTCAAAAACATATTA
This sequence comes from Ontholestes murinus, assembly GCA_963969525.1. Taxonomy (NCBI): domain Eukaryota; kingdom Metazoa; phylum Arthropoda; class Insecta; order Coleoptera; family Staphylinidae; genus Ontholestes; species Ontholestes murinus. Next base: position 6,737,038 of record OZ018395.1, on the reverse strand, counting down.
AAATATATAAGAACGTGCACTAACTAAAACTAAGTCTTAAAATAGAAAATAACTAAAATATCATAAGAACATAAATTTTATGACAAACTAAAAATAAGTCATACAATAAAAATCCACATAAATACAATTTTATAGCTACAAATTTAAAAAGTCAACTTGTAAAAATTACAACAAAATAAATATACGTCATAAAATTTGAGGATTTATAGAATTATTTTCAAGGATGTCAAAAATTTTCCAGATTTATATGTTTTAGCATTTTTTCCAGATATCTAGAAATTTTTTTGATATTGATAGATTTTTTCAGCAGTTTCTTTACTAAATTTTGAAAAACCTTAAGCATTTTTATTCTAGGTTTCTAGGATTTGCTCCTAGTGCTCCTAGGGTTCTAATCTCTTTCTCAAATTTTTAGAATATAGCTGCTTCCGCAGATTCCGCCTGCTTGTCACTCCTTGTGATTAACACCTGTTTTCATGCGTCCTCTTTGTAGTCCCAAGTTCTCTTCCATGCTTGGCTCCTAGCTATTGCACAAGGCTGTCCACCTCTTCCCTTCATTATTTCTTCTCTTCCTTCGTGTTAGATATTGAAGCAAATCTTTTTTCGTATCTCCTTACAGTTTTCTCCTTTCCTTAGCTAAAGCACCAGGTTTCCAGCCAAGTTCTTCTGAGATTCTACTACCCCTAAACTACAGCCAGTGCTCAGTTCCTTTTTTAGTCCCACCAGGATTGTGCTATGTGAGGTACCCTCCACCATAATCTTTCATAGTTGAGGGCATTCTAGCAATTTTCCCATCGCTGAGAGTCAAAATACTGATTTTACAAAATTGTTTGTTTACTTACCAACAGATAATTTTGAATGGTATATTCTTTTGAATATATAATAAAAACTTGCTTAAGGCTCTATTAACCAAAATATAAATAAGTTGTAATGATTTTGTTCATTACTAAATCTAGGCTGATACTTAAAACTATGATTTGTAAAAATACTTTATTAATTATCCTATATTTATACCTGTAGAGGAAATGATAGATATTATTGCTTTTATTATTGTTTTTTTGTCTTTATACTTTATTTAAACCGCTGAATAATAAAGAATTTATTTGTAAAAAATAAAGAGCCTATTTTATATATGATGGTTTTATATTTTTAAATGTTTAGAATGTATTTTCGTTTCCTACTATACATTCAATTTTTAACGCTATTAAATAGACAAGTCCCATACATTAAAGAAATGTATTACCGGCTCAAGGTAACGACGTGTCAAATAAAAATTATGTTAATAGTATACAACCCTCACATCACCCATCAATCATCCCCGGGGCGAAAAGAAAAAAACGTTTTCGCACGTGTGCGATCAATTCGTGCACCGCACGGATTCTGTCAGGGCGGGTAATTACTAAAGTGGAAAGGGGGAAAAACTTGATGCTCCCAATAATCGGGACAGAGAGTGCGTAGTTGTTTAAAAACATGGACACCGTAACCGGTTTAACAAAATCAAATTACACGTACACACCGGACATAAATTCTGGAGCCGGATATGAAATATTTAATAATGGACAGTAAGGGCCGGCCATAAAATAACCCGTTTGCTGAGATAAAATTTCCATCTAATAAATTTAAATCATCCCGTGCGCGCCTAATAAATATTACAGAGTGTACACATTTTAAATATTCAATTTATTTCGGGCAGCGTTATTAATCCCGGAGAAGGGAAGGTTTGTTTCGCCGTGTTAATTTATTAGTGAAATTACGCCGCAAATTTTACGTATAATTTTTTTTGCTACAATCCATGCAGTATTATATTATTACCATAATATTATTTAACACTCACTCAATAAGATTACAGTTAATATCAAATTTATATTAATATATAAAATTCTTTGGACAGAAAGACCGAAAGTCCATAGCCGAAACGGATATACTAACCCTTATTTTAAATTAAAATGTATTTGTTTTTAATGTACCTATGTTTGTCTAAATAAAAATATTCTCTCTTTCTATAAAATTCTCTCAATGTATTATGTCATCCAATTATATTTATATATTTCGTAGTACTTATAGTATTTCGTAATGTTTAATTAATGTTATTTTTCCATTAATATGTAAGTAATAAGTACATATTTTTTTGAAAATAAAAATATGTTATTATGGTGGAGGCGCCGGGAAAACCGTAATATTTCTTATTCTTACAATTCTACTTCTTTTTGTTTCAAGCATAGAATTTTACTTCTTTCTTTTCAAGGATACAAATTACCATCGCTAATTGTGAATTATTCGGATGGTTGGAATAGTCGCCGTTGCCGCACGGCGAATTCGATGAATTTCTTTTTTTATCTTTACTTCACCCGCTACGTTCTCGTTGTGCAAACAGTCTGGGAAATATTTTCACTGCTGCGTATTGAATAAATATTGATCAGGACGACGTCGAGTGTTTTGCTTGAGAAATCGCGTAGTATAACTTTAAGCATTTCTTATTATGCGCCGCTTCATGGAGGAAAATATAAATTTGATTTATGCCGTTGCTGCTCTCTACGATTTGTTCCCATTGTTTACACGCGAAATAAGAGATTTTTTCTGGTCGAATTTACGGCGGAATTTGTATTTGCAATAGTGCAAATATTTGCGCCTTGCGTAATCTCGGATCGGATTATAATAATTGATGATAATATTTAAATGTATGTAATTTTCCGACTTGTAATGCAATGTGATGTTATATATTAGTAGTTTGAATTTTTATTAAAACTTGCCTTTAAAGATACTAAAATTGTTTATACATTTGATAATCTTTAAAAATTAGGACGATAAATGAAATTCACTTTGTTGTCATCGTCGTAATTTTTAAAAATGTATCACAAAGTAATGGCTTTAAGCATCAACTATATGATAATCTTTATTTATTATGTGATATATATCAACAATTATTATTGGTTTAGCAAATTATATAATACTTTTTATAATAATATTTACTATTTTAAGTTTAGCATTGTCTGGAATCCTTCCTGCATTCATACATTTTAAAATAAGTTCCTGTTAGTGTATGCTGGAGATAGCATTTTCCGGAAGAGCGTTAGAGGAACATTATTTCCGCAATTGCTTTAAGTAGTTGAATAATTAATTTCGTTTGTACATATGTAATCATTTATATTTCAAAAAGTGACATGAAAATTGCAACATCAAGAAAGGATAAGAAGAATCAATTGAGGATTTATTGCAACAAGAAACCGATTCTTCAGTACCGGATCATTTTGCGATCTATGTTTAACTAACAAACATTATCCTGTAACCCTTAGAATAATTTACCACATAATAAGAACTTTCGGCTTGTAACACTATCGGTTATATCTTGTGTTACAACTAACTGCTAAACATTCACAGCAATGTTTAGCAGTGGTGAAAGTTCCCACTGTACTGCAGTGGCACAAACAAATGAAGAAGTAGTAAACAAACAAAATGAGTACATGGAACAATTATCCGAGCTATTGAAGGGGTTCTGCAAATTGACGTCGATCGTCAATGTTGACGGAAACACTAATCGTAAAAGCAGGACAATGTATTACCAGTTTTGAAGAATTACAAGGTTTTAACCCTAAAAACTTCGAGTTAATTGAGACTGCAGATTCAACAAACAACGTTGTTAAAATAAAAAAAATATCGAATGCATTCGTTATCACGAGCCATCTGGAAGGATCCACCATAAGATTAGTACAAGAAAGCAATGAAATCAACAACGTATTTACTTAAGCGGATGATCCAAATGGAAATATCTTAGAAAACCAATTTATACCGACAGGCCACTTATAAATTAATCGAGTAGGCGTTGTCAAAAAATTAATTAATAAACCGACGTATTCGCTGGCGACAAAGACGACCTAGGCTTTACAACCGTTCAAGTACATGAGATTAAACTAAATCTAGACATGATACTCATTAAATGTAAACCATACCGGACATCTTACAAAGAAAAACAAGTTATTGACAATTAAATGTACTTGAATTTGTAATTAACAAGGAAAGAATTCAAAGTGATTCTGAAAAAAGTGCTGCAATCGAAAATTTATGTATGCAATTTTTACAGGATATTTATTTATAGTTATTTAATGATTGCTTAATTCTTCATAACACAACTGGCATATGTCTCAATAAAAATCGTTTGACAATTTATAAACTGCTCGTTTTAATTCACTTCGATCCAACTGAAGCATAACTATTACAAGAATCAACGGATGAAACAGTGGAAGAATTCCGAATAAAAATCCTAAATTCGAGAGCTGTCTTCGTGGAAAATATTAATTCAAATTGATTGAATTGACCCACTCACGAACAAAATGCTTCTAGAAATAATGAACGAAGAACTGGAAGTCCTATTCGGCATAAGAAAAGAGAAAACTCAAAATATGAAATTCTGCAGCTCATTATATAAGGCAAAAGCATATGCCGTCGCAGAATCTCACGATTCTACAATCTACGGGTTCATTTGGTTCAAACTATCTTCCACTGAATTATTCCACGCAGCCACCTCTAAAGTAAAGATTGTCATGTTGATCAGCAATCTTTAAGGGAGATGCTGAATAGAAGAAGAAGAAGCTGTCATCTACACATAATCAGTAGCTACAACGATCATTAACGTTCCTTTCTTCCTTCTTGGAAATGATCTCAGAAGATCAATTCTAACACGATCAAATGGCACGCCTACTGATATGGGTTGCTGAAGACCGGTTGGCAATTGATTGGAAATACCCTTAGGTGCCTGACAACCTGCAAAGTCTCTAACAAAAGTAAGGTTTAACAATCCTACAATAAATCTTTGCTGTTCCTAAATGACCTAACCGTGGATCACAATGGTTACTATAAAAAGTTTAAGGGACTATTTGTTTGGAGATTACTATTAAATTGCTTGGGTCTAGAAGTTCGGAATTCTTTTTGTACAAAATGTTATTAATCAGCCGATATTTTTTAGCTTTCGTTTGCTGAAAAACTATTTTACTTTTAGGGTTCTCGATTATCTCTTTAAAAGCTACGATTCGATCATCTAGTGATTAGGCCTTTTCAAAATCGAGTGTTGACAGATGATGATATATCGTAATAGTCCATCGAGCCAATCTTCCGGTCGGATTTCGTATAGATTTTAGCCAACAGATGGAGTGGTAATCGGGTTTTAACCTGACATTTCTTCTACAAGGTGGCGCAAAAGTAATGTCATAGTTTGAATTGGCTGCCATTTTTGCAGTTGGCGCTAGATGTCAGTGTGCTTCGACATTTATGATGTAGATATATAGTGAATTAGTTGTCAATAAGCCATAGAGCGATACACACCTCAATGCAGTGAAAAAGTTATTGGTCCTTATTTTTTGAAGACGCCGATGGTGCCACCGTAACCGCAAATGGCGAGCGTTACAGGCAGATTCTAAATGAGTTTTTTTGCCGCAAGTTGTTGCATTGGGTCTCGATCATTGTTGGTTTCAACAGGACGGAGCAACTGTCCACGCAGCTAGGGTAACTATGGAGATTTTGAGACACTAATTTCCAGGTCGAGTGATCCCCCGTTTTGGACATTTGAACTGGCCGTTCAGATCGCCAGATCCAACAGCACCAGACTTCTTCCTTTGGGATTTTTTAAAATCTCCCGTTTACCAGAACAAACCACGAACCTTGCAAGACTTGAAAGCTAACATTGAACAAGTATTCGCGAATTTGGAGCCAGATATTTTGCGAGCAACAATTGGCCATTTGAACGATGTAATTTTTTGCAAGTAATGTAACCAATAATACACTTTCAAATAAATTTTTGATGAAAACAGAGCTCTTTTTTTATTTATAACAAAATGGCAGCCAATTCAAACTATGACATTACTTTTGCGCCACCTTGTATATGATGTTTTATTACACCACCGATAATACTTCAATTTCTGAAATTCTGCAATTTCGTTCAGCTTAGGTCAAGATACGACTAATAAAGCAAATTGCTAACCATTTTGTTTTTAGAGAATCTACATTTACAATCTACCTACATAGCATGAACTTTTTCTAGGTGTTCTTTCAGCAAAATAGCTCCAAGTCACTAACCTCCAAGTCTTTCTGAGGGGAATTATACTAACACTGGTGCACAAAATAAAGCATATTTCAGGTAAACAGAAATACTTGCTGTGCCTATTGCCCAGCTGATAAAATTAGAAAAAATTAGCTTGATGTTATTGTATTTTTTAAGCCACATACGCTAAAATTGTTACCTAGATTTTTTTTCATTTTCATGTTAACCAATCATATCAAGGGTTGGAATGCACTTTAAAGACTGGAATCGCAGAAGGGTAAAGAAGATTATGGAGCCAGTGCTTTTTAGGGTTCAAGAAGCAGTACTGAGAGCATATTTTTATTATATCTTTGTACTCCATTCTTATAAAATAAATATGACAAAAAATACATTACAAAATAATAAAATATACTCAAAATTTTGGCTGAAGGGAGGACGGGCGGAGTTCACTTCTTAAAAGGATCTTCCACTCAAACCCATAAATATAATAAATATAGAACATCAATACTGCTTCCAAATGCTGGTATAGGTAACCATTTATGTATTTATTACTTACATAAAGCATATTTTAGTCTTTAAATAGACATTTTTTGTGACACATGCTGTCACATATTTGAAAAAAAAATAGCCTCCGAAGCAATTGGACAGACGCTTGGCGCAGGTTACTAACCTCTGAAAAAGCAGAATCTATTAAAACCTCAACTATAAATGCTGTTCAAACCCATAGAGAGGGAGCAATTAAACGGTTCGGAGAGTGAATTGATCGAAACTCAGGGATAATAATAGTAATAATAATGCGTTTATTTCTCTGGAACATACTTACATAATTTATACAAACATCAAAGAAAACGTCCAAAAAAGTATATCAGTACATCATAAGTTCTAATTGAAGAATTCCTCAAGCGTACACGTCTCTAATAGGCAAACTAAATCATGAACTTCACTTTTTATTGTTTTGTAGCATTTTATATTTTTGATTCTTTGTGATAGATGATTACAGATCTTTAATGAGGTATAATGTGCTCCCTTTTCAAAACACGTTGTTCGGTGGTTTGGCAAAATAAAATCTTGACAATCGAGTGTGTATAAATATTAATTTACTGTTTAAAAAAAATGTATGAGTGTTTAATACTCGATTTTCTATAAGGCTGCAACAGCAAGCATTTTTTTGTTTAAAATTGCCCCAGCAACTAGACAAGTGGATCACTTAATCCTACTCATAGCCTCAGTAAAGAATACAACATTTGCAAAATAAGCTGGTTTTAATACGTACATATTACTATGTTTGGCTTATATTCGAAGAGCAAATTCCACTTAGGTTAATTTTATGTTCAATTGTGTAATAAGTATATCGAATTTTAGTCTCTCATCTAAAATTATTCCAAGGAAGCGAGCTTGTTTACTCAGATTAATATTATTTTTAACAAAGGGCAAATGCGATGAGGTTTGTTTATCATTTACTGACAGTTTATTTTTCTTGAACCACAATTTTACCTTTGCAAGAACTTCTGTTCCTTTATTTTTTAATTCAGTAAAGTTTAGACCTTTTAGGAATAGATTTGTATCAACTGCATAATATATGAGTTCATTATTTTTGCACATACTGTCTAAATCTGTCGTGAATATTATAAAAAATCAAGGTCCCAAAATACTGCCTTGTGATTGATTTGATTAGCGATTAACTCCATCTTCTACAACTTGGACACAAAGCGTTTTGTTTTTGAAGTCACTTGATACCCACTTTTTCTACAACTCGCATTCTTCCAGTTATTATACCAATATTTTGTGACATATGCTATTAAAGGTTTTTGACAAATCAAGAAATATGCCACATTCTAGATTCATTTGATCTAGTGCATTTAGTATTGCCGAGATATAGTCAAAAAGCTCAGTTTTTCTCCTTTTCCTAGAAAGATATGCTGTGTTTTGCTTAATATATTGTGTTTCCAAATGAAATCAATTAAACTGTTCTAGAATGTAATTTCTAAAAAAAAATTAAAAATGTACTTAAGATAATGATGAAGTGGTAGTTTTCATAATTATTAATGTTACCTTTTTAAAACACTGGTTTAGCAACGCCAAACTTAAAATTTGATAGAATTATGCCAGTGTTAATTTTTTTACACAATGGTCTTGCTATTGAGATGATAGCGGATTTTATTACATTTTTGGGAATTCCATCAAAACCGTAACTACTTTTATTTACCATATTCATAACTATAGATATAACTTCTTTCTCATCAAATATGATATAAATGACAATAAGCTGAAATAGGATTAATACCACAATTGTATGAATCAACTGAAACATTGGAAATTATATTATTAATATATGCTTTAAATTGTTCACCAATTAGCTTAAAACTTGGCGTTCCTCCCAAGTTTCCAAAGCTACGGAGCGTTTACTTAGTGGATAGCAGTAGCTGGCCAAAAACACAACTCAAAAGACTCCAGACCCTTATAAAGGCACCTTCTACCACAATCCCTGATTAGATTAATCTTTTTGTCTCCAATACGACTTGAACAAATAATTTCCCATTCTTATTTCTTAGTTCCCAAAAATCGTTGAGTACCCAATGTTTAGTAAGTAAGTAAAGAAAAGGAGAAAAAGTTTTCGGAATTTGGAACTTTACAATCTAGAAAAAAAATACAAACAACGGGGTGTCCTATAAGAAAAATTTAATATAACCCTATAAAAAGTGAGGATTGTAATGGCCTACATACTCTTGACATAGAAAATTTCACTTTCACCAGCTTCTTGGGGCTTTCATTTTTGATCAATGGTTTATCTAGGCATATTTAAAATTATTATGCGTTTCCGGACTGAAAATACTGTTTATTATTGCCTTTCTTGATGATCTTGATCGACCAGTTTTTAGATTTTCCAATGTTGTACTGGTCTCTTCAAACTTCTTCGTCCATTTTCTACTGAGAGGTATATTTAACGCCTTTTTAAATTAGCGAGAACCTGAAATATTGCAGGATCTTCCACGCGCTGCATTCGCCGAATCAGAAACGCTCTATAGCGACTAAATTTTTAAGACCCAGACTACAGAATGACTAACCCCCCCGCGCCCCTCTAATTCCTTTCAGTCAAGCAGAAAATAAAGAACTGTACATTTTATTTGTGAACCTATTTTAAGATTGGCAATTTGGCGCTTACAGCTTTTATATCCATTCGCCACTTACTCTATGTGATTACTTGAAAAAAACGATTTCTAGCCTACTTTCTTACCTCTTCTGACAGATCGCGGGTTTCCATCGGATTTGTAATTTACATATCGGCTGCAGGTGAAGATGCTATCACAGTCCAAGCTTAGTTTACTGCCTTATAGTAGTGGTATCTGGATAAAGATTTATTTCTTGGATATGGGGACACCATAACGTCTTATATCAAGAAATAGTTGGTCTAATCGCCTAATAGTTAGGTCACCCCAGTCTTCTATTGCGAGATTTTAGGGCAGATGCTCGGTGTGCTACCGAAGAACGCTCTATGGTGACTAAAGTTTTAAAAGCCAACCTACTTATTGACTTACCCTTCGCGCCCCTAAGATTCGTTGCGTTCAAGCAGGAGATAAAAATCTCTCATTTTTAAGTTTGGGAACAAATTAATATAGTTTCGACCTTTGCACATTATTATAATATTGACTAAAATGAAATACAAGCTTTTATCAAGGTATGTCAATTCTAAGTGAATCTGGAGCCGAAGGTAGTCAAAGCTGGTGTTTAACGTACAGAAACCTAAGGAACATTAGGGTTCTCTCTCTCCTAATTGAAAAGGATAAGAGTAAGTAAGTTAAGGGCAAGGTTATTTATTTATTTAATAATATTTGGTCTCCTTTCTTAAAAATTACAAATACATATTATAAATCATTAATAAAAATAAAACATACGTCAAATTTTGGGCGAAAGCAGCACGGGCGGAATTGACTATTGCAAATCGTGTTCTTCCATTCAAACCCTTCCTCTTCTATGATGCTGAGGGAGCAAATATTCTCTTGATCATCTGTTTTTTTTTTTATATATGCTTTTACTTGCTTTTTATCCCACTTTTAGCGGAGGCATTTGAGCTGTTTATGTCAAGGTTACTTGAAGGTAATTACAACTTGAAGGTCATTTGAATGTGATGGTCATTTAAAGGTCAAGGTTATTTGAACGTCAAGTTCATTTGAACGTAAACGTCGTTTGCATGTCAAGGTCATATGAAGGTCAAGGTCAAGCACATACTGTGACCTTGATTCTGCAACCTCCTCACGACCCTCAAGGTCAGAGGAGGTTCTAAAATCGGCTAGTTCCCCCTCACTCTGATACTAGAAGCATTCCTGTTTGTCATTCTTTCTCTTTATATATCAAGTAGAGCACTGAATTTTATAATACAATTTATTGTATAAAATATAAATATAAATATGTCTACAAAAACAATAGCTTCAACTTTTGCAGATCATTATAAAGTATTGAAAAGAATGAAATGCAAGATTTTAACAATTTATAAATGAATATAAAGGTTTTTAGTGATTCTGATTGGCTGAGATGCTTAAAAATATATTTTTTGCTTCGACTTGGTGATGATTATTTTCACGACTTAAATCCCTAAAATTTCTTCAGATAAGTATGTAAAAAATGGCCTTCGTTTAGTGTCAGCTATCTGTTGATTCCAATACTGCTGTTCAAACAACGACAGGCATAAGAATTGTAAGTCATCGGTTAATTGTTAGTATAAAGTTTTTTTAATGTGATATTCTTGTCATATTTAGCGGTATTTATAGAAAACTTCTACAGCAAGTCATGTGTTGTGTTTAGTTTCAACGAAAATGGTTAATTTGGTTTTCACATAAATCAATTATTTTTATCTGCTAGCTTGTGAAGGATGTGTGTGTATGTTTGTATTATTGTTAGTATCCAATGTCCATAAGTTCCATCAGTATCCCTGAATTTTCGAGGTCAGTGTTGTATACGTGGGGTCACTATGAAGTCCCATAAAAAATCTACTCTTCATAAATGATAAACCATCGCTTTTTTTAATTGATTAGAGGATTTAATTACAATCATAAATTTATAAATAATTCAGTGTAATTTTATTGAATTTTATAGATGCAAATGTAAATTAATATGACCAGTCTAATCCCAAACGGTCACCAGTTGTTTGTACTGACCACAGATACTGGGCATTAGAATACGGAGCCCTGCAAACACTGCCGACGTCATAATATTTGGGGACAAATTAATAAACAAGAATATCATCCGACGGTACACAAAGCCAATCCAAATTCAATTAATCAACACTGAGAGGAGCCCGAAGAGGCGGCCGCGGCCATTCGGAGGCGGCATCATTTTCGTAGTAATTTGCGATTAAACAGGGACCGGGGTGGTTGTGCCGGAACGTGTATCGGATCCTTGGTCACGTCTACTTGGCTGATTGCCCTCTAATCCAGTGGGTGCTGCCACCGCCACTGTTCCTCATTTGCATAACCTATTTAATTCCGATCGATCTCCTCCGGCAACGTCGAAACGGCGACGTGTTCCACAACCACCACCACCCCCTTCCCTTTCCAGTTTCCATCACAGTTTTCAGTTTCTGCGCCACGTAAGTATGTTTCCCGTTTGTGTTCAACAGTTTCAAAGTAGCAGTTTTGATTTAACTTTAATTGGGGAAGATTGGAATTTAAATTTACCAAGTGTGCTGTTTCTAATGAAATTATATATACTAATCATTCAAATTAATGTAAACGCATTTTTTAAATTGAAAATTATCCTTTTAATACAAGTTTTTAATGGAGAAAGTTAATATCACATATATTTATTTTTAAACATTGATATTCATATATGCGCCTGAATATGAATATTAAACGGGTTGGATGTTATTTAATCTCTTCGGCCCTAATTAGAAGTTGACGAACTCATTAACACCACGCCACATCACACACAGACACAACACGGGAAACACGCCGTGGCTTAATGTTGCGGAAAAACTTGAGAGGTTCTAACAAATTTGCAAATCCGGGGCAATTAGTAACGTGTTACGGACATGGCAAATTGGAATACGCAAACATAAGTGTTTTCGTGGGGGATGTTTGATGAATCCATTTAAAATTAGCCTTTAAAAAATTATATTTCATACATTCAAAATTTAATATAGAGTGAAGAAAGATACAACAGTTTGTTAAATTTAGTTCGCGTTTATCACGTTGGGTAACATTTTTAATATAAACAACCTATAATTATTGTTATTGATATTGATATATCATCTAATTCAGTTATATCTATAATGGAGAAAGTGATTACAAGTGTCTTTATTATTACGTAACTTATCAATCAATATTAGTTATATCTGTATTTATATAAAATACTTAAATATTATATTTCATCCTGTTATTAATAAATCTGTGATGAATAAAATAGGTCACGTGTACCCTTCGTATCAGTCTGTATTTATTGTTAATCGATTGGAACTATAGAAATGCAGGTGAGAACTCCGAAACTACAAATTAATAGGAGTTGTTCATTGGACAAGCTACTCTGAATAGCGACTTCGACTTGTATTGGAATACTTCTTCGACAATTGGATGCTTAATGCCAGCACAAACTTAGATTTAAGGTAGGAGGAAATGGGCGATTTTCTCCAGCACCAGGAAACTATTTGCGTCGTCGACATCGCTCAACTGTTCTTGGTAAAAGTTGTTTTTATTAGAATTTAATTTGCTATGTATTATACACCCTGATTGTTAACTTTATAACATTCAGGAGTAATGTAAGTATTATCAGTTTATGCTTTTGTTAATGAAATATTTTTACTAAAATTAACCAAAAAGATTTTTGGCAAGTAAAAAATTATACCAGTTAAATTTAATTTTAATTTTAGAGAGAAGTTATTATATTTCATATTCCTAATCACTTTGGTAAATTTTCGTAAATAAAATACTATAACACTTTAAATTTAATATATTTATTTTGCTGTTCGCGACAATTCTTTCAACACACTGTATTCTTTAGGCGAAGAAATAATAATTATAATTTACCTAATATTTATTTATTATATTTTAGCTTTCTTATTATCAAAATAAACATGAGAATAAAAAATATAATACAAAACAAACATTTTAGATCGAAGAAGCTTGGCGAAGTTCATGCAGCTGCGATGATCTTCCACTACAACCCATATTTCTGACAGGCAGTGAGATTCCAAGAATTCTTTGTTTTCCTTTTACAATTATTTGCCTTATTTTAGACTTTATTCCATATTTTAGAGATGAATATTTGACTTTGTTAAAAAAGAAAAACTAGATGGTTAGAACTTAGACCGTTCTTTGGTCCTTTGTGCCCTACTGCTCAAGCTAACCTTATGAAGTCGAGTAGTTGACCCTGTAGAGGTTTACCCAGCTTTCACCAATCTGGCCACTCTTTTCCGAATACGGACCACCTGAGATATTTGAGGGACTCACATTCACAAATGATGTATATTAGGCTCTCCTCTTTTTACTCGCATTTCTTTTGCCACCCCTATGTTATAGAGGTTCTTGTTTAGTAACGGTATCGAATAGCAGCAACAAACGGGTATTTTGGTAATTCAATGTATTTCCTCTTCGGTTTTGGTGTTGGTGCGTGGTTGAATTTTTTGGCGACCGCAAACATGGCAGTTTTTTTTGTACCCATTCCCTTTTGTGTTCCTCAAGGGAGTTTTTTTTCCATTTTTTGGAAGATAGTAAATAGAGCTAGTGGCAGAATTTTAGCGCCTACCCTCTCCAGTCCTTTTATTGTTTAAATGTCGTTTAATCCAAGATATTGTAACTTTTGTGGTAGCGGCAAGTTTTTCTAGAGCTTGCCTGCACTTCAGTATTATACTGCTGGCCACTCTTGGTCTCGATAACTCAGCTTTGATTAATTTGCTGTCAGAAACTAAATGAATTTTTTCGAGAACGCCCGTTTCAGTAATTTCCGAGTACCTCCGAGTATCCCGAAAAGGGGGATTCTGAGTCTCAAAATGTCTATAAAAGCTTCTAGGACTGACTGTTTTTTGGCCACAGATTCTTAAATCCTGCATAACACAATGATGAAGGGCCGACGCAGTCGATTTCCTTGACCTATAGGCATGTTGGCTCGAGTGCAGCTTGCTGTTTAAGCAACACGAATATGATTGTCGCACAGCCTTTAGAAGAAAAGAAGCGAGGCTGATTGACATATATTTTAAAGATATAAAGAAAACACTTTTTTACTACGAAATGAATGCCTATAAGATCAAGATATATCTTCATGTTGGCATGTGAATATACACACGTACGCGTCCTTTGATGTTATGCACCATTTAAGGGTTCTTGGATTAGGACCAGGGTATTATCATTGCTTTGATGTTGTGGTTTACTGTTTGAACCGCCTCCTCGCAATGTTGTGTAAGTTTATTTGAATTATATTTAGTTCTTTAATTTTTATATCTTGAATTTTGGAGACGTTCACTTCGTAATACAATATTAATGATTAACAGAAAAACGTTTTTATATTACTTTTTATAGTAGTATAAAGTTTTCTGTTATTCTTTAATTTTTATTATATTTGGTTGTTAGTTTGAGAATAAAAGTGTCAAACACTGACCATTTAAACTTGGGAGCTTTCCCTTGAATTGGTTCTTTTCTGCTGTCATATCACTCAGGGGTGGTATGGTCACTCTAGGGGTTTTATTCTTAGAATTAAGCATGACAAGTTCGAATTTGTATTTGAGACGACGCATTCCATCCTTTCCACGCTGTTGTAGGAGGATGATTTCTTTGTTTAGAACTCTCATCATGACCAATCTACCGTCAGGTTTTTCTTCGATGTGGAGGACACGCTATCGATTTTGATCTCCAGCTCTCGGTTTAATTATCTCCTCCATATCTAGAGGCTGAATCATAGTGTAAACTTTGTCAGCCTTGGGAGATGGTCAATTTTATCTCTACTCATAGTACGGCTAGTTTATCGACTGACTTCGAGAGCCATTCTAGGGTGGGTTGACCCTCACAGGTTATCCTGAGGATGTCTCAGGATCGAAAATGGGACTGACAACGTCTGATATGGCTTTTACCTACTCGGAGGTGAGAGGACCATTCAGGATCTTAATCTGGTCATCTGTGAGTTTCCCTAAGAGGTTTTGGCTGTTAATTATTGCTACTTTAAGGTGTCTGTGGGCAGCTTCCTTGTAGTTGGATCTTGAGGTTAATGCGTTACCAACTTTACTTATGTTTTTCCTGGGGTTCAACTTAGGAGACATGGTAGCAGAGTCGTCCGATCTACTCATCTTCTTATTTTTTATCTGAACCTCCAGATCTCGCAGAGATCATCGCTCAACCATAGGTTTTTCAGGGGATACCAGCGCGTGTCCATCCTTTGTTTGTCTGGTGGAAGGTCCTGCGCCGCAAGGCGTGCCTTCCTCTTTAATTTAGTTTCAACTCCGCTAATCCTTTCCCGAAATTTTGCAACTGTGGAAGTGGTATCTCAAACAGGAGGGTTAATAGAGCTTTAAACCCTTTTTAGAAATGTTGGTTGCTCTCCAGTCCCGTCAATGGTCACCATTTTGTCTTCAGTTTCAATGAGGCAATTGTTTTATAAAATATTAAATAGGACATGCTTTTTTATTAATATTTGAGCTTTCTAAGCACATTTACGCTTTAGATATTTTTTTACAATTATTGAAATTATCGACTGCAATTTCCATTTTTCTAGTCTATGTTTAAATGGTCGCTTTTTGGCCTTAAGATTAGATGTGGCGATTGTTTTATAAAATATCAAATCTGACCAGTCCTATTTATTAGAATTTGAGCTTTTCAAGCTTGTTTATAGTTTAGATATTTTTCAAGTTAATTTGTGCTTTAGATATTTTCATAGAATTATTCAAATTATCGACTGTGATTTCCATTTTTCTAGTCTATGTTTACATGGTCGCCATTTTGTCTTGAGTTTAGATGTGGCGATTGTTTATAAAATATTAAATTTAAAGTGTCCTCTTATTAGAATTTGAGCTTTTCAGACACATTCATTATTTAAATAATTTTTTACAATTATTCAAATTATCGTCTGCAATTTTTATTTTTTCAGTTTATGTTTAAATGATCGCCATTTTGTTTCGCGTTTAGATGTGGCGATTGTATTATTTAATATCAAATTTGACATGATTATTTATTAGAATTTAAGCTTTTTAAGCTCATTTAAGTTTTAGATATATTATCACAATTATTCAAATAATCGACTGAAATTTTCATTTTTCTAGTCTAGGTTTAGATGGTCGCCATTTTGTTTTGAATTTAGATGTGGCGAATGTTTTATAAAATATCACATCTGACATGCTTTTTTTAAATTTATTTATTTATTCTTCATGTAAATTAACACTCCATTTATCTTAATTGTTGTTAATGGATTAAAACTATTAACACATTTATTTATTTTTATTTTGTTAAGTCCTAACATTTATTATAAAATAATGCCGAGCATAAAAGGCCAAACTTTTATTGACTAAAAAACATGGAACTGAACTTTGGATACACAAAATAGAAGAAAAAAAATGTTTCCTGCTAGGGACAAAATTAGTCGAGGTTACCATCCTCATTATCTGTTAGAGGACCCAACTCTTCAATATTATTTTAACATCTGATTCCTCTAAAGAAACTGTGGTGTACAGAAGAAAGTACTTAAGTAAAAACAGCATATCTCATTTATTGAATGCGTTTAAAATTCTCGTTAAATTAGACAAATTTTCTTGCTTTATTAACCTTAAATTTCTGGGCCCACCCTCTTTGTTGGGTTTCAGGTTCAGTTCTTTTAATGAAACGAAATCGTATATAGAATGGAATAAGGTTTGTCTTTCTAATCTACTGTATCTACAACCAGTTCATATTTTCATCATTAATGTTTTGGTTTTGCTTAGTAATCGCATTTTCAAAAGAAACCGTTTTCACAAAATCATCACCTTGCATATTTAGTACAACAACTTGTTATTTCATCTTGCATTCTGTATTCTCTTGTACCAATTTTTCGTTATATGAATCATCTTATTTTTGCAAGCTTATTCTAAGATCCAAAATGAGAATCATTTGGAAGGTGACGTGAGATCATGAAAAATAGTGTCATTTTAATATTTCTGTTCTGGCCAGTTCACGTATCACTGTATATTATAATATGTTTTTTTTAGGATACTGCTTTAAATATTTAGTTATATATGAAGTTATTTCCTGAGACCCTCTGGATGCTATCGTTTCGTCACAAACGTACATGTAACCTATTTTGTTGGCGACATCGTGCACGCCTTGTACACATTTCGTCTATAATAAGCTGCGTTTTTCAAGTGAATAACGTGCTCACAAACCAGATCAGCTCTTTTGCGTTCTTCTGTCTCAACGTCTATGAACTCTTTGTATCTGTCATACGTTTTACAAGTATTTTTCCGAGGTGCATGGAAACGCAAATTAAATTCATTATTGAATACAGTTCTAAAAAATTCTTTTCTACTGGGTGGATATTTTTCCATATATCATTCGTTATAAATTTTCTTCATTTCCCTATAATTAAACTCTGAACTCAAATATTTTGTATGTGGATTGTTTCGCCTAGAATAATGGCTACGAAAAGAAAGAAATAGAGCTATGCGGTCCCTCACTTTCTGTTCAGAAGTTATTTTGAGTGCATCTAAGTGCTTTCCTTTCAAATCTTCACCAGGAGGTTTGCCAGTTGCCACGCTCTAATAAGTCTTCCATCTCGCACCATGAACGTATCAAAAAAAAAATTGAAATATTTGCGCCACACTGTCTCTCATGCGTATGAAATTCTTGCATATCCTAAAGAATCTTTTGGAATAAATGTTAGTGAATTTATTATTACATAAAAAACAATCGTTAAGTATGAATAATTGTCTTAACTTAAGTAATATTAAGTTGGAGATTAAATTCAATGCTTTTGCAGAGAAATTTAATTGTTAATTGTTAAATATTAGATGATAGTTTGTTTCCTTATTATTATTTAAATTATGTATGTGAACTACATAAATCAATTTCATCATATTATAAAACAAGCATCTACTTTACTACATATATTATACATGTAGACATCAATTTGCTGGCATCGCCTGTTCTCGTATCCGGCGGCAATCTTACGTTATTTATATCCGACAAGTCATCCCGATCATTAAGCTTCCATTTACGACAATGTATTGAATATTTTACATCGAATGTATTTAATCGGTAAATTAATGACAGGACAGACAGCACAGAAGCGAACCGTGCCGAAATTGACTATCTCGCGTATAATCTGACGTTTTATAAATCCGCCCTCGATTCATACCCTAATCCGCGATTAATCACTATCAATATTAATTAGCAGGGCCCGAAACCAACACATCAGGAATCCTTTCAGGCCCTAAATTCAACCGCGACTATACACGTATGGTTCCTGTATAGATATTTACATGTGTGTGAGTGTGTGTGTGTCTGTTTACAACCACGGAACTTCCTCCCCCGCTGTAATTACTAAATATGCGGATTGTACATAAACATGTAATAAGACATATGGGATGTGTACACATTCAAACTTACACCATTCAGGTTGAGATACATTAAGATGTTGAACAATAATTAAGGCAAATATTATGCCGGGGATATGCGGGCCCGAGGAGGCGAACGTATTGTTTGAATTTTGATTATGCACATGCCCGAAAT
The DNA here is from genome assembly GCA_963969525.1 of Ontholestes murinus. Classification (NCBI taxonomy): domain Eukaryota; kingdom Metazoa; phylum Arthropoda; class Insecta; order Coleoptera; family Staphylinidae; genus Ontholestes; species Ontholestes murinus. The sequence continues at coordinate 6,718,339 of OZ018395.1, read as the reverse complement.
ACTTTCGCAGTCGTGGAATGCCGGTTTTGAATCATTTAAATTATTCACGTTTATAATCCCCTTGTGATATTTAGCGATATATTAATTTCCTAATTGACGTAATGGAATTATTTGAGGATTTGGAAGTGATTACGGTAAAAAAAATGTTCAGTGCCCTAGCATATTCTTGAGCTTAGCTAATAAATTGTTTACTGATCAAACATACAATTGACCTAGGTTATGCAAATTGTTCTTACGTACTCTTTGTCTAGGCTAATAAAATACTCATTGCCCTAGAATACTCTTGACCTTGGCTAATAAATTATTTATTGACCAAACACACCCTTGATCTAGGCAATGAAATTATCCATTATCCTAACATACTCTGAACTAAAGGTTATATCTATTATTGACTTACTATCTTCTTTGAAATGTTGGTTTGTTGCCTTCTTTGTTTACTGTAAGTTTCTTTGCTGCTAGTCAGAGCTGTAGTACTTCTACTCCTTTATCTTCTTTTTTAGATTCCTATGCAGAAGCTTTGGCATTAAAATCTCCTGCAATTATGATGTCATCCTTAGTCTTATTTATCTCATTTTCCATCTTGTCAAGGTATCTGTTAAAGACGCTATTTGGTGATATATAATATGTTGTTCGTTTTGGGTTCATAATTTTGCTGGTCGTATCTTGATTGGCATCTGTATGCCATTTTGAAATCTTCAATTTTTCTGTTATATTCGTTTATCAATAAAATATCCGCCCCTTCTTCAACTGCCTCCGCAAAGCTCTGTATATACTCGTTCCTTTTTTGTTTTCTGACTGTATTAAAGGCTTCCAAGTTTTTAATTCCTTCTATATTGACGTTTCCCTCGTTTCTGTCTTCGGTTCATCTTGGGGTAGTTTGTGTTCCGGAATTTTTTACCCGTGGTGCATCCCTCTACCTCCTTAATTCTTTTTTTGTATTGTTAAAACTTGCTATTATCGTTTCCAGTGAGGCCATTTAGTTTGTTATTGTATTTATAGCCTACTATTCTGTACACTATCAGGTCATCTTCTCTTGTTCCTTCCACATCAATTGTGCTTTTCTTTTTTTTGTTGTTGTCGATTCACATGAGTTACTTCTAGTCCTGGTAGTTTGAATTTCAGCTTGATTCTCTTCGGTGATTGTCTTTTCAAGTTCATCGCTGCTGTTACTAGTGATTCTATTCTATTTTAATTCAGTTATTACCACCAATTGAATTTGAAGAGGACGAGTAAACGGAAGTGAGGTATTGAGCCTCCCCCACCATAACAAGGTGTATTCCTTCAGGAAGGAAGTTGACAATAACAGCAACATTTGATAATAACAGCTGACAGTAGTTGACAGTTACAATATTCAGATGATAGATGCTAAGCGTAGTGAATAATTGACATTCAAAACTTGATATTGCAAGTTAACAAACAGAATAAACAATTGACAGTTTATAGTTGGAAGTGACAGTAAGAGATAACGATAATAGTTGAAAATGACAGCTAACAGTTACATTTCGCAGTATTAAAATTTGAAAAGTGTAGTTGACTATTGGTAAATTAAAGTTAAAAGAGTCAATTAATAATTGACCATAACAGTGACAGTTGATAATAACAGCTGACAGTATCAGTTGACAGTTATAGTATATAGTTGATAGATGACAAACATAGTTAATTATTGAGTATTAAAACATGTCAATTGGCAGTCGACAGTTAAAAAGCAGCCTAAACAATTGACAGTTTACAGTTAGATGTGACAAACAAGAAACGATGATAGTTGATAATGACTGCTAACAATTACATTTTGCAGTTGACAGTTTAAAAGTGTTTTTAACAATTTACAATTAAAAGTTGAAAAAGTCAATTAATAAATGGCAGTTTACAAACAGTTGACAGTGACAGTGACCGTTGATAATGACAGCTGACAGTTGCAGTTGATAGTTACAGTAAGCAGCTGATAAATTGCAAACATTGTGAATAATTGAGTATTAATTGAGTATTCAACTCGAAACGACAATTGGCAGTTGAAAATTTTTACCAGCAGAGTAAACAATTAACAGTTAACAGTTGGAAGTGACAGTAAAAAAAAACGATGATAGTTGACAATGACAGCTAGCAGTTACAGTTAGCAGTTGGCAGTTGAAAAGCGTAGTTAATAATTGACAATTAAAAGTCAAAATCAATTTATAGTTGACAGTTTAAAAGTAGTTGATAGTAACAGTGACATTTGAAAATGACAGCTGACAGTATCAGTTGACAGTTAACAGTTTACAAACAATTGACAATTTCAATGACATTTGATAATGCCAGCTGACAGTAGCAGTTGACAGTTATAGTAGGCAGTTGATAGTGAATAATTGAGTATTAAAACTTGAAATGTCAGTTGACGGTTGGAAGTAACAGCAAGAGATAACGATGGAAATTCGCAATGACAATTGGCAGTTGACTATTAAAAAGAGTAGTTACCAATGACATGAAATTGAAATACCAATTGGCAGTTGACAGCTAACAAACAAAGTAAATCATTGACAGTTTACATTTGGAAATCACAGTAAAAGATAACGATAATAGTTGACAGTGACATCTGACAGTTACAGTTCGAAGATGATTGTTCAAAAGTGTAGTTAACACATGACAATTAAAAGTTGAAAGAGTCAATTAATAGTTGACAGTTTACAAGTAGTTGACAGTACAGTTGATAATGACACCTGACAGTAACAGTTGACAGTTATCGTAGTAATATGATAGATGACAAGCATACTGAATAATTATGTATTAAAATTTGAAATGCCACGTAGCAGCTGATAGTTAACAAGCAGAGTAAACAATTGACAGTTAACATTTCGAAGCAATAGTACGAGATAACGATGATAGTTGACAATGACAGCTTAAAGTTACAGTTATTAATAATTAAAAGTTGACTGTCAGTTAATAGTTGGCAGTTTACAAGCATTTGACAGTAACAGTGACAGTTGATAACGGAAGCTGACAATACCAGTTGACACTTACGGTAGGCAGTTGATAGATGGCAAACATAATAAAAAATTGAGAAATAAAACTTGAAATTCAATATGCAGTTGACAGTTAACACGCAGAGTAAACAATTGACAGTTAAAAGTTGAAAGTGACAGTAATTGATAATGATAATAGTTGACAATGACAGCTGATTGTTACAATTGGCAATTGACAGTTGAAAACTGTAACTAACAATTGATAATTAAAAGTTGAAAGAGTTCATTAATACTTGACAATTTACAAGAAGTTAATAGTAACATTGACGGTTGATAATGACAGCTGACCGTAGCAGTTAACAGTTACAGTAGGCAGTTGATAAATAATAAACATAGTGAATAATTTAATATTAAAACTTGAAATGCCATTTGATATTTGACAGTTAACAAGTAGAGTAAACAATTGACAGCAGTTTACATTTGGAAGTAACAGTCACCATTTCTTCGCCTGAAGAAGCCACAGTGTGGCGAAACAATTGTTGCATCATATTCAAACAAATAAAAGTTTTTGAAAATTAAAAAAGTAAATTTTTTCAACCACCTATTATAAAAAAGTGCTTTTACTTTAATACTTAACAAGTAACAGTAAGAGAAAACGATTATAGTTTACAATGACAGCTGATAGTAAAAGTTGACAGTTGACAGTTGGAAAATGTAGTTAAAAATTGATAACTAAAAGTTAAAACAGTCAGTTAATAGTTGACAAGCTGTTGACAGTAACAGTGACAGTTGATAATGACTACTGAAACTAGCAGTTAACATTTACGGCAGGCACTTGATAGTAAATAATTAAGTATTAAAACTTGATATGTCAATTGGCAGTTGAGTAAATAATTACCAGTTTAGAGTTGAAAGTGACAGCAAAAGATAATAATTACAGTTGACAATGACAGCTGACACTTACAGTTGGGAATTGACAATTGAAAAGTTTTATTTGTCAATTGTAAATTAATGTTGACAGAATCAGTAAATTGTTGACAGTTTACAAGGAGTTGAGGGTAACAGTGACCGTTGATAATGACAGCTGACAGTTACAGTAGGCAGTTTATATATGACAAGCATAGTGAATAATTGAGTATTAAAACTTGAATTCTCTATTGGCATTGACATATAACAAGCAGAGTAATCAATTGACTGTTTTCAGTTGAAAGTAGCAGTAAGAGATAACGGCTATAGTTGATAATGACAGTTGACATTTACAATTAACAGTTGGCAGTTTAAAAGTGTAGTTAACACTTGACAATTAAAAGTTGAAGGAGTCAGTTAATAGTTGACAGTTTACAAGCAATTACTTGACAATTAAAAGTTAAAGGAGTCAGTTAATAGTTGACAGTTTACAAGCAGTCAACATTTGATAATGACTGCTGACAGTAGGTAGTTGACAGATGACAAGCATTGAGAATAAAGCAATATTAAAACTTGAAATGTCAATTGGAAGTTGACATTTAACAAACAGATTGTCAGTCCACAGTTAGAAGTAATAATACGAAAAAACGATGATATTTGACAATGACAGCTGACACTTACAGTTGGCAGTTGACAGTTGAAAAGTGTAGTTAACCATTGACAATTAAAAATTGAAAAAGTCAATTAATATTTGACAGTTTACAATCAGTTGGCAGTAACAGTGGCAGTTGATAATGACAGCTGACAGTATCAGTTGATAGTTACAATATATATAAATTACAAGCATAGTGAATAATTGAGTATTAAAACTTGAAATGTCAATTGGCAGTTGGCAGTTAACAAGCATATATAATTAAGAGTAAATAATTGACAGTTTACAGTTGGAAGTAACAGTACGAGATAAGGGCAATAGTTGACAATGACACTTGATAGTAAAAGTTGGCAGTTGATAGTTGAAAAGTGTCTTGATAATTTAAAGTTGAAAGAGTCAATCAACAGTTGTCAGTTTACAAGCAGTTGACAGTAACAATGACATTTGATAATGACAGCTGACAACAGTAGTTGACATTTACAGTTTTTAGTTGATAGATGACAATCATAGTGAATAATTGAGTATTAAAGCTTCAAATGTCAATTGACTGTTGACAATTAACAACCAAAGTAAAAAATTGACAGTTCACAGTTGGAAGTGATAGTGAGAGATAATGATGATAGTTGAAAATTATTGTTGACAATAGCTTTTGGCAGTTACTGTACGCAGTTGATAGATGACAAGCATTGTGAATATTTGAATATTAAAATTTGAAATGTCAATAAGCAGTTGACAACAAAGTAAACTGTAAATTGACCGTTTACAGTTGGAAGTGACAGTAAGAAAAAACGATGATAATTGCAATGACAGCTAACAGTAACAGTTAGCAGTTGACAGTTGAAAAGTGTAGTTAATAATTGAAAATTAAAAGTTAAATGATTCAATTAATAGTTGACAGTTTATAAACAGTTGACATCAGTTACAGTAAGCAGTTGATAGATGACATGCATACTGAATATTTGAGTATTAAAACTTGAAATGTCAATTGGCAGTTAACAGTTAACAAGCAGAGTAAACAATGGAAAGTTTACAGTTTTAAGTGACAGCAAAAGTAATTGAATATTACAACTTGAAATGTGAATTGGCAGTTGGCAGTTTACAAACATAAATAATTAAGAGTAAATAATTGACAGTTTAGAGTTGGAAGTAACAATAAGAGATAAGGATGATAGATGACAATGACAGCTTCTAGTAAAAGTTGTTAGTTGACAGTTGAAAGGTGTGTTGATAATTTAAAGTTGAAAGAGTCAGTCAACAGTTGTTAGTTTATAAGCAGTTGATAGTAACAGTGACATTTGATAATGACAGCTGACAACAGTATTTGGCATTTACAGTAGACAGTTGATAGATGACAAGCATTATGAATAATTAAGTATTAAAGCTTCAAATATCAATTGGCAGTTGACAGTTAACAGCCAAACCAAACAATTGACAGTTTACAGTTGGAAGAGACAGTGAGAAATAACGATGCTAGTTGAGAGTTGGCAGTTAAAGTTTAAACTATGTACTTAGCAAATAACAATTAAAAGTTGATGAAGTCAATTAATAGTTGACAGTTTACTTTTGATAGTTAGAGTAGACAGTGATAGATGACAAACATAGTGAATAATTGAGTATTAAAGTTTCAAATATCAATGGGCTGTTGACATTTAATAACCTGAGTAAATAATTGAAGTTGAAAGAGTTAATTAATACTTTACAATTTACAAGAAATTAATAGTAACATTGACGGTTGATAATGACAGCTGACAGTAGCAGTTAACAGTTACAGTAGGCAGTTGATAAATAATAAACATAGTGAATAATTTAATATTAAAACTTGAAATGCCATTTGACATTTGACAGTTAACAAGTAGAGTAAACAATTGACAGCAGTAATGTAGTTAAAAATTGATAACTAAAAGTTAAAACAGTCAGTTAATAGTTGACAAGCTGTTGACAGTAACAGTGACAGTTGATAATGACAGCTGATAATAGCAGTTCACAGTTACAATAGGCACTTGATAAATGACAAGTACAGTGAATAATTAAGTATTAAAAAACAAGTGACAGTAGTATATAACGATGATAGTTGACAGTAGCAGCTGATAGTAAAAGTTGACAGTTACAGTTGAAAAGTGTAGTTAACAATTTACAATTAAAAATTGAAAAAGTCAATTAATAGTTGACAGTTTACAAACAGTTGGCAGTAACAGTAACAGTTAATAACGACAGCTGACAGTAGCAGTTAAAAGAGGTGATAGCTGGCAAGCATATTGACAAATTGAGTATTAAAACTTGAAATATCAATTGGCAGTTGATAATTAACAAGTTGACAGTTTATAGTTGAAAGTGAGAGTAACAGATAACGATGATAGTTGACAATGACAGCTGATAGTAAAAGTTGACAGTTACAGTTGAAAAATGTAGTTTACAATTGACCATTAAACGTTGAAATAATTAATTAATAGTTGAGAGTTTACAAGCAGTTGACAGTAACAGTGACAGTTGATAATGCCAGCTGACAGTAGCAGTTGACAGCTACAGCAGGCAGAATAAACAATTGACAGTTTACAGTTAGAAGTGACTGTAAGAGATAATGTTGATAGTTGACAATCACAACTGACAGTTACAATTGGCAGTTGACAGTTGAAAAGCGTAGTTAACACTTGACAATTAAAAGTTGAAATAGTGAGTTAATAGTTGATAGTTTATAAGCAGTTAACAGTTGAAAATGACTGCTGACAGTAACAGTTGACAGATGACAAGCATTGAGAATTAAGCAGTATTAAAACTTGAAATATCAATTAGCAGTTAACAGTTAACAAGCTCAGTAAACAATTGACAGTTGGTAGTGACAGTACGAGATAACGATAATAGTTGACAATGACAGCTGACAGTTACAGTTGGCAGTTGACAGTTGAAAAGTGTAGTTAACAAATCATAATTAAAAATTGAAAAAGTCAATTAATAGTTGATAGATAACAAGCATAGTCAATAACTGACTATTAAAACTTGAAATACCATTTGACAGTTGACAGTTAACAGGTAGAGTAAATAATTGACATTTTACAGTTGGAAGTTAAAGTAAGATATAACGATGGTAGTTGACAATGACAGCTGATAGATGACAGTTGAAAAATGTAGATAACAATTGATAACTAAAAGTTAAAACAGTCAGTTAATAGTTGACAAGCTGTCAGCAGTAACAGTGACAGTTGATAATGACAGCTGACAGTAGCAGTTGATAATTACAGTAGGCAGTTAATAAATGACAAGTATAGTGAATAATTATGTATTAAAACTTAAAATGTCAATTGATAGTTGACAGTTAACAAGCAGAGTAAACAATTGGAGGTGACAGTAAGAGAACACGACGATAATTGATAGTAACAGCTGACAGTTACAGTTGGCAGTTGACAATTGAAAAGTGTAGTTAACAATTGATAATTAAAAACTGAATGAGTCAATTAATAGTTGACAGTTTACAAGCAGTTGACAGTAAATGTGACAGTTTATAATGACAAGTAACAGTAACAGTTGACAGTTACAATATGCAGTTGATAGATGACAAACATAATTGAGTATTAAAACTTAAAATGTCAATTGGCAGTTGATAGTTATAAATCAGCGTAAACAATTGACAGTTTACAATTAGAAGTGACAGTAAGAGAAAAAGATGGTAGTTAATAGGGACAGCTGCGAGCGACAGCTACCGACTTCAGTTTATAGTACTAATTCATAGTAACAGTTGATAACGACAGCTGACTGTAACAGTTGACAGTTGAGAGTCGATATTTATTGTTGGGAGTTGATAGTTCACAAGTACAACAAGTGCAGTGAACGATTGAAAATCAAAGTTTAAAAGTATCAGTTGAGAATTGACAGTTAATAAGCAGAGTAAATACTTGTTAGCTGACTGTTTAGAGTGGCAGTTGACAACAACATTTACAATTGGTAATTGATAGTTGAACAGCACCAAAAATTACAAATTGACAATTAAAACTGCATTTGGCAGTTCATAAATAACAAACACAGTGGAAAGTTGATAGTTGGCAGTTATAAAAGAGAGTAACAGATAGTAGTGATAGTTAAAAATTACAACTAATAGTGGCAGTTGATATTGTCAATTGATAGTGAAATCTAATACTGATAGTTTATAGTGACAGTTGGCAGTTGTCACAGATATTTGAGAGCCGACAGTTAAAGTTGGATGTTTATAGTTGACAAGTATAGTGGACAATTAACAATTGTCAGTTAAAAGTGATGGTTGACATTTGACAGTTAACAACTAGAGTCAACAATTGATACTTAGAGTTAAAAATTGCAGTTGACTGCAACAGTTGAAAGTTAAGATTTATAATTGGAAATTTATAGTCACAAGCACAACGAACAATTTAAAAGTTAAAAGTGATAAACACTTAATAGTTAACTAGCGCAGTGAACAATTAACAGCTAATAAACAAAAACGACAGTTACAGATAACGATCATAGTTGACATAGTCACCTGGTAGGGTCAGTTAATAATGACCGATTATAGTAACATTTGACATTGATTATTTATAAGCTAGCAGCTGACAATAACAGTTGACAGTTGAGAATCGATAATTACAGTTGGTTGATAATAGTTGACAAGTTTAATGAACAATTGACAATTAAATGTTGAAAGTATCAGTTAACTATTGAAACTTAACAACCAGAGTAAATACTTTATAGCTGACAGTTTAAAATGAAAGTTGACAGCAACACTCACAATTGGTAATTGATAGTTAAAAAGCACAAATAAAAATTACAAATTGACAATTAAAACTGCACTTGGTAGTTCATAGTAACAAACACAGTGAATTTTGACAGATGATAGTTGGAAGGGATAATGACAGATAATAACAGTTAACAATAATAACTAGTGGTGATAGTTGAGTGTCAATTGATAACTACATCTAACAGTGATAGTTGATAATAATAATTGACAGTTGAAAGTTACATTTGTTACAGATATTTTAGAGCCGACGTTTACAGTTGAACGTTCATTGGTTGACAAGTATGGTGGACAATTGAGAGTTAAAATTGATAGTTGGCAGTTGACAGTTAACAATTGATAGCTCAGATTTAAAATTGATAGTTTACCGCAACAGTTGAAAGATGAGAGTTATAATTGGAAATTGATAATCACAAGCACAACGAGCAATTGCAATTTGACAGTAAAAAGTGAGAGGTAGTTAATAGTTAACTAGCGCAGTAAACAATTAACAGCTGATAGATAAAAAATATAGTTACAGATAACGATAATAATATACTCTGTAAGCTGGTACGGACAGTTAGTAATGACAGATTATAATAACAATTGACAGTGACAATTGATAAACTGGCAGCTGACAATAACCTTTGACAGTCGAGAATCTATAGTTGGTTTTGGATAGTTGACAAGTTGAACACTGCAGAGTATATACTTTTTAACTATCAATTAATAATAGCAATTGACAGCAATAGTTACAATTATTAATTGATAGTGGCAAGCATAACTAACAATTGCTTATTATATCCTGATAATGAATGGTACAGGTCACCCATGTAATTGCTGATTCACATTAACGTTATTGCTCTCTTGCTATTGCTAGTTCGTACTCAACCTTCTGCGCCCCTCGTTGGCGTTTACAAGATGTTCGTTGAAAGTAATTTCAAGGAAAGTAGAAAAAAAGTAAATCGAAATCATAATTCAATAGAATCGTTATACCTTAAGCATGTCAACTGTTTTTAAACTTCGGTGATTATGCATAATTCGCGTTGCAAATTGCCTAATGCCATAATAAAATTAAAATGCCGGGATAAAAAAAGGGGGGGAAAATTTCGAGCCCTTCCAAAAACATCCACCTTAAAATCCCTGTACAACGACAAAAAAAGCCGCCCGCCCAGTGTAGCGCACCCGCCGTCCAATTTGCATAAAACGGCCCATTTTTTCATATAATGCCGAATCAAGATGGGATCTTGAGTAGACAAAAAAAAAACGAGCGAGGGGGCGGCGAACGCTCTGCCACCCCCGCGGGCGGGCGGTCCTCCTCGCGTTTAGTGAAACGATCTCGCATGATTGATGGCGCATTGTAATACTTTAAAATCGATTCATCCGATAAGGTCATGCGGCCGTTTTTGTGCGTCGCAAAAAGGACGCCCAATCAAGCGCCCGCCACCGCCAGGAACTATAAATATGGGGCCTCGGGGGTGGGTGGATGGCACACGACGCACACGCACACACATTACCGGCTTGAACTTGCTAAGATAGCAAGATATCAGATCAATATCGCCCATTTTGGGAACAATTTGCAGCGTTCCGAACTAGATTTATAATAGGATGTTGACAGAATGCTTGCGCGCCCCCCGCCCCCAGACAGTGATTTACGCTTATTAAGAAATTATTGCATCTCGCGTAATTGCCCGTTTGGGGGACTTCATTAATCACGACTTTGTGGTTAATACTTTTTTAGCATGATTAATTTGATCAAAGTTTTATAATTTTGCACCTTAAAAAATAACATGTTATATATTTGCACCGTGCGAGAGAGAAGCTGCCGGATGTGTGCTAACATTCTCAGATGTATTTCAGCTGTCTGTGTTCTAATTTGCGCCTTGCTGGTATTGAATGTGCTTTTTATGTAAGTGATTACAATGTTTAATAAACGATGCATTTATTTCTTACTTAACCCGTGGCGAAACAAGTGATAATAATTGATTTATAAAAAACAGATTAAAAATAATTAGAAGAAAACAATCTGTTAAAAAAATAAAACAAAAAAAACAAAGTAGAAACATCTTCCAAAATAACGATCAAAATTTGTTAATAAAAAGTATAGATTTCTCAAAGATGAAAGAAAAAAAGATAATATTTTCAAACAAAACACTGTTAAACAAACAATTAAATAAACAAACAAAAATAATAAAATTTTCTTTAAAGAAAAAATACAATGTAATTGATTTAGAAAATGGAATGAAAAAAAAAACTGATTAAACTTTTAACCAAAATAAATTTGACATTTCTTAAAGAAGAAAAAAGAAACAGATAAAAATTGCAAGCAATAAGAAACAACTAAACAAACTTGTGAAATGTGAAAATACATAAAACTATAAAACTTATATAATTTTACAAAAATAAACAATAATAATTAACATTTATTAGAAACATTTAACATTTCTCAAAGAAAAAACAAATGATTTCTTATGAACAAATTAAAATCGAAGAAAAAATTCTGTTAAGAAATTGGAATTTGCTAAGAAATTAAAACTTTTATAAAATAAAATTATTTTGAATATTTTAAACCTTTAATATCATTAGAACCTTTAAAATGGTCAGAACTTTTTAAGTAATAAAAACTACAGAAATTTAATTTATTTTAGAATATTGATAAAACATTAACTTTAATCTTGATAATATTTCGAATAATTAGAATCTTAAAATCATTAGAATCATTAGAATCTTCAGAATCTTAAGAATCTTTCGAATCTTTAGAATCTTTAGAATCCCTAGAATCGTTTGAATAATTAGTATCTTTAAAATATTTAATTAAATCTTTAGAATCATTATAGTTTTTAGAATCTTTAAAATTGTTAGATGTTTTTAAATTTCCAATTTAAAATATAAGCAACATAAAGTTTAAAAACTATTCTATAGTATATTGAGAAATCATTAACATTAGTATTAAAGTCCATTAAAATCTCTTAAGAACATATTTTAAGTTTTAGAATTAGTAAAAATCTTTAAAATCTTTAAAATTGTTGTTATTTATAAATTTAAAACTTTTATAATAGCGAGAAAACATTAAATTTTCAAGTTAAAATACAGTTTAGTAATTTTTAAATGTTTAGGATATTGAGAAATCATTAATTTTAATTTTTAGAGTTCATTCGAATCTCTTAAGAACATCTTTTAGATTTTCGAATCTGTCGAATTTTTAGAATCTTTAAAATTTTAAAATTTATAGAATCTTTAAAATCTTTAGAATCATATAGAATTTAAAATTTTATATAATAAGTGACATAAAAAAAAGAGAAAACATTAACTTTAATCTTTACAATAATTAAAATCTCTTAAGAATTGTTTTTTTTAAGTTTTGCAATCTTTAAAACATTTTGTTTTCAAAATTTCCAAAACATTTAGCTTTATATTTCGCTCTACATTTGCAATTTTTAGAATTGCATGTAACCTTTATTAAACTAGTAATTTATTCATATGTTCTGATTTGAGTACATCAAATTTTAATAATATTAGTATTTAGAATTTTATGTTTTTGCAATTATTAATTGTTTTAGTATAATAATATTGAAATCTCTCCTTTTTTATTCTTAAATTATTTTAAGAATTATTATTTGATTTCTCGGACTACAAATATTAAAATCTTAGGAATGATAAACTTCTAATCTCGGTCTCATCAAGTCTTGAAAATATTTTTGTAATCTATTTTAATTTATAATTCTTTAACAACTTTATATATTTTTTTTTTAAATCAATAGAATCTTTATAATATTAGTCTATTAAGAATCTCTAGAATTTTTGGATTCCTAAATAAAGATCCAAATCTTTAAAATCTTAAAACAATTCCAAACTTTAGATTTTTAAATTCTTACGAATCGTTAGAATCCTTACAATCTTTACAATATTTATAATCTTTAGAATTTTTAAAATCTTTAGAATCGTTAGAATTGTTAGAATCTTCGAAATCTTAAGAAACTTTAGAATCTTAGTAAATAATTGATAAATAATTGATGAAAGTTTAGGGTAAGAAAAACAAAATTTTACAAAAACAAAATCGATTCAAATTTGTTGAATAGAAAGCTAAAATTGTTAAAGTTTTAAAGTGAAAACGGGTAAAAATTTAAAGGAAACCTAAACACGACAAAATTAATAAAGTTTCTTTAAAAGTTTCAACTAAAATTACAAATAAAGAAAATTTATCAAATAAATCATTGATAATAGAAAAAAAAATCAAATAAAAATAGTAAGATAAAAACACTATTACTAAAGATAAAAATAAAGAATGAAAATATTGAAACAATTTAAATTGCAATTCAAAGAAGAAATACATGATTGAAAAAATTAAATTTTTAAAAGAAATCATTAAAATTTAGAAAATAATTTGAGAAAAAAATAATTTAAATTTGCCAATTGCAATAAAAAAGATATAAAAAACTAAAAACAACAAAATTGAAGAAAACTTCTTAAAAAAAACAATGTTTTAAAGAATTCATTCATTTAAGAAACAAAAATAACTTTGCAAGAGAAGCTTTTGAAAAAAATGTTTAGAAAAAGCTGTCGATGTTTGATAAAACAAAAAAATAAACAATAAAAATCATTTATCTCTAGGAAGAAATAATTTATCAATAAAAAATAGATTCAATTGAAAGTAAAAAGCTGATATAATTTACAATTAAAAGTTGCCAAGAAATAAAAATGTTTTAGGCATAATAAAATTGATGAAATGTCAACATAAAAAATGTTATAATCAAAAAATAATTGATTTCGAAAAAAATATAAATGACATTTTGTAGCAAATAAAAGATTTGAATGAATGAAAGAAGAAAATCTCATACAAAATACAATTAAAATTAGCAAAGAAGACATAAATAAATTGATGAAATTTTAACATAAAAACAGTAGAAATGATTGATGTAGAGAAGATAAACAAATGATATTTACAGCAATTTAAAATCTGCAGAAAAAACAACAGAAATTTGCCACAGAAAACAACAAAATTTTTTTCGCAAAACAACTGTATTTAAAAAAAACAATTTAAAATTCCCAAAAAAGAAATAATTTATCTAGAAACAAACATAAAACTAATAGACTATATTTAGAAAAAGTAAAATAAAAATAAGTTATTTGAGATTTATAAAATTAGATATGAAATAGCAAGAGAAACAATTAACAAATAACCGATTGAAATGTGACCAAATACTAAAACAATAAAGTTTATATAATTTTATAAAATCAAAAAAATATTTATTAGAAACGTTTGAGATTTCTCAACAATAATATAATTGATTTATAAAAAAACAGATTAGAATGGAAGCAATTTGTTCAAAAAAACTAACTAAAATTTACTAAGAAGAAAAAAAAATAGAAAAGATTGAAGAAACTTACGCAAAAAAAATTTAAATTAGTAAAAATTATTTATATAGACAAGATAAACAATTAAAATTTAGAGAATTAATTGATTTAGACAACAGAAATGCTTACTATAAATTTGTAAGAACAAAAAAAACAATAAAAATCAGAGAAGGAACAATTGCCAAAAAAGGAAATTGTCGAATTTTACCAATAAAAAAAAAACAAATAAAGTGTGTTAAAAACTGAAGAAATTTGGACAAGATGAAATAATTGGTTTGATTTATTTAAAAAATATCTGAAAATTGTTAAAAACAATTAAAACTTTTCAAAGAAGAAATAATTAATTTAGAAATTTAAAAAAAAAACAGATTAAAACAAAGAAATAATAAAAATTTGCCAAAACAAGTGGATTTTTTTTAAGTAAAATAAAAATAATTGACTTGATTTGTTTAAAGTAAACATAAAGTCACAAAAAAAACAATTATAAATTATAACTTAGAAACAACAGATCTAAAAGTGATTATACATAAAAAGAATAAAATTGATATAATTTTACAAAAACAAAAATAATTGGTTTGATTTATTTGAAAATAAGAAAACAATTGATTTCTGATAAATAAATTAAAATAGAAGAAAAAAATCTGTTATTTATTTACTTATTTATGTTTAGTCTTCTTTCTTGAAAATTACAAATATTACAAATCAATAAAATTAAATTTAAATTAAAATTAAAATTAAAATTTGACATACGTCAAATTTTCGGCAAAGGGATCAAGGGCGGAGTTCACAAATAAAAATTGTTTTGTTCCGCCCAAACCCTAAAAACAATTGAAATTTGCTAAGAAAAATAAAAGATTCGAAAAAGTTAAAATTTCTAAAACAAGTGAAAGCAGATAAAAATTTCGAGCAAAAAGCAATTTAAGTTTGCCTTTAAAGAAAATCTAAAAACAAGAAAATTAATCAAATTTCTTTAAAACTTCAACTAAAATAAAAAATATAAAAAATAAATTCTTAAAGAAATATTTAATTTACAAATCAAAAATTCTAAGAACATAAAAATAAAAAAATAAAACCCTGTCAATACAAGAATTTGTCAAAAACCCTTTAAGATATAAATTGAGGGAATATTACTAAAATGGAAAAAACAAAGTATTAAAAACTATTGAAATTAGTTAAAGAAGAAAGAAATGACTTAGAAAAATGAAGAATTTGTTAAAGAAACCATTAAAATTTCCAAAAAACTTTAAGACAAAATAAAAATCTTTTACAAAAAAATGAACAACATTTCTTTATAGAAAAGTTTAAAAAAAATTAAGAAGAAAAAAAAAACACATAAAAAATTGCAAGCAAAATAAAAAAAATATAACTGTTAGAAACCCAATTGAAATTTGCAGAAACAAACGAACAAAGTATTAAACATTATTGAAATTTATCAAAGAAGAAAGAACTGACCTAAAAAAATGAAAAATTAGTTAAGGAAACCATTTAAATTTCCAAGAAACTTAGAATAAAAACCTTTTACAAAAAAAATGAACAAAATTTAAAGTTAAAATTAAAGTTAAAATTTTATAAAGAAGAAAAAACAGATAAAAATTGTAAGAAAAATAAAAAATAAATAACTGTTAAGAACCCGATCAAAATTTGCCAATTCCAAGCAAAAGAATAATATTAAAAAAACTACAAACCACAAAATTGATAAAATTTTCTAAAAAAAAATTAAAATCACAAATGATTTTTTTTTAAATTAGAAAACAATAAAAATCTGATGATAAATTTAAGAACAAAAAAAATATTTGAAAATTTGCCAAGAAAGGAATTTTTCAAAAAGGAGAAACAATTATAAAATTTATCCAAAAAAGAATTAAAATGTATTAAAACTTGTAGAAATTTTACAATGATAAATAATTGTAAGAACAATAAAAAACAGATCTCAAATCTCAACTTGATAATTTACCAAAAAATAAAATGATTGAAAATTTATTTATTTACTTTCCGTTCGTCTCCTTTCTTAAAAATACACTTTACAACAAATTATTAAAAACATTATATATAAAATTTTGGTCGAAATAAGCACGGGTGGAGTTCACAATTAAATGTTCCTCCACTCAAACCCAATCCACCATAATGATGTTAAAGCAGCCAGAATTCTTCTTCACATTTGGAGTATTTGATTTCTGTTGATAAATTTAAAAAAAAACAATAGAATTGATAAAAATTGACATTTATTAAAAACAGTTAATAGAAAAAATCAGATTAAAATAAACGAAAAAGGGTCTGATATAAAACACAATTTTAAATTGCCAAGAATGTAACGACATACGATAATAAAATTGATGAAATTTTAACATAAAAAATATAGTAAAAACAGTAGAAATAATTGAAGTAAAAATGATAAACCAATGATATTTGACAGCAATTAAAAACCTGTAAAAGAAAGAACTGAAATTTGTCAAAAGAGAACTTAAAATGGAAAACCAAACAAAAATCACAAAATTTTCTTTGCAAAAACGACTGAAATTTCTTAAACACGATTAAAACTTCTCAG
Organism: Ontholestes murinus; assembly: GCA_963969525.1. Taxonomy (NCBI): domain Eukaryota; kingdom Metazoa; phylum Arthropoda; class Insecta; order Coleoptera; family Staphylinidae; genus Ontholestes; species Ontholestes murinus. The sequence goes on along the minus strand of OZ018395.1, from coordinate 6,701,228 downwards.
AGGAGAAATAATTTATTTAGAAATAAACAAAAAATCAGATGAAAAATTGAAAAAATAAAGAAACAATAAAAAAATTTCAAAATATATTTAATAAATTAAAAAAAGTAAAATAAAAATAATTTATTTGATTTATAAAAAGTAGTTATGAGTTAGCAAAAGAAACAATTAATAATCTTAACTAATAGCCGATTGAAATGTGACAAGGCACAACAATAATAAAATTTTACAAAAACAAAAAAATATTTATTAGAAACATTCGACATTTTTCAAAAAGGAAATAATTGATTTAAAAAGGAAGAACGAGTTGGTTCAAAAAAACCAATTGAAATTTGCTAATAAGAAACTGACAATAAAAACTTAATGAAACTTAAGCAAAAAAAAAAATAATAATAATAAACATCTTTATTTACAGAAAAAAAAAGAAAATAATTTACATATAATTAACAAAATGACAATGGAATTATATAATAATTTATTTTTCCTGTCAAACGGCTATCGACCCGCGGTCTTTCAGCCTGGAGTTATCTGTCTTACAAACGTCATGATTGCTAATGTCTAACGGAATTAGCAATCATGACGTTTGTAAGACAGAAATAAATAATTTTGTTAAAAATTTCTAAAATAAAAAATTATTTATATAGAGAAGGTAAACAAAACAAATTAAAGAATTAATTGATTTAGAAAACAATAATGCTTAATACAAATTTGTAAGGACAAAACAAACAATTAAAAATGAGAGAAGGAAAATTTGTCAAAAAAGTAAATTATCGAATTTTGCGAATTAAAAAAAAGACAAATAAAATGTGTTAAAAACTGAAGAAATTTTACAAAGATAAAATAATTAGTTTGATTTATTTAAAAAGAAGAAATCAATGATTTCTGTTAAACAAATTAAAATCGAAGAAAAAAAATATGTTATTTATTTATTTATTTAACTTTAGCCTTCTTTCTTGAAAATTGCAAAAATTACAAGCCAATAAAATTAAAAAAAAAAAACATATTAAATTTTGGGCGAAAGAAGCACGAGCGGAATTTACAAGTAAAAATCGTGTTTTTTTCACTCAAAACCTAAAAGCAATTGAAATTTGCTAAGAAAGGTACAAGATTTGAAAAAAGTTAAAATTTCTAAAAGAAGTAAAAGCAGATAAAATTGCGAGCAAAATAAACAATTTAAGTTTGCCTTTAAAGCAAATCTAAAAACTATAAAAATGGTGATGTGGCCATCATAATACTTTCCCTATATTTTTCTCGAAAACTATGAGGTTATTCTTAATTACTTGCTCAATTTTAAATTATTTATATTCACTTCTTATATAAATTTATTATTAGTTTTTAAATAATTAAAATGAAAAACTCTTTAAAGTGGAAATTCAATGCAGTTATCATTTGGGCGGTCTGAAAAAATTATAAAAACACTTGCTATCGGCTTGAAACTTTCAAAATATATTCAGAATACATGTGGGAATGTTGCTGCTTAAAAAAATCAAAAGTTTGCTGTAAGATCTTTTAATCATTTTACGTCAAATTAAAAGGACGTTAAGAAAATTGCAATCATATATTTGACAGTGTTAAAAAAATATAAGAAAAATTGCCATCGACTTGAAACTTTTTGAATATATTCATAATACATTTGAGAATGCTTAAAAGAATCAAAAGTTTGATTTTAGATTTTTTAATAATTTTACGTCAAATGAAAGAGCAGTTAACAAAATTGCAATTATAATTTTGACGGTCTGAAAAAAATATATAAACAATTGCTATCGACTTGAAACTATCTAAATATATTCAAAATACATGTACAAAAGTTGCTGCCTAAAAAATCAAAGGTTTCTTTTTAGTTTTTTCATTATTTTTACGTCAAATGAAAGAGACGTTAAGAAAATTACAATCATAATTTTGATGGTCTGAAAAAAATATAAAAACAATTGCCATCGTTTTGAAATTTTCTAAATATATTCAGAATACATGTACAAATGTTGCTGCTTGGAAAAATCAAAAGTTGATTTTAGATTTTTAAATAATTTTAGGTCAAATGAAAGAGACGATGAAAAATTGCAATTGTAACTTTCATGGCCTGAAATAGTATAAAAACAATTGCTACCGACTTGAAACTTTCTAAGTACATTCAAAATACATGTAGGAATGTTGATGCTTAAAAAGTCAAAAGTTTGGTTCTAGATTTTTCAAATTTTACGTCAATAGAAAGCGACGTTAATAAAATTGCAATCATATATTTGACAGTCTGAAAAAAATATAAAAGCAATTGCTATCGACTTGAAACTTTCTATATATATATATTGAGACTATATGTAGGAATATTACTGCTTAAAAAATTCAAACGTTTGATTTTACATTTTTTTAAATAACTTCACCTCAAATTAAAGAGACGTTAAAAAAATTGCAATAATAATTTTGATGGTCTGAAAAAAAATATGAAAACAATTGCCATCGACTTAAAAATTTCTAAAAATATTTAGAATACATGTAGAAAGTTTCTGCTTAAAAAATTTAAAGTTTGATTTTATATTTTTTACAATAAGAAAAAAAATTCAAAATTTTTAAATTAAGAACAAAAAAAATTTTCAATAAAACTTTAACTTTACTTTAACTTTTTGTTTGTTTGAAAAGTTATGTCTTTCTTTTTCTTAAATTTCAAAATTTGTTTGAATAAATCTATTAAATTTTGCAATAATATTTTGTTTATTTACGTTTTACAACTTTTAATTAAAACCCTCCCTTATGTTTTACTGATTTTAGGGTGGGTTAGAATTTTTTTAAATTTCTAAACGTATCTTTTTTTTAATTTTACAGTTTCCAATAAAATCTTCACAATTTAGAAAGCCGGTTGAATTAAACAATCTTGAAACCTAGAGAAGGAATTAGTGGAAATTTCTTGAATTCTTGAAAAAGTGAGTCTAGATTTTAGAACGAACATTCTCAAAAATCTAAGGCCTCAAAAAAAAAAAAAAATTACTGAAAAATTCCTGAACCCTCAAGAAAAACCTAGATTTCTACAAACAAATTTTCTATAGCCTCCAAGAAAATTTTTGTAATTTAGAAGATAAGAAGATAACCTTGAAATCTGGAGGAGAAATCTGGAAATTTCTTGAACCCTTGAAAAAAAGTATAGATTTCTAAATTAAAATTTTCTAAAAATTCTACAGCCTCCTAGAAATTTAGAAGACCAGTTGAATAAATATAAGAGAAACTACTGAAAATTCTTTAAACGTTCTCTAAAATAAGAAAAGATTTCAAGAGGAAAATTTTCTAAAAAAAATCTAGACCCTCTAAGATAATTTCTGCAATTTAGAAATTTCTAAATAAGTTTATAGCCTCTAGTTGAAACAAAATGTTGAATTCTAGAGAAGCAATTACTGAAATTTACCTGAATTTTCAAAAAGCAGACGAATTAAAAAACATTTAGAACCTGAAAAAAATCTTCGCAATTTATAAGAATAGTTAAAAAAAATAATTAATAAGTTATTGGCCATTTTCTAAACTATAAACTTTTAGAAAAAAAATTCTAGAAAATATTAGGCATTCAAAGAAAATCTTTGCAATTTAAAAGACGACTTCAAAAAAATCTCGAACTCTAGAGAATAAATTGCTAAAAATTTCCTGAACCCTCGAGAAAGTAATCTAGATTTCTAGAAGAAAATTGTAAAAATTCTAGAGCCTCAAAGAAAATCTTTACGGTTTAGAAGACAAGTTGAAAAAATCTTGAAATGTAGAGAAGAAATTACTAAAAATTTCTCTCTCAAAAATAGTCTAGTTTTTAAAAACAAATTTTCTAAAAAAGCCTTCATTTAAATCTTCGCAAATTACTAGAAATTTTCTGAATTTATAAACATTTTTTTTTAATTCTAAAAACATCGCAATTTAAACGACTGCTTGAAAAAAATCTTGATATCTGGAAGAGAAATGAATGAAAAGAGTCTAGATTTCTAGGAACAGATATTCTAGAAAAATCTATAGCCTCCAATCTAAATAAAAGTTACTGGAAATTTCTGAACACTCGAAAAATGTCTAAAGTTTTGGAAAAAAATCATTGCAATTTATACGACAATATTAAAATCTGAAAGAGAAATAACTGGAAACAGTCTCAAAGAAAATTCTATAAATATTAAAGCGAACTTTCTAAAAAACTCCCGAATAAGACCTTTGCTAAAAATTCTGGAAATATGAAGAAGAAATTACTGTAAACTTTTAGAATCCTCCAAAGGCGTTCTAGAAACCTATGAGGAAAACTTGTGAAAAATTCTAGAATCCTCGATCAAAATCCTTTGGAAAGGAAGATGCAAAAAACTTTTAATATGGAGAAGAAATTCCTGAAACTTCTAGAAGCCTCTAAGTAAGTTCTAGAAATTTAGAAAAAATATTCCTAATAAATTATAAAATTAAACAAAATCTTGAAAGTACTTTCTGAAAAATCTAGAACTCTCTAATAAAATATTTGCTAAAAATTTGGAAATATCTATTTATTTATTTATTGGATAAGAAAACGAAATTACTGTAGACTTCTAGAATTCTCAAAAAAGTTTTATAAATCTAAAATGAAATCTATGGATCATCTGAGAAAATTATAGAAAAAGTTAAACAAAATATTGTACAAAAACCACGAAGAAATTTCTATAAATAAATATAAATAATGACTTTCTGAAAAATTTTGAAACTCTTGAATAAAATCTTTGCTTTGTAAAAATTTGTAGAATTCTCGATGAAAATTCTTTGGAAAGGAAGTTGCAATAAAAACTGAAAGTGTGGAGGAGAAATTACAGAAATTTCAAGAATCGTTAAAAGAAAAATTTTTCTGAAAAATTCTAATATTACATTTTTTTCTCACAAGTTAAGAATTTTACGAAAAACATGTCTTAATAAAACTTCAGTTTCTCATTCTCTTTAATTTTTGTTTGAAAAGTTATGTAATATTTTTCAAATTTGGAAAAATATTGAGAAAAATCAAAAAAACGCCTCGAGTAAACATCCACTTCCGGTTTATGAATGTTTACCAAAAGCTTTTTAGTTCCAGTTTTTAACGATAAAATCTTAAGTTTAAAGTTTCATCTCAATCGGATCTTTCGTTTTTGAGATACAGCGCCCACCGACATTTTCATGCACGAAAACAATACTTCCCCTATATATACTTCGTATATAGGGAAAGTAAAAATTAGTCACATTTCTTTAAAACTAACTAAAATTTGAAATAAAATAAATTTCTTAAAGAAATATTCGAATTACAAAAAAAATTAACAAAATTTCTTAATAGAAAAGTTAAAAAAAGTTTTTAAAAAAGAAAAAAGCAGGACTTGAAGTTTAATCAAGACTTTGTGGTTAATGGTAAACCTAACAAAAATCGCAATCAATTTCCAAAATACACACAAACAGCGGAAATAGGAAAATACCAATACGAAGAAAATCACAGCCACTTAACATTCCATTCCGCCCGCGCACAATTCAAATTCGCGTTCACAGTTAAAGTAAAAAAAAAATCGAACAGGGGGCGGACAAATTGAAATACAATTAACCGGCGGGACGACGACAAATTTCCGATGGCCTCCGCCGTTTCCGATCGCAAAGCCGGCGAAAAACTTTAATTGGAATCGGCAAACTACAAACGCTGCATCCACACTAATTAACAACTTCCATAAGTCCGATTCGCCCCGAATTCCGGCCGCCGCGGCAATTAAAGTTGAAACTTAAAGGACTATAAACATTTTATTCGCGTTTTTCGTGTATTAATTTCGAAAGCCGACGCCGCTTTGCAGTAAGTAATTAATTTTATAAGTGTGCGGTACGTTGAATTCCCGTTGGTTAATGAGTTTCGTTTATATTTACATAAATACTTAGAGCGGGTTTTATATCCAACGAAGATGTTCATCAAGATTTACTAACGCCCTAAATGAAACTTCTTCTTGTGGAGGTTGACAACTATTTCAACATAAGATTTCTTATCTGTTGTTGCTCTCATCACATCTTCAAACCCCATCCCTGTCGACTTAGTAATAGTTAATAATTAATTGAAACTTATAACAGACTTAGTAACATTAATAATTGATTGAAACCTATAACACATCTTAACCCTTATTCCATTTTATTAGTAGGTTATTATGTAAACTTGTATTCAAGTTATTTTTAGTGATAAAAGAAATTCAGAATCTTTGCATATTTTCCAATTACCGGCGTCGATTTATTTTTCCGTGTACATCCTTGAAATTTCCACCGCAAATTTCTCATCAATATTCACGAACATCCGCTTTTCAAAGATCCCTCCCCCGTCAGAGAACTAGATTAAAAGACGCAAGTGTGCAAATGAGACAATCATCGCGAAGTTTTAATGACTTCTTGCGGATGAATATTGAAGAGTTGTTTGGATGCTAAACAGACGCCACCAGCACGCACTCGAATCCGCAATACAACTACTCGTCAAAAGCACTACATATTAATAACGGCGAGGTAACCGTGGCCCGATTCGCAGTTGAGTAGAAGCCATTAGCATACAGACCCGTCCTCCACCCTCTCGACAACAATATACCGGAAATCAATCCGATATTTACAAGTTCCCGAATAGATATTACTCTATTAGAAGTCCCTAATGAATGCCTAACTAACTCTTATATTTTACATATGCATACAGAGAGCTCGAGAGCTCTACTTCATAATGCCGTATTTAACTAGCGTGTGTTGGAGCGGGCCGGCGGATTTTAAACTAAACAATGGGGATAGTGATTTACAAATAGATGGGATTTGTGTACACAAGTTGGGAATTAATTGGACGTCATTCATCATCTCAGGAGCGGGCCGCAATAAAACCGAACGAAGGGAACGCCTGGAAAAGTTCAAAGGTGATTGTTCGGAATACCTGGGCTGGGATTGATTTATAATGGGGAGGCATTCGGGCTAATTCGGATCCTTCGTATTTGAACTGCATTATTGATAAGAAGAATCGAATGTTCCTGGAGGGCATTAAATTGCCACGAGAGATTGAATAAATAGCCTTTTAATTGATCGCCTTAATTACTAAAGTTTTACGCTCGTTAATGCAAAATTATACATCTTATCAAAAGGGTATTTTTCAATCTCGCATTCTTTGGTAATTTTCATCAAATAAATATATTTCTTATAATAGAACTTATTGAATTATTAAATATTGAAAATGTTTAAAGACTTGGATGCTTGAAGCCATAACTTTGTCATACATCTTGAAACAGGAAATTAATAATCCTAATATAGTTGTTGCGACTTGTATCCGTCGTATTTACTTTAAAAAAAAACTATTTAAGAAATGGTCCGTGTTGCGGCATTTGAATGAAGACTATTAAGACGTTTATTATGTGTGTAAATATTATTGTTCGGACGTTCGAAAAAGACAGCTCTATTAAAACAAGTAAAAATGAAAAAAAATAAACCAAAAACAAGAGCAGAAACAAAATTCGGAAAATCTAAATAAACCTAGTTACTATCCTAAATGTCATATATGTATGTAAATATACCCATAAAATACTAAATACAATATATTACCTTTAATAAAAATTGAAATGGATCAATTCGTCAGAGATTTTGAAGTTAACAACATAGATACGCAGACGGTAAACAATATTATCGAATATAACATAAAAGTTAGCAAAAATGATAAACAACTAAAAATAATACATAACAATATCCGTAGTCTTTGTAAGAATATAGAAGAATTTGTTGTTTTTATTAATCAATTTAAATTCCATTTCTATCTTATTATACAAACAGAAACGTTTGAAATTCCTAATTTAGATTTATTTAGGTTAACAGGATACGACATAATTTACAACGAAGGTAAAATTAACAAAAATGATGGTACTGTAATATATATTAAAAATACTCTAAAATATTCCCACTCAATAGATGTATTGTATAATATTAGATATAAAGGTCAGGTGATTGATTTTAATTTTATTAATGTAAAAATGATAATTGATCAACAACTTTTCCTAATAAGCGCTATATATAAATCACCAAATACAGACTATAGTGATTTTACCAAGGAACTTTGTAATTTTCTGAATTCCTAGCAAAATATTAAACATCATATAATTATAGGTGATATAAATATTAATATTGCAAGCGAGGATGAATATGTACAAGAATACTTACATACAATGAGAGAATTTGGGTTCCTGTCATATATTAATAAGTTCACTATAATTCGTAATTGTAAACAATCAATTATCGATCACTTATTTATAAAAAGTACATTTAATTCAGATAAATTTACACCCGTTATAATTAAAACATTAATAACTGACCACTTTCCCATTCTTCTGCACATTTATTTAGAAAAAACTGTAAAACATGCATCCCAGCCTAAAAGTAGATTTTTCATAGACTATAAAAAGCTCTTATCATATTTAAAAAGTGAGACATGGGATGATATATACAACAATTGCAATCCTGAAGAAATAACAAGCAATTTTGTTAATAAAATCCAAGACAATGTAAATAAATGTACAAAAATTATAAAAACTAAAACAAATAACTTGCCGAGAAAGGAATGGGTAACTCCAGGGCTTTTAAATTCTATTAATAGGAAAAATGAATTATACAGAAAAATTATTGAAAACCAAAACAATAAACAACTTGCCTATGAATATAAAAAATATAAAAATATATTAACAGAATCAATAAAGAAGGCCAAATCACAATATTATAATGAACTTATTACAAAAAATAGTAACTCATCCCAACATATATGGTCCACTGTAAATAACATATGTAGTAGAAAGAAGAAACATTCTAACATTGAGCAAATCCAAATTAATAGTAAAACGATCCATGATTCGACCACAATAGCAAATGAATTTAATAAACATTATACTGGAATTGGAGAATTGTTAGCTAAACAAATTAGGACAGTAGATCATTATGAAAATAATGATCGGGTTTTGAATCACACCATCTTTATAAGTCCAACCAATGAAGAAGAAATACGTAGTATCATAAATACCTTAAAAGACAAAAAATCCTCGGGTCCTGATGGGTTGCGATCAGAAATATTAAAATATATAGCAAAAGAGATCTCTCCACCTTTATCCTATATATTTAATAGATATATTGAAGACGGAATCTTTCCAAAAATATTAAAAGTTGGTGAAATTAAACCAATATATAAAAAAGGCTGTAAATTAAAAATAATTAATTACAGGCCAATCTCGTTAATATCAAACTTTTCTAAAATATTTGAAAAAATACTAATGACACGAACTATTTCATTTCTGCATAAATATAAAATTATTTCAGAAAGGCAATATGGCTTTAAAGAAAACACTTCAACCCAAGACGCAATTGCTCATCTCACTTCCTCAATATCAAACTGTATGGATAAGAGTCAGCCTTGTTTATGTATATTTGTTGATTTGGAAAAGGCGTTCGATACTGTATGTCATACAAAACTCCTATGCAGATTGGAAAAATATGGATTCAGAGGTATGGCATACAACCTAATAAAAAGTTACCTATCTGAAAGAAAGCAATACGTAAAAATAAATAATGCTAAAAGTGAAAGGTTACTAGTAAAATACGGCATACCACAGGGAACTGTTCTCGGACCCATCTTATTTATTTTATATATAAATACCTTATTTGACTTAACACCTCAGGGACAAATTTTAAGTTTTGCTGACGACACAGCCATATATTATTCAGATAGTACTTGGTGCAACTTGAAAAGAAAGGTGGAAACGGATTTTTGTTTAATAAAGAATTGGTTTGATAGTAACACCTTAACAATAAATATAAACAAAACAAAATGCTTACCTTTCGTCTCCTATACCAATAATTTGCCAAATATGGGTCCATTGAAATTAAATATTTCAATGAATATATATGAGGATACATCTGCTGTATATTTAGGCATAATAATCGATAGGCATTTAAAATGGGACCTACAAATTAATATCCAAAGCACGACAATTACTACCAATATTTGGACATCTGAGAAATATTTTGCATTTTACTGAATTGCGCATGATATATTATGCACTTGTACAATCTCTATTGTCTTATGGTATCATTGCTTGGGGTGGGGTAGTAGACAGCTTTATGAAAAAACTTGAAATAGTTCAAAAGTGGATTCTAAAATTTATATGTATAAATGTGTTGGCAAGGATAACAATAAATCCAACATTAAGTGGAAGAAAAGTAGCTTCGGAATGTGATGACAGCAAATCTAATATTCATCGAATTTTGAAAGCTAACGAACAAAATAATCGTCATTGGTCTCAAAAAATTCTTCATATTGATATTCATCAAGAACTGAATATCAAAAAAAAACTTAATATATGGGCAGAAATTTTAAAAATAGAGTTGAAGGTCCTATTTTTATTGAAGGCAAATTAAAGTGTTTAGATTACTTACAAAATAAAATCATGGATCAAATTACAGAAGTTATAATGAGATATGATTTCACACAGCAGATAATTCAGCTCAAGTGAAAGATTATTTAAATTTAACATTTTCAAGTAAGTGGAACAGCAGAGGTGGTGGTACACAAAAAAGAAACAGAGCAAACGTATTTAAAAATAAGCATTTGCAAAATAATTGATAAAACTCCTTTTTGAAAGTAATGATTTATTTTTTAAATAATTTTTCAAATAATCCTTTATGCTTATTCTTTACATAAGCATTATTTTGAATAGTATAATAATTTTAATTTAACTGGATACGGTTCTGAAATTTTGTACACAATAAATGAAAAATACTTAAAAGAGTCTTATTTTGTTTAGAACAATTGTACCTCCTGAGTTAACTCGTTTCAACAAGAATATTGAACTTGTGCCTTTGAACTTGACATCTGTAATTTTAGATGTTATATTCTGACTTTTCAAAGCACTGAACTTTTCCTTTTGTATTGTAACCACTCATTTTGAATTTATTATTTGTTTGTGGGTTATACAATTTAGATGACTAACACTGACTTTTCACAGCAACTACTATTTTGAGGATTTTATTATCCGATATTTGTTCAAACTTTTTAAGCTATATTTCAACTAATACTGAAGATTAAACAAAAATAAAACCTTCAAACTAACTTTAGTTCAATAATAGAGATACAAACTGCAATTAAAAATTTTACATGGGAATTCCCTATGATGCGTCTGTCCCTTTAGAAGACGCATCATAGGGAATTCCCATGTAAAATTTTTAATACACGGTATATAGATGGTAATTTTAGCAATCCAAATTTCTTAAAAGATGATTTACAGTCTTCTTTATAACTTATATTAGCAGTAATGCGAATGACGCGTCTTTGTAATAAAAATATACGGTGTAGCCCCAAATTAAAATACTGTATCTTAAATGCGACCCGGTTAATGCAAATAAGCACTACGTAAAATTCTTATTGACACATTGCGAGCTAGGTTGCGTAGACAAAATACTTTTTTTGATGTCGCCTTTTAGTGAACAATAGAGACTTATGATATATGTGTTCAAATTTGGAATATAAATACAACAAAGCTCACAATTTTATCGTTATTATTAGAATTAGTTACATCATTATAACTATTAATATCTATATTTTTATCTACATATATCATAGAGCCTCTATAGTTACTAACAGGAAACGCATATGAATGTAGCTGATTAACTATTGATATTTCACATTCGCTTGAAGATAACGCGTGTTCTGATATGGCTAAGAACTGAAATCTTTATCAATTAATAATGATCAAACTCACTTATTTTGTTCCGAATAGAACGAGGATTTATATATAAAATATTAATATTATTTCTTTCTACTGTTAGGGGTTGTGTTGTCACAGTTTGAAAATTTCGATTTGCATTTTTTTAATGGCGTTAAAAGAAGCGTCTGATTTTGATACCCATTGGCAAATTATTTACATCCATTAGAATAATATCTAAAAATTTAAAATCGGCACCGACCTTAAACGCTCCATTACCTCGTGTGTTTAACTTTTCAACAGTTATATGTTTGAATCCTCGAAAGTTTTCTTTGACGTATGTTTAAATTATACTGGTTTCGGCGGTTGTAACGCAGTTGCCAATATATAACCAGGCCATCTTCTCAGGAGCACGAAGTGACAACGTTGATTCTCTTGTACCTAATGATAGTCGAGTTAATTTTTCTTTTTCTTGGACTCTTAGGATTTTGCGATTTTTGCTGTCGTTTACCAGTGGCGATAGAGAACCCCTCATCCTGAGAATTAATAATATCATGTGGTGTTGATTTGTTTATATTAATATTTGGTTGATCTGCATTACTTGAATGGGATATAGGGTTGCTAACTTGATTTTGCTTAACATTTTTTTGGAGTATTATATAGTCATCATTAAAGTTCTTGATTTTTTCAGTTGTTGAATCGCTTAGGAAATTGTAATTGTAATTGTACATACAATATATATTGTTTTGTAAGCAGCAAAATCATCAACAATCAGTATTTAAAATTACCATATATATGTAGGGCGGGTGGTTGGCCTCTATCCCACCCTCCAAACAGTAAAACATAAGCGAGGGTTTTAATTAAAAGTTTTAAAATATAAATGAATACAAAATAAATGCAATTTTTGAGATTTATTAATAAATTTCAAATAATTTTTGATGATGTTTTACTTATTGAAGGGTGTGATAGAGGCCACCCACCCACCCTACATATACATATAAATTTCAATTATTGATCGTCTTGCGCTTTGTAAAATTAAATACAAATATTTTGAATAAAAAAGAAATTCATAAGGTAAAATTTTTGAGTGAGGAAATTAATAAATTTTTTATGCATCATGGGTTGGGAGGCTTTAAATCTAAATTAGGTAATAATAGCTATAGAAGGTCATTTATATCAATCAGTAAATCATAAGCAAGGGTTTTAATTAAAAGTGGCAAAATGTAAAGAAAGATAAAAATGGTGATGTGGCCTTCTTAGTAATTTCTTGACATTTTTCTCGAAAACTATTAGGTTTACGCAAAAAGAATATTCTTAACAATTTATTCACTTTTAAATTCTCTACAATTATTTTTTATATAAGTTTCGTGTAACTCCTATAGTTTATAAGCAATAGGCAAAAAATATCAAAATTATTAATTTTTAATGTTTTTCTCGAAAGTCGAGAACTTTACGAAAAATATGTTTTAATAAGACTTCTTCACTTTCTCATTCTCTTTAACTTTTGTTTAAAAAGTATTGTAAAATTTTTCATATTTACAAAAATATCGGGAAAAACAAAAAACACCCACTTCCGATTTATATATGTTCACCAAAAGCTTTTCAGTTCCAGTTTGTAATGATAAAACCTTAAGTTTTATCTTAAACAGATCATTCGTTTTTGAGATATAGCGCCCATCGACAGACACACAGAGAGACACATTTTTTTTTTTCCAGAAATCAGTGCAATGGAATTTATAAATTTTTTTTTCATTTATTATTTAAAAAATATATATATTGAAACTAGTAATAATGATGTGCCTAGTGTACAGGACTTTTATTATTTTATTTTTATCAAAACAACTTCAATCATTAGAAACAGTAATTATTAATAATTACAATATAGATCACTTCAAAACCAACACAATGAAAATAGAAAGTTTTTAAGTCAGTAGAACTAAAAAAAAGGTTTATTATCGAACATGTAGAAATTAAGGAAAAACAATAAAATAAATTGTAGAAAAAATGGTAGATTTGAGAAAAGATATTTGCAAGTACATATTTGGAAAATAAACAAATGAAAAAATCTTTTAAAAAAATAATAAGCAATTTTCAAAAAGTAAATTTATTTTTAAAAACTCTAAAATTCCTAAAATAAAAAAAGCAATGTTTGTGAAATAAAACCTAAAATTAACATATTCAAAGATCGATTGATAATTAATTTCAATATTGGCAAAAAAACAGAAAGCATTTCTATAATTGGAAAATTTGAAAAATTTGGAATTATCAAAAGAAAGTAAAAAAAAGATAGTTGTACTATTTGTAACACGCAAATTAATTTGTATCATTCAATGTCTGTCGAAGTGTTAGCTAGGGATGTAGTTGTTTCAAATTAATTTGTTTTGTAGTCTTAGTAAGACTCATTCTTATAGAAATGTTTTCGTATTTTTAAATTATTATTTAATTTAGTTTGATTGTATTGGCTTTTAATTGTTGAAAGTCCATTTTGAATTCACTGTTAGGTGTTGTAACTAAAACACAAACTTTCAAAGTGATCCTATTGATTTGACTGATTATTAAAGTGCAATATGGTAATATAAGGTAAATTACACGTTTTGTAGCGTTTAAGTATTTAATTTATAATAAATCAAATTATGTCCTCCCTTTAAACAATTCCTGCATATTTTTTGGATCGTACAATATCTGATCTTTTTGAAACTTCTAATGCTCTAAACTTATCATAACTAAACAATAAGTGATTTTGTCTACATAGGATAGTGTACTACTTTGATACGATTCCGATTGTAGGACAAGAAATACTGAAACACTATAGAAATCTGAAAAAAAATTATTTTAGAACCCTCGAAGGAAATTCTTATAATTTGGTTAAGCAGAATATTTGCCTAAAAATCTAATTAAAAAGAATATTAAGTAATAAATCAATCTTACAAAACAAAATACTGATGGATTCTAGAAGTAAAGAAGAGAAATTTGTAAAAGTAATTTCAACATTCAGAATTTCAAGAAAATCTAGTAAAAATATAAAAACGAAAAAAGTTTAGAAATCCGAGAGAGAAATTTCTGATGATATAACGCAAGAAAATGTGAAAAATTCTTGAGAAATAAATGCAAAAATAATCGAGATCTTGAAATCTGATTTTTTCTAAAACTACCGAAGAAAATTTATACAACTTTTATTTATTTAAATTCTTAAAAATAAGATTGTAGGACAACAATTCTGAAGGAAATTCTTACAATTTGGTAATCCAAATAATTTGCTTAAAATAATTATTTATAAATTAATTCTTAAAAAATTAAAAATAATACCGAAGATCGGCTGAAAGACCTCAGGTCTATAGCCCTGACGGACTAACACCATTTATTTATTTGTATGTTAAATGTTATTATGTATTGTAAATGTGTCCAAATAAAGATTATTGTATATATATAATACTGAAGAATTCTAGAAGTCTACAACAGAAATTGCAAGAACAAATTTATATTTGTTTTTTTTAGTTTACTATTTTGGCAACAAGAATTTAGGTTTTATTTTTGGAAATGTTTTAACTATGATCATTTTATGATTTTTTAATAATTTACTTTCTTTCTTCTTCTTTCAGAAATCAATATTGCAAAAAATAAAACTGTTCAAAACAATAGAGATGTTTTTCAGTTTTAAAATGTTTCTACTCTTTTTTAAGATATACAATATTCTTCAATAAGCTTGAACATTTTTATTTTTAGTTTTTTTTAGGAATTTAATTTGATTAAATTTGGTTTTTTGAAAGTTAAAAATGTGATTTTTTTTGGAAATTTTTCTTTACACAGATTTGAACTTCTTTGATAATTACAATTTATATTAGAGGACCTTTATATACCGTAAATAAATACCAAACTATTGAAGATAACAAGTGTTTTACTGTACCAAATTAAAAACTGAACCACTGTCTAAAACAGGGGTCTCCAACTACACCCCGCTTGCTTGAGTCATAGTCTAGAAATTATAGAAAATTACAGAAAAATTAAAACGGATTTGGAACTTTGGTAAACAGTATGGCCCTAAGGCTGGAAAGTTTGAAGACCCCTGGTCTAAAATAATAGACACTTTTCTGTTTTAGAAACAATTTGTGATAATTGTTAATTGTTTTTTAGAATTATTGTATACTTCCTTCACAAATTGTTTAACTTGCGTTTTAAATTATTATTAATAGTAACTTCTTTTTAATGTTTTTCTAATTCTAAATATAATTCTTCAAAATTTCCAGCCTTAGGGCTATACTGTTTACTCTTGTAAGTTCCAAATCCGTTTTAATTTTTCTGTAATTCTCTATAATTTCTAGACTATGACTCAAGCAAGCGGGGCGTAGTTGGAGACCCCTGTTTTAGACAGTGGTTCAGTTTTTAATTTGGTGCAGTGAAACACTTGTTATCTTCAATAGTTTGGTATTTATTTACGGTATATAAAGGTCCTCTAAAATAAATTGTAATTCTCAAAGAAGTTCAAACCTGTGGAAAGAAAAATTTCCAAAAAAAAAATCATATTTTTAACTTAAAAAAAAACCAATTGAATCAAATTCAATTTCTAAAAGAACAAAAATAAAAATGTTCAAGCTTATTGGAAAATAATGCAGTTCTTAAAAAAGAGTAGAAACATTTTAAAACTGAAAAAAATCTCTATTGTTTTGAACAGTTTTATTTTTTGCAATAGTGATTTGTGAAAAAAAGTAAATTAATAAAAAAATCATAAAAAAATTGATCATAGCTGAAAGATTTCCAAAAATAAAATACAAATTCTTGTTGGCAAAGTAGTAAATTTAAAAAAATATAAATTTGTTCTTGCAAAAAAATTGTCAATTTGCAAAAACTGTTGTAGATTTCTAGAATTCTTCAATATTATTTTTAATTTTTCAAGAATTTTCTTAATTAATTTATATATAATTATTCTTTTAATTAGATTTTTTAAGCAAATTATCTGCTTTACCAAATTGTAAGACTTTCCTTCGAGGGTTCTAAAATATATTTTTTTAGATTTCTAAAGTTTTTCAGTATTGATGGTCCTACAATCTTGTTTTTAAGAATTTAAATAAATAAATGTTGTATAAATTTTCTTCGGGAGTTTTAGAAAAAATCAGATTTAAAGATCTATATTATTTTTTACAAACTTTTAATGATTCTAAACATAAAACATAAACTTAGTTTAACTACCTACGTAAATAACAATTATCTTAAGATTAACATCTTCATACCAGCACCAGTCGTAATCGTCGTAATGATTAGATCCTCCTAGGCAGTAGGCGAACTAGAACAAGAAACACCGCACTGCGCCAAAACAAACCAAAATCCACACCACACACGTCCAAAGGTAACACGAATATTATTCCTTAATTGCCCCCCGGCGAAGGCGAAAAAAACCCCACCCCCAATCCTCATCGCACGATTCCCTCCAATTAACTCAGCGCCGGCACGCATTATCCTCCCCATAATTACAATAATTCCATATACATAACGCGTAAATTCACCATTATCTATAAAATCATTGTCGACGTTTAAACGCTGATGGCGACCGGAAAGGAAACCTCCACCACGCCACCATATCACTCAATTAAGGAAATATAAAGGCGACGGTGAGAATGGGAAAAGTTTAAGCATCGCGGAATTAAGGGAAATGATAAAGAGTATAATGCGCGGGGGACAAGGTTAAGGAGGGTGAAATTCTAATAAAAAAATTTTACGGCGCGGTATAAAAACCTACTTTTTTTGCGCAAATGGTTTCCTCGGGGCGTGGCCTTTGCAGCACTAAAAAATGTAATAATGTCCTAAAAAAAGAATACAATACAATGATTTTGTTTTAATACATGATCGATGTTATTGTTTTTTTTCTTCCCTAATGATAGCCATAAAATCGAAACTACTCTAAACGTCTTTTTTAGTGAAGATAAATTTATCAAGGTGACACATATTGTCTACACTACATTCAAAGTAGATCAGATAATATCTTAACGTAACCTAAAAAAAATCGTTTATATTTAAAGACCATCACAAGAATAATCCCTCTTGACATATTTGAAAGTATGACCGTCGTTTCCAGACTAAGGCCATCTAATTAGTTAATCTAAGTAAGTAAGGGTAGCTAAGGGGTGAAAACGCGTGGATTTGTAAGTTCACGAGGCCGAAGTTGGTAATCGCGTTATTTCAGTTAGCTTGTTTATCTTGAAGGTCCGAGAGGCACATAATACATGCCCGCACACCTCATCTTCGTGGCGCTCCGGGGATGATCAATCGATAGCGTCCAATTAGTGAACGGACGTCCACGCCCTCTTCAACCCCCTCGTTGATTTGTTGCCGCCGCGGTATTTATATGCTGATGCGTACCGTTCGCTTTCTATTACGGCGTCTGCTTCCTGTTCGTTATTGATTTACGTGCATTGAGCCCTTAATTCGTCCGAGAATAGTGGAGACCTACTAAAGATACGAGGGGGTAAACAATTCCCCAACATCGATTCGCACTTTTGCGAAAACAAATAAAAGCCGCCTTGCATATTTGCTACAGCGGAACGGTATTAGCCTGGGTAATTTTATATTAGCTCTTTATTTAGATTAAAACATGTATAGAAAAAAAATGATTTTTTATATCATTAAAAATAGGAACACAATTCGTGAATCTAAAACAAATTGTCAATTATCAATTTGTCCGCCCCCTGTTTCTTTTTTTGGCTATGATTTTTTTCGCATTGGTATTTTCCTGTTTCCTCTGTGTGAGTGTATTTGAAAGCTGATTGTGATTTTTGTTAGGTGTATTATAAATGCATAAGCAGAAAATTGTATAAACAAATTGTATAAATAAATGGCGTTTTCGGTTTTCTACTGCATCCTTTACGTTGTCGACACGTTGATCCTGTGAAATGTTAAAAGAGAGTGTAGCATTTAGAAACTACGTCTGCATAACTGCCACAATTGATATCAACCTTCCTGCAAAGTAAAAAGAAGAAACTGAATATTGCTTTTGAATACTGCTTTTGTTTCCAAAAACTTATTACATTTTTTTATGGAATGTTATTTATATTTAAACCCAGTATTGTAGTTTGAGCTTCGATGTAGATGTGTCCACTTATCCCACCCTCCATTTCTTTAATTATCAGCATCAATTTTTTAATAAGAAATTGTATAAAAGAGAATATTTAGGCAATAAATAAATGATAAAACTTCTTAAAATTAGGCATTATTACAGCAAACCTATCGTTGATGTGTTTGTAATTAGAGGGTAGGATAGTGGACACCCAACAACCCTACATATGCTTTAAAACTTCTAATGCTGTCACTGCTTCTGTTTAAATAAATACTTAACAGTTTTATTTGGAATGATATCAGAACATTTAAACCCAGTGTTTAAGTTTAAGTCTTAATGCATAACTAGGGTGGCTGGGCGCTCACTATCCCACCCTCTAATCATAAAAGCATGAACCAGAAATTTACTGAAGTAATCGCTAAATTCAAGAAGTTTTGTAATTAATTCATTGCTTAAATATTTTCTGTAATACAATTTCTCACAGGAAATATTTAGACATTAAATAAATGATAGGTCTTTTTAAAATTACGGATTATTATAGCAAACCTCTCGTTGATGCGTTTGTGACTAGAAGGTAGGATAGTGGCTACCCACCTACACTACATACGCTTAAATATTTCCAAAGCTTTCTCTGTTTTTATTTTAAAAAATCATCGAAAAATCTTATTTCGAATGTTATCACAACATTTAAATCCGGTGTTTTAGTTTAAGTTTTAATGCATATGTAGGGAGGGTGGGTGGCCACTATCCCATCCTTCAATCACAAACACATTAACGAGAGGATTGCTACAATAATCCTTAATTTTAAGAAGCTTTATCATTTATGTATTCCCTAAATATTTCCTTCAATATAATTTTCTATTTAAAAATTGGTGCCAATAATAAAAGACATGGAGAGTGGAATATTCGCCACCTACAAACCTTACATATAAATTAATACCTAAGCTGAAACTTTGGATTAAAATTCTTTAAAACATTTATAAATAAATAATGATTTTTAGGAAACAAAAACAGTGACAGTGGTTAAAATATTTGAGCATATCTAGGGCCTCCATTTCTTTTATTCTCAGCATCAATATCTCATAGAAAAATGTACCAATTAAAATATTTAAGCGATGAGTAAATTGAAAGACTTCTTAAATTTAGAGATTATTTTTGCAAATCTTTGGTCGATTTGTTTGTGATTGGAGGGTGGGATAGTGGCCACCCACCCACCTACTTCAATTAAAGTGCTTTTGTTTCCTAAAAATGATTACAATTTATTTAAGATTGTAACAATGCATTTAAATCCAAAATTTGAATTTAAATTTTGATTTATATGTAGAGTGGGTGAGTGGCCACCCTCCCTATCTTTTATTATCAGCATCAATTTATCAATAAGAAATTGTATTAAAGAAAATATTCAGGCAATAACTAAATGATAAGACTTCTTAAAATTAGGAATTATTGTAGCAAACCTCACGTTGATGTGTTTGTGATTATAGAATGGGTTAGTGATCACCCACCCACCCTACATATGCTTAAATACTTCAAATACTGTGACTGTTTTTGTTTAAGAAAATGCATAACATTTAAACATTCAAACCCAGTGCTTTATTTTAGGTTTTAATGTATATGTAAGGTGGGTGGGTGGCCACTATCCCACCCTAGAATTACACTTTTTAAATAAAAGTTGAAGGAATAAGAAACTAAAACATATTTTTTATAAAAATCTTAATTTTCGAGAAAAATTGATTGAAAATTTTGATATTTTTTGCCAATTTCTACTAAACTATTGGAACTACATGAAATTTTTATAACTAATAATTGTAGACAATTCAAAAGTGGACAAATTATTAAGAATAGCCTTTTTGCGTAAACCTGATAGTTTTCGAGAAAAATATAGGGAAAGTACTATGATGGCCACATCACCATTTTATTTAATATGGATCAGGTTTTTAGGTTCAGATGTCATCCAATGAATGATTGGAGGCAGAGCTCCAATTACTATTGAGAACATTTTTATCAGCAAAATCACTGAAAAGAATCGTAACTTTTTCATTGGTTTGATGCTCAAATATGTTTTGAAAAACTACAAGGCCTTTTTTAACCTTTATTCGACATCTGTGGCTTTTGATAAACCAAAGGGTAAAACGTTACACATTCTTCTTCGCCTCTTCTCCTTTTCGGTTGCAATATTTTCCAATTAATCATCCTTTGGAAATGCTATAATTTCACCTTATATTTCATTTGTACAATGACAATTTTCTAGTTTTTTAACACGAGATTCTAAGTTATCCAATCGCTGGGCAAGAGCGAGATTAGTTACTTCGTGCTGAGGCTTTGGAGTTGGATCAACGCATTTACAACCAACAAACAAAAAATGGTGTTGTAGCGATCATAGTATTTTCATTACATTTTTTTAAAAACTATGAGGTTTACAGAAAGAAAATTGTCGAATTTTTGATTCTTTTCTTTATTCTTTATTATTATCATTGCTTCTCCTGCTAACAAAATTACAAAAAAATATATAATATACATACATAAGAATTTTATGTAACGCCTATAGTTTATTAGCAGTAGGCAAAAATAATTTTAATTTTTTTCTCTCTCGCAAATTAAGAACTTAATGAAAAACATGTTTTAATAAAACATGTTTAGTTTCTGACTTTGTTCAACTTTTGTTTGAAAATTATGTAATATTTTTCAAAATAAAAAAATTAAAAAGAGAAAAATAAAAAATAAAAAAGGCTTTTCAGTTCTACTTTTTAATGATAAAACCTTAAGTTTCATCTCAAACAGATCATTGATTTTTGAGATACAGCACCCACAGACATTCTCATTCACAAAAACAATACTTGATAATGACATTTTGTCGAAAGTGTCGGAGAAAAAATAATAAATTTTCTGTGAAACAAACCAAGTGTATTTAATTTCTAATCAAGATTTTTCAAATATGTTTCACCACGGGTTAAGTGAGCAATTAATTAAATATACTTTCTCTGTATATATTCAATATTGAGAAAGTAAACATTTTTGGAAAGTTGAGTTAAGATAAAGTAAGTTTTGGTAGAAAAATTCTTCAAACAAGAATATTCTAGAAATCTTCAAGTGAAATTGCTGGAAAATGGTAGACCTGTCAAAAATAATTTTCATATTTGTAAAAAATTGCTGTAAAATTTTAGAAGAACATTTCTGAACGCACGATGATAAAATTTAACTAGAAAATTATAAGAAAGTGTAAAACTGGACAGTTCTAGAATCCTCATAGAAAATTGTCAAATTTTGATAAGATAAAAAATTAAGTCATAGAAATTTTCTTGCAAAATTGAAGAGGATTTAATATCCTACCACCGTTGATAAAGGGCGCATCGGCCCATCTGAAGCTGTGGGGGTGTGGGATATTGTAAGAGGCAGAAATGCCCCACCTTAACTCCTAATTGGCCACTTTCCCAATGAGGAGGTTTACACCGATGAGAACATAATCTCACTGATTGAGGTCCAGAACGACCTTAAGAACTCCAACTAGAGGGTACTAAAAAAACCGATGGTCATGCTGTAGGTGGATTCACAGTACATTGACAGAGTGAAGAAGCTAGGAAGTTAGGCCATAAAATCGACTATCGGTTTGTTCCAGTTGAACTAAGATCCAAAGGTAGAGGGGAAGGGGTACTAAAAGAGCCTCGTACACCCAAGAAAAACCGAGACAGGATCATCATCACAAACAAATTCTAAAACACAAATTCGAATCGATCGAAGGGGACGGATAGTAGGATTCGCTGTATCTAATTGAATCTCCATCACTCTAAAACGGCATCAAGTGGTCGTGATGGAGATTCAAAAAGGCCAAATTTAACATAGGATTTCTGCAGAAGTCTTGGATCAATAAGGGACAGTTAAGGGCCCAAGACAAATGTAATATGGTGTAATTATTGAGCATTAAAACTGCCCTTGGAGTAATGCAGTCCATTACTCCAAGGGCAGTTTTAATGCTCAAAAAGATATAAATTATACGTCCATTATAGAACTCACCACAGAAGACCTAAAAGCAGCCCTAGTAGAAGTTCCAACAAAGACAAACGAGAGACAACTTCTTGAATCTAACAATTTATATATTATTAATAGAGGTAAATGCAATCATGCAGAAGGTATTGGACATTACTCTAACTAATGTCTTTACAGCAAGTACAATTGAAAATTTGCATGTTGTAGAACACTACTTATTGTCGGACCATTAGAAGATTGAGTTCGAGGCCACACATGAAGACCCAATGGAGTGTAAAAATTCGAGGAACACGGAGTGTTCTTAAGTGTGGGAAACGACAATCTCTACCTCAACATACAAACTACATAAGAGCTAGGAATAACAATGACTCTACTCAAAAATAGCATCCTAAAGGCGTATGAATTCAGTTGTCTTTCCAAAGACGTGCTCTAGTGGAACAAGGATTTAAAATCCCTCAAGATGCAAGGCAGAAACATTTTCAACATTACAGAGAAAACAGACAACTGGGATGCTTTTATAGGAGCACTGTCTAGCTTCTTCATATTTCTTTTATTTGTGATTTCTCTTGTTTTTATTATTGGTTTTTCCTTCTCTTTTTGTCAAGATTTTGGTTTATCTGTATTTCCTGTTTTACTATACTTATCCTTTTATAATAACAATAATAATAATACTAATACTTCTTTATTTCATACAGATACAGAATTATTATGTAAATAAAGTAACAATTTATTTACAAAACATTAATATTGCTAGATAGACAAAAATAAAAGAAAAAAACATTAATATAGTGATACATTGAATACTTGAAACTCTGACCGATCAGAACCGAACATTCAAGTTTTGAATTTTTCGCCTTCAAAATGAACTTGACCCATCAAATGTAGGATGAAATAAAACACAATTTTATTATATTTGACTATAGTTTCCTGTTTCTTAAAGCATGATTTTGATGCCAAATCTTAAGAATTCCCCGGAATCGTATTTTTTTGGGCAACGCTGTACTGATGAGAAATTGATTTAAATTTAAGGTTGAAAATTCAAATTATCATTAGTGACAAGCATGGGGTTATAATTTAAGAAATTAATTTAGAATTCAAAATATGAATCAATTCAGATGGTTATTAAAGCAATGGATGCGGGGATATTAACTAAGCTAAGATTTTATTTTAATTGCCAAGCCAACATAATTTTTGACCTAATGACATATTTTCCTCACTGCTTTTATTAAAATCTAAATATTTTTCATATTGATAATTTTAAGCATCAAATATGCAGTTTGAGATCTAATAAGACGAAATTATTAAATAAACACTTAACTAACGCACTTACTATGTTTTAACCACTAAAAAAATATGTAATATATACACATATATTACAAAAACACACGACTTAAGTTTCGACGGTTTAATGTCATTATCAAGTTTACATAATATAATATATAACATAATTTTTTAGTGGTTAAAACATAGTAAGTGCGTTAGTTAAGTGTTTGTCATGAATTACCACGTAGTATTAAATAAACATTAAACTGTTTCTTATAACGTAAAACTTTATTACAAATAAATTTTACAAATTTTAAACTAATCAAGGGTTTATCAATTCTTTACGGCTTGTATATATAAGCTGTAAAGAAAAAAATTTCTTATATATAAGACATTTTTGCTAACTTTTGAAATAATCGACCGTTCTGATAATTTCTCCTAACCCTGTATATACATAATATAATATATTGTAATTTTAATTTTTTTAATAATGCTTCCAGTTGTGAAGTTTACTTTGTGATTAGATTTTTCAACGTAAGAATAAGGACAAATTTAGGATTATAATCAAAATAGAGATGCTGTAATAATAATAATAACTGTAATACCCATTGTTCCATTCCTTCCTGAGTAGTTTTCGAATAAGTTTATGATCAATGCTAGTTCGTATAGGAAAAAAATATGTAGAGTTAATTTGATTTAAAGCCGTAAAATTCACCCGAATAATATTTTACTCGCAAATTGAATAGAGTCGAAAATTTTATTTATTATTATCACATCCGAAATATTTATATATGCAACTAATGGCGTGATAAATATATAAATATAATGATGAACAATTCCAGTATGACACGAACAATTTGTTTTTGCATTAAAATCCAATAAATTCGTATTATTTTCGTGCTGCAACTTATCGGTCTCTAGTTTTAATTAAAATAAATTGTTATTTACGTTTTATAATACGCACCGTTTAATCTAAAGAGAAAATTTTATTATATTTATATATAATTATATGAGCGTTTTATTTTCACAACCTCGAGATCGAAACAATCAAGTCGGTTAATATAAGAGGGATATTAGAAAAGTAACACCCATTTGTACCAGACGAATAGAGTAGCCTCGGATAGATGCCAAAATGTTCAGTTTTACTATTAAATTAAGATTAATTCAGTATGTATAGTAAATAATTCAATTTTGCTCTCTCGCGATAAATTACTTTAAAAATCCGGAAATAAATTACCCCTACGTTTTATTTCAGTATATTAAAAAGAACCTAAAATTCGCAATAAAATTAAAATATAAAACATGCAGTGTGTGATTAAATTAAAAATGGACAAACACATGAAATCGCATTTTAATATCCGGGCTTTCTGTAAACAGAAACGACTAAAAATACAATATAATTATACAAAGCTCGCCACGCAAAAGAGAATATTATTCAAAATCGAGTCGTTTTTTTTTTGTACCGCGCATAAATTAATTTCACCGGCATATTCTACATATTTCACAACTAAAATATGTACGTTCCTCATTTACATCATATATTTATATATAACACGAAACTCATACCGACACGAGAAATTTGAATAAACCAGTATCTTTTAATATCTTCAAAACAACACACACAGTTTATTCCTTACATCAGTTGTTTATTAAGTGTTAAATGTACATTTTTTCACAAGGTGAACATTATCTTATAATATCTTTTTTATAAGTTGTCAAAAATATACTCTCAAGCATAAATATTAAAATTGTTTCTTTTCGATAATTAAGAAATTTTTCATTGATAAATAAAAAAACTTTAAATGATGATAAGCGAATGTGGATGCAATTATATTGGTGAGTTATACCTTTTACTATTAGGATATATGATGGCTATCCGGAGAAAATAGTTTATATCAAGTAAAAACATACTTTAGACTGCTTATTTACATAGTAACCTCAGAAATTTAAGCATTTGTCGTAACTTGTGGCGAGTTTTTGTATTCCAGCTTCATATTGCACTGATGTATTGAGATACTTAATCTTTCTTTACTGCCAACAATAGTTGAAGTACAACTGAACATGTTAGTACACATCCGGCGGTAATTTTATTCACCAGCGCTCCGCACTGTGCAAACGGGTACTACTTACCAAATATCCCTCGTAATTAATAGCACTTTAACAAACATCTTAGCACACAAATTACACTGTGGTGAATAAGCAACTACATAAAATATTTTGTATAGTTTATGTAATAAATGTTATTAACGAAATGTATTATTAAATTATTAATTTTAAAAAATATAAAATTTTCACATTCAATAATTTTATCTGTGATAGACCTTGATAATTTCTTTTATTAATTCATTTGAAAAATTAAACTCACTTATTGAAGATTGATACCGTTTTATTTATTCGCGAAATTAATTAATACCGCCGTCCCCCGCCCCCCGGGTGGGACATTCCGCCTTTCTGTAAGATTGAATATTTCTCGTTCGTAATTAATTGACGAAAATTAATTAATGGACTGAAGGGTCGCGGAGTGCGCGGCCCCCGAATCGCACGGCTCGAAGGGAAACGTAAACACCGGAGTCCATGAATTAAATATGAGCGCCGCGGGGCCGGCCTTGCATTTAAATCGAGTTTTATCGATACTTTTAATCTTGTTCACATCGGATATTTTTGTTTATTTATTTCGAGAGCCGGAGCCCCCGTATCGCGAAATCAATGCGGTTGTTCGGTTAAGGCAAAAGGCTGCGTTTAGAAAATACGTTTATTCGTCAAGAATATGTCAAAATGTTTTTATTATTCAATACACTTTTGAGAAAATGATTTTAGTTAATCACTTAAAATAAATCACAGCTGAGTAATAGTGTCGATTTACTATAAGATGTACAATTTATTTAATATATCATCTGTCATCTGTAGTGTGTTATCTGTCATCTGCCATCTCTCGTCAGTCATCTGTCGTCTATCATCTGTCATCTGTAGTCAAACATCTATTATCTGTTGTCTGTCGTTTATCATCTGTCTTCTGTCATCTATCATATGTTATCTGTCATCTGTCATCTGCCTCATGTTATCTGTCATCTGTCATCTATCATATGTCATCTATTATCTGTCATATATCATCTGTCATCTGTCATCTGTCATCTGTCATCTGTCATCTGTCATCTGTCATCTGTCATCTGTCATCTGTCATCTGTCATCTGTCATCTGTCATCTGTCATATATTATCTGTTATGGTTCACCTGTCATTTCTAATTAATTAATTCTCAGCTAGGAACTGTCAACTGTCTATGATATCTATCACGGGTCATAATTTTTCTGCTTTATTTCATCTGTCACCTGTCAGATTCCATACATTATCTGCCATTTATCATTTGTAATTTATTATATTTGATCTATCAACTATTATGTAAAGCCCATAAAATCTTTTTTTGATCTTTTGCTTGTATGTAACATGTTGAATATTTTTCTAACAAGTCTATTTTTTATCATCTGTCAAAAAGTAACATGACAGAAGCCATCTATAATTTTTGATCTTCCGTTATCCACTCTCTATAATTTCTGACCTATCAGTTTTCATCTGTAAACTGTCATTAACAAAATATTTCTGTCAATTTTTCCCTCTATCACTTAAGGCATGTTAGCTGTTTTTAACCAAATCTATTTTCTTCTATCTGTCGAAAAGAAATATGACACATACGATTTGTTAGAGGCTATTATTTCTATCTATCATTTTTTTATGTTATCTGTCAATTTTTGTATCTGCAATTTGACACAAGTTAAAAATCTTCCATGAAATCTGAGTTATTTAGAAGATTTTAATTATTATTTTACAAATAGATACCTAATTCTAAAATCAATTCAGTTAATTGTAAAATTTATATCATCTGTCATCTCATCTATTCATCTGTCATTTGTCATTTGTAATCTATCATCAAACATCTGTCATCTATCATTTATTATCTGTCATCTATCATTTATCATTTGTAATATATTACCTCTCCTTTGTCCTCTAGCATCAAAAATTTGTCATTTGTTATTTATTGTCTGTCAATTGTCAATTGTAATCTTAGATCTACCATCTACTATGTGTTATTTCTTATTTACCAATTTTATTTGTCATTTACCGATTTTCACATCTGTCACTTGTGATTTGTTAATAATTTTCTGCTAAATCTGTGATCTTTCACAAGTCAAAAAGACATATTTTAAAGTAGATGCCTAATTGTAGCCACCTGGGATAATAGCAGTATTTTAATTAATGTGGTCATAAGTCATCTATTATTTCTATTATTTTTAATTTGTTATCTATAATCTTTCATGCGTCATTTATCTTCATAATCTGTCATCTATTATCTGTCATCTATCACCTGTCATCTGTCATCTGCCTTCTGCTATCTGCTCTCTGTCCTCTAACATTTGTCATTAATCATCTGCCCATGTTCATCTGCCATCTGTCATTTTTTATCTGACATTTGTCATTTGTCATTTGTCATTTGTTATTTGTCATCTGACATTTATCATTTACAATTTATCATCGGCCCTTGCTCATCTGCCATCTATCATTTGTAATCTCACATTTGTCATCTGTCATCTGTCATAACATTTTTCAGTTGTCACTTGTAATTTGTAATTTGTAATTTGTCATTGTTCATCTGGCAGCTATCATTTGTCATGTGTAATTTATTATCAGTCATTTGTCATTGGGTATCTGTGATCCATTGTATTTTTACGTATTAAAATAGTCTTCTACCTAAGCTGTTTTCTTTTTCAGTTGTTTAAAATGTATGACATATTACCTATCGTTTGTTATCTGGGATCTATCATTTACTATCTGTTTTTTTTTTCTGATCTGTCATATGTCATCTACGATATCTGTAATCTATAAATTTACCAACCAGCCACTTGTAATTAGTCAATAGTTCTTCTACATAACCTGACAGCTTTTACATATCTAAAAAATATGACATCTGTCATCATCTCCTATCTGATATTTCTTAATATACAAATTATATATGTCAACGCTCATATGTCAATTACAAAATCATCTATCATCTATCAATTCTTCTTGTAATAGATTGATAGTTTTCGACCTTATCTGTTATCTTACATCTGCCATCTGTCATCATCTGCTATCTGTTATTTCTAATGTATAATTTTTATCTGTCAACAGTCATGTCAATTATGTAATCATCTATCTATAAATTTTCAATTTGTCACTTGAAATCGATTGATAGTCTTCTTTCGTACCTGTTATCTTACAGCTGTTAAAAAATATGGCATTTGTTATGTCATTCATCCTTGTGCTATCTGTCATTTCTTATTTATATTTTTTTATATGTCAACGTTCATATGTTATCTACGAAATCTGACTTATGCCACGTTACTTATCTGTCACTTGTGAGTTGTCAAAAATGTTATCCCAAATATGTTATCTTAGAATAGTCACAAATATTTTTTTTAGATTAGATACTTAAATGTAAAGCTATGTTAGAAGCAATAGAAATGTATAAATGTAAAGACAGATTATTAAATTCCGATTTAAGTCCACTAGAAAACCCATTGTTAAGTCTCGTTCCGAAAAAGAATTGTAAACCTGCCGACACCTTTCCCAGTAATACTAATCCCCATCCAATAGAGCCGACATAATTAAACTTAGGTTTTCCCACTAATCCCTGTAAGGTATATAAACAGATGTAATTAGTTTTAAAGCATTCAGTTATTGAAAATGAGCACATGGTGCTCGAAATGTACATTTAACGTGTAAAAATAAATTAGTGAAGAAAGGAAATCAAATCGTGTTTTATTAGTGATTATTACTTCACATAACTCAAAACAAATAGTGAATATATTTGGGAAAATTACAAAATATTATAAAAATTTTATATAAGTTTATTTGTAATCATCTGTCATTTGACATTTGTCATTTACCAATTTTATTTGTCATTTGTCTGTATATTTAATTAATTGCTCACTTAACCCGCGGTGAAACATTTTTGAAATATCTTGATTAGAAATTAAAAACACTTGGTTTGTTTCACAGAAAATTTATTATTTCTTTCCTACTACAATGACAAGATATTGTCATTTGTCATTTGTCATTTGTCATTTATCATTTGTCATTGGTCATTAGTCATTTGTCATATGTCATTTCTCATTTGTCATTTGAAACTTATCATTTGTCATTTGTCTTTTTTTTTGTAAAATGTAAAATGACAAAAGATAAAAAACGTCTTTTGTCATTTGTCATTTAGAAAAAATGATTTGACAAAAGTAACATATACAATAAATAATTTAAAAATGTATAGAAAGCACGAACAAAAGAAATATTTTCAACATTTACAAAAAATTTACAAATTGATATGGGAAGGAAGAAACGTTGAAATTTTCCAAGAGACAAGAATTGAACACTAAGACAAATTCACAGAAAATCTTAAACTGTTAACTGTCATGTGTCATCTGTCATCTGTCATCTATCTTCTCTAATCTTTCATCTGCCATTTATCATTTCTAATCTCTCATCTATACATATTTATTTATTCACTGGACATTACACTTGAACAGCTGAAAAAATAGTGCAGCTTCAGTTTAAAATTCTTATATTATTATGCAAAGACCTTCTCATCGGATATCTAATATCTATCATCTGTCATCTGTCATTTGCTATGTATCAACTGCTATCTTTTATCTGTCATAAGTCATCTGTAATCTGAGATCTGTTATTTGTCATCTGTCATCTGTCATCGGTCATTTGTTATCTGAGATCTATTATCTGTCATCTGTCATTTATCATCGGTCATTTGTCATTAGAGATCTATCATCTATCATGAAATTTATATCTTGAGAAATTTGACATAGATTTGTCTTCAAATTTTATATGTCATTTGTTATATATTATCATTCAACTGTCATTTGTCATTGATCAAGAGTGACACATGTTATATTTAGATTATATACGATGTATCATATTTCGATTGTCAACAGTCAACTGTCATGTGTTTTTCATCATCTCTCATTGATCAAAAATGACACTTATTTGTAATTAGATAATATTTTTAAACTGTCAACTGTTAATTGTTGTGTTATTGGTCAATTTTCAACTCTCATCTGTTATTTGTTGTCTTTCAAAAAAAAAAAAACATGTAAACAAAAGATTAGTAAGAAGTAAAATTTAATAATAAGATTGCTTTTTGAAAACTACATTTACTCATTTGTCATTTGGCATTTGGTATATGTTGTTATTTGTTAATTTTCAATTGTCATTCGTCATTTGCCATTTGTGTTTGTCATTTGACATTTGGAATTTATTTTTTATTTGACATTTCTCATTTGTGCTTTGTTATTTGTTATTTTTGGTTTACCATTTGTTATTTATCATCAGCTATTTATTGATTTTCAATCATCATTTATCATTTGTCATTTGTCATTTATCATTTGTCATTTGTTATTTGTTATTTGTATTTTGTCATTTGTCATTTGTCATTTGTCATTTTTAATCAGATAATATTTTTTAACTGTAAACTGTTAATTGTTATGTATCATCTGTCAATTTTCAATTGTCATCTGTAATCTCTTTTCTTTCAACAAAAAAATATGCAAACAACAGATAAGTATGAAGTAAAATTTAATGATATCATTCGTTTTAGAAAACTACATTAAGTCATTTGTCATTTGTTATTTGGCATTTGTCATTTGACATTTGGTATATGTTATTTATCAATTTTCAATTGTCATTCGTCATTTTCATTTCTGATTTGACATTTGGCATTTGTTATTTTTCATTTATTTATTTATTAGCGGGTAATACTATTGTAAAATGTTCACAAGAGAGTAGAAATATAATAAAACATATATAATTAAAAACTAGATAATTGAAGATTTGAAACAATTTTTTATTTGACATTTCTCATTTGTAAGTTGTTATTGGTTATTTTTGATTTGCCATTTGTTATTTATCATCAGCTATTTATTGATTTTCAATAATCATTTATCAATTGTCATTTGTCATTTTTCATTTGTCATTTATAATTTGTCATTTGTTATTTGTCATTTGTTATTTGATATTTGTTATTTGTTATTCGTCATTTGTCATTTATTATATGTTATTTGTCATTTGTCATTTGAAATTTATTATTTACCATTTGTCATTTGTCTTTCTTTGTCATTTTACAGAAAAACTCATTTGACAGAAGCAACATATACAATAAATAATTTAAAAATTTATAGAAAGCATTAACTAAAAAAATATTTTTAACATTTACAAAGAAAAAAAAAAGAATTTAATATGGCAAGAAAGAAACGTTGAAATTTCCCAAGAGAAAACAATTGAACACCGTAAAACAAATTCACAGAAAATATTAAACTGTCACCTGTCATCTATCTTCTTTAATCTTTCATCTGCCATCTATCATTTGTTATCTCTCATCTATCATCCGTGAAAACTCATATATATTTATGTATTCACAGGATACTACACTTGTTCTACTGAGAAAATAGTACAGCTTCAGTCTAAAACTGTCATTGTATTTTTTTAATCACTTTCTTATCGGTTTTCTAACATTTGATATCTATCAACTGTCATTTGGCATTTGCTATGTATCAACTTCCATCTTTTATCTGTCATCTGAGATCTGTTATTTGTCATCTGTCATGGGTCATTTGTTATCTGAGATCTATCATCTGTCAGCTGTCATTTATCATCTGTCATTTGTCATTTGAGATATATCATGATAGATGATATCATCTGTCATCTATCATCAAATTTATATCTGGAGAATTTTGTCATAGATTTGTCTTTAAATTTTATATGATATCTGTTATATATTATCATCCAACTGTCATTTGTCATGGATCAAAAATGACAAATGTTATTGGATTATATATGATATATCATGGTTCATTTGTCAACTGTCAACTCTCATGTGATTCTCGTTATCTTTCGTTGATCGAAAATGACATATGTTTTTAATTAGATAATATTTTTATCTGTCTACTGTTAATTGTCATCTGCCATCTGTCAATTTTTAATTGTCATCTGTAATCTATTATCTTTAAACAAAACAAAGATATATAAACAATAGATAAGTATGAAGTAAATTTTAATGATGTAATTGCTTTTTGAAAACTACAACGTCATTTGGCGTTTGGCATTTGGTTTTTGCCATTTGTCATTTGATATTTGTTATTTTCCATTTATTTATTTATTAACGGGTAATATCATTGTACAATGTCAATTGTCATTTATCATTTGACATTTGATATTTATTATTTGTCATTTATTTATTTATTAACGGGTAATACCATTATACAATGTCAATTGTTATTTGTTATCTGTTATTTGTTATTTGTCATTTGTCAATTATAATTTGTCATTTGTTATTTGTCATTTCTCATCTTTGAGTTGAAATGTCAACTTATATGTGCTAGCTGTCATTCTGAAATTCATATGTCGTCTACAAAATCTGCCATACACCAAGTTTCTTATCTGTTACTTGTGACTTGCCAAAAACCTTGTCTCAAATATGTTAGGAAAGAATATAACATTTTTTTTTGTCATGAATGTAAAACCATTTTGGATAATTTCAATAAATCTGGTTATAAGTTATATGTAATTTAAAATCGGTCATTTGTCATTTTCATTCGGCATTAGTTATTTTTCAATAATAATAATAATAATAATAATTTGTCATTTTTTATTTGTCATTTGTCATATGCCATTTGTTATTTGTTGTTTGTCATTTGTCATTTGACATTTGTCATTTGTTATTGGTCATTTATCATTTGTCATTTATTATCTGTCATTCGTTATTTACAACCTATGATATTTAATCTATTATGTTTACGTATCAACCGTTATATGTCATCTATAAAATCTATCATTTACCAAATTTTCAACCAGTCATTTGTTGCATATCAAAAGCATTTTTACTTTATGTATTATGACCTACTTGCCAAAAAATTTGACATATGTTATCTTTAATTTGTTATCTGTCAATTGTAATCTGCTATTTGTCATTTCTAATCTATAATTTGTCATTTTTTAACATCTGTCATCTATCAATTTTCCTACCTGACACTTGTAACTATTCAATAATCTTTTGCTAAATCTGATGTCTTTCAAAAGTCAAAACGAATTAGTTATTTATATAGTTATCTGCTATACAATGGTAGATTTGAATTAGTGTGACGAACATCAAAATCTCATCATGTTATAAATATCTAAAATTAACGTACTTATAAATAAATTTCCTTGGGCCAATAAATTTCCAATTCTGACTTTTAATTAAACGCCTTAAATATCGAAATAATTATTTGACGTAAGAATTTTAACGATTTTAATCAGAGCGCACAAGTCGTAATTCCATTAGGGGATGATTTTACGGCCCCATAAAGGCCGGATTAATCTCACATTCTGAAAATTGAAATCATTAACGGGGCGAATGTTTGAAATTTAAGATTTAAGCACATAATTACAAGCGGATACAGTGCGATTAGTGTGACGGCCTTTTAATCATTGGAATTTATTGGAAACATAATTATTTATTTCAATTTAATTATTAATCAAAATATTTAAAACAAAAATAATTATTTTATAAATTTAGAGTACGAAATCTTTTATAAATTATTATTAGTTAATTTTCCACAATTACATAACTGACTTTAATATACGAGGGTTATCTGGATATTAATATCTATTTAGCACCCAACTAACTGCTGTACTATTTGCCGTATTGTGTAAATGGATATTACTCTCCGGATATTTTTCTTATTTTTTATAAATGATGTTTTAATTTCCTTAATTGATTTTTAATCATAATCAAATTATCCAGTTTTATTCTAAGATAGTTTAAAATTCATTAAATTTTATCTATATTTGTGGGGGTTTTATCGTATAACTAATCAATTGCTAATATAACTTTTTTTCAATAACGTTAAAAGCGTTGGGAAAATAACTTTTCAATTTGAAAACAGGAATTCCAGTGGAAGCAGTGCATATATTTCAGTGGCGGCATCTACAACGCGCTTTGCTAGAAATTATTAGCATTGAACTGCCCCCATTCTGCGGGGTCTAAGCCAGCGATTTATGCTTATGATGGTTACATTAAACCGAATTCGCTTCATTATTTAAATCCATATTCGTTGAAATCCACCCTCCGCACACTAAATTCCTTCCTGAGATAGCAGGTGAATATACAAGTCGCAGTGTGCCGCGTAGGCTTAGGGGTAATCTAGCCAACCCTAGGATAAGGAAACGCGTGAATATACTGCCGCGCGCCGCCGCCTCTTCACGACTATTTATTTAAAATATAAACCGCAAATGAAATATATATATGCACATATAGGACGGATCGGACTCGGGAATGATTTTAGCGAATGTGAAATTTAAGGGAGCGGGCGGGGTGTTGGTGGGGCGGAGTGTACCGCCTCACAGCTTCCACAATGTGGATGTGGTTTACATCGGGTCGAATTAACTTTTAATTTAGAAGCAGCGGAAGGATGTAGATTGCTCCAAGTTTAATTATGTTCGCATCAACCACACAACCTCACTACACTTTTTACTTAATTTATAAACTAGTTTAGTTTAGGGAGATGGATTAACGTCCTTAACTCTCAATTACGGCGATATTTTTAACCTGGCGCGCTCACTTCAGGCTAGCTCGAGTTTATGATGAAATTCAGAAATTCCTGTAAAATACGAGCCGCGGAAGTGTTTTCGGTGAAGACAATATGTTCCGAGAAAAATTCCTTTGTTTATGATGTAATCTTGAACACGAACAACTCCTGCAAGTAATGCCTTTTATTAAATTAAATTCTCTTAATTGTGAAATTGTCCAAGTAAAGTGTTTATATTTTATGTTAGCTTAATTATTAAGAAATTATTTGTAAAAATTAACATGAATCTACTATTTATTAAAATAGGATAAAATGACAGATGAAAGTTGTAATTGTCAAATGAGAGATGACTTATGTCAACATTTATTAATATATCGCAATTACCCCCAGTAACTTTATACTTACCTATCTATTTAAAGAAAAATATTAATTTTGATTTCTGAAAAACTACAGATTTGGCAAATTATTGCCAAATGACAGTTAACAGATGACAGATGACAGACGACATATAACAGATGATAGATGACAAATGACACATGACAGAACTTTCAGCAGAAAACAAATGACAGATTTGACAGTTGACATGATGGATCAGAAAATATAGATAGTAGATTAAGGATGAAAGTTAACAAATGACAGATGAAATTGGCAACTGACAAATGAAAGATAACAAATTGAGATAACACGATAACTTATGTCAACATTTATTAAAATATCACAACTAACCTCACTGATTTTATACTTACTTATCTATTTAAAAAAAGAATTGGTTTTGACTTTTGATAGACTACAGATTTGCCAAATGATTGTCAATTAGTTACAAGTGGCAGGTAAAGAAATTGGCAGATTACAGATGTTAACAGAAATTATAGATCAGAAATGATAAATAGAAGATTCCAAATGACAGATAACGAATTAAAGGTAACATAATCCATATTTTTTTGGCAAGTAGGAGATAATACATAAAGTAATAAGGCTTTGGAAATATAACAAATGAATAATTGAAAATTTGGTAGATAGTACATTTCATCGATGACATTTAACAGTTGATCGGTAAAAGTGATAAAATAATAAATGAGAAATGACAAATGTTAAATGGCAATTGACAAATAACAACAGACAAATGATAAATGACAAATGGCAAATGACAAATGAGAAATTATTATTATTATTGGAAAATGACAAATTATTTTCTTTTCTAAGAAAACATATTTGAGACAATGTTCTTGACAAGTCACAAGTGACAGATCAGAAACTTGAAGTATGGCAAATTTTCTAGACAACGTATGAATGTCAGAATGACAGATAGCACATAGATGAATGACACATCAAATCACAAATCACAAACGACAAATGACAAATGACAAATGACAAAGAACAAATGACAAATGACAAAGGATGAATGACAATTAAAAATTGACAAATAATATATATATTAAATGACAAATTCCAAATAACAAATGACTAAATGTAGTTTTCAAAAAGCAAAGTTATCATTAATTTTTTTTTCATACTTATCTGTTCTTTACAATTTTTTGTTATTGAAAGACAACAGATTACTGATGACAGTTAAAAATTGATAGATGACAGATGACACATAACAATTAACAGCTGACAGCTAAAAAATTTATCATCTTACTACAAATATGTGTCATTTTCGGTCAACGCTAGATGATGAAAAACACATGACAGTTGACAGTTAACAGACGAAATATGTTATATCATATATAATATGATATTACATATTTCATTGTGAACATGTGTCATTTTTAATCAATGACAAATGACAGTTGGATCATAATATATAACAGATATCATATAAAATTTGAAAACAAATATGTCAAACTTCTTAAAATATAAATTTGATTATAGATGACAGATGACAGATGACAGATGACAGATGACAGATGACAGATGACAGATGACAGATGACAGATGACAGATGACAGATTACAGATTACAGATTACAGATTACAGATTACAGATTACAGATTACAGATTACAGATTACAGATTACAGATTACAGATTACAGATTACAGATTACAGATTTCAGATTACAGATTACAGATTACAGATTACAGATTACAGATTACAGATTACAGATTACAGATTACAGATTACAGATTACAGATTACAGATTACAGATTACAGATTACAGATTACAGATTACAGATTACAGATTACAGATTACAGATTACAGATTACAGATTACAGATTACAGATTACAGATTACAGATTACAGATTACAGATTACAGATTACAGATTACAGATTACAGATTACAGATTACAGATTACAGATTACAGATTACAGATTACAGATTACAGATTACAGATTACAGATTACAGATTACAGATTACAGATTACAGATTACAGATTACAGATTACAGATTACAGATTACAGATTACAGATTACAGATTACAGATTACAGATTACAGATTACAGATTACAGATTACAGATTACAGATTACAGATTACAGATTACAGATTACAGATTACAGATTACAGATTACAGATTACAGATTACAGATTACAGATTACAGATTACAGATTACAGATTACAGATTACAGATTACAGATTACAGATTACAGATTACAGATTACAGATTACAGATTACAGATTACAGATTACAGATTACAGATTACAGATTACAGATTACAGATTACAGATTACAGATTACAGATTACAGATTACAGATAAATGATGACAGATGAAAGATGGTCCTTGATACATAGCAAATGACAGATGATGAATATCAGAAGTTAGATAACGTATGAGGTCATTAAATAATAAAATAACAGTTTTAAACTAAAGCTGCACTGTTTTGTCAGTAGATCAAGTGTAATATCTAGTGAATATTTAAATATATATGAGTTTTCACGGATGATAGATGAGAGATAACAAATGATAGATGGCAGATGAAAGATTATAGAAGATAGATGACAAATGACACATGATAGTTGACAGTTTACGATTTTCTGTGAATTTGTCCTACGGTGTTCAATTGTTTTCTCTTGGGAAATTTCAATGTATTAAATTCCTTTTTTTTTTGTAAATGTTAAAATGATAAATAACATATAATAAATGATAAATGACGAATAACAAGTAACAAATGACAAATGATAAATGACAAATGACAAATGACAAATGACAAATGACAAATGACAAATGACAAATGACAAATGACAAATGACAAATGACAAATGACAAATGACAAATGACAAATGACAAATGACAAATGACAAATGACAAATGACAAATGACAAATGACAAATGACAAATGACAAATGACAAATGACAAATGACAAATGACAAATGACAAATGACAAATGACAAATGACAAATGACAAATGACAAATGACAAATGACAAATGACAAATAACAAACGACAAATGACAAATGACAAATGAGAAATGAGAAGTGACAAATGACAAATGACAAATGAGAAATGAGAAGTGACAAATGACTAATGGCAAATTGGCAAAAAACAAATGACAAATGACATAACAAATGATAAATGACAATTGAGAGTGGGGGGTATTAGTTTGGCGTCGTCGCGTTTATTAAGATTATGAGTCGTGTGGTCGAAATTTATTTTGTGTCTTTTATTCTTTATTGTCTTTGCTTCTCCTGCTTACAAAATTACAAAATATATAATACACATACATTCAATATAAAATAAACAAATAATTTAGGACACAGGAGTCACGGGCGGAGTTCACTGTTTACCAATGTTCTTCCACTCAAACCCACGTACCTTCGTGGACAGGTGACAGACTTTCATTGTTTCCGGAGTTCTTTTTAATTATTTTTAAGCAAATATGCTCCATTTTGACCCTTTTGTGGGATATTTTAGACAAAGTCTATAATGTCCTGTGAATTTGGAATGTTCGGCCAGAGATGAGGAGGGTAGATATTTTTCGACGGCTCTAATGTGTTCGAAAGAGTTGGTGAATTTCAAAGATCCTCAGTCAAATGAAAATTGAGTGAGTCGTGAAAAAAATTGACAAAAATCAGCCAGAAAATAATATAAAGTGGGTTTCGTTTGATATAACAAAAATGTTCACAAATATACCACCATTTGAATGTGTAAAACTTGTAGAAACAAACTTAAAATCATCAAATGTCAATGCAGTCATAATCCGAACATTTTTGAACTTATAAACTTAGAAATGATTTTTAATAATTATTATAAATAAATAAATAATTTTCAAATTTGGTGAAGTAAGACACTTGTTATGTTCCATAGATTTAACACGTGTCAGTTAACTGATAATAAATCTATGGAACATAACAAGTGTCTTACTTCACCAAATTTGCATATCTGGTTCCATCAAGAGAGTAGCGCAACAAGTATTAATTAAATAATTTTCATTCGATTGCAAATAAATGGATACAACTAAAAAATGTCTTTACAAAATTAATTTCGATTACCTTTCAATTTATTTCACTTGAAGATCGAGATAATTTGAAGTACATCTATAAATTGTCAACTGTCATGTTTCATTTGTCATATGACCACTACTTGCTATCATTATTCATTTATCAACTGTTAACTATCAATTATCATCTGTGAACTATCATATCTCAACTGTCAACAGACAAATATCGTCTGTCAATTGTCCTTTGTAACTCTTATCTATCAATTGTCTACTGTCCTGTTTTATCTGTCATGTGACAACTATCAGTTGTCATTATTTATTTGTCAATTATCATGTGCGAACTTGTATCTCTCAACTGTCATTTGTCAACTGTTAATTGCTACCTATTAACAGAGATTTATCAACTGTTTTTTTTTTATCTCTAAACTACCATCTATAAATTGGCATTTCTTAACTGTCATCTGTCAACTGTTATTTGTCTTCTGTAATCTGTCAACTATCTTCTGTAAACTATCATCTGTCAATTGTTCTTAAACATGAAATGGCCGCGTTTAGTGCCATGATTTTCCGAGCAAACAGTATATTCAACTAAATAGAAATTGACATAATGAAAACAATAGCAACCAGCAATGGCCACCAAAATACTTAATAGATGAATTAGATTTTAGTTCTGCTTCCAATCGCGACAGTGTTACCATTCTTTGCCGTAACAATTAAAATATAAGTTGTTACGTGAAATTTACAAATAATAATTATTTTATGACTAATAATTAAAGGAGACGTATTTGCGAAAAATTTACCCAGTTTTATATGACACGGTTGGGTTAATAACGTAATGAAAGGGCCTTATTAAGCTCGTAAAAATGTTTATTTGCCCGTAAGTAATGATGACAGAGCAACACCCAAACACTGTGCGAAGTTAGTGCCAAGTTTGTAGAGGTCGCAATATTCGTTATAAACTAACAAGCCGGAGCTGAGCCCAGTATATACATTACAAGTACGCCTCCGTGTCACGCGCTCACTAATTAATAATGATTCCGCGCCTAAAACTTGCCCAAGTTTTGTTAAATTAATGCATGGCTCGGGGGGGCGGGCGAAAGAGCAGATTTCGGATAGTTGCCCCCGGTTTCCGATATTGCCGGCCACGCGGCTTGTTTATTGAATAATAAACCCCCATCGATTTCTCTCCCTAAATTCCGGAATTTAATCACGTTATTGTTGTGATTTTAGTTTCTTCCGGTTCATTAATATTAATTAAACATTTTTAGCAGGGAGGGGCGCTTTTTCAATTAATTTTAAATTCGGACGAGAGAATTTAAAGCGGCCCTAATACCTCGAGGTTATACGATTTCTCCGAGTCATTGTTGGTCTTATAAAAGGGGTTCCCTCTCGGGATTAACAAGGAGAAGAAAAAGAATGTATATTTGCACATTTTATTCGTATATTAATATAATGTACGTGGGATACATATTTTTCCTTCTCTTTTTTTTTATTCTCCGGGCGTTAACAAAGGGCCTCCTTGCGCACACAAAGGAGTGTGCGTTCGGAATTAATTACGCCCGCAATATACATTTTTTTTTTTGGATCAAAAACGCAAACAGTGATCCGGATGAATTAGGTATTCATCATTGTCGTCTGGGTTCCTAAGCAACTCTAGATTAGAGACGGAGTCACATCAATGAGTATCGGTAATTATGGCCATTATGCGGCTTTGTTCGCATGGAAGCATGAATATGTAATGATCTCAGAATTTAGATTACCAGGACGGGTCTTATTGTGTTATTTAACCGGCTCCGACCAATCAACCGCTATCTCTTCACCTAATTTTCGTCGCACCCGCTTTCCATCGCTTTCCCGTTTATTGTTCCAGGCGCTCATCAATGCTAATGAAAATATATCCACTGCGTTATTTGAGCGAGGGTTGCACGCATGACTAATAACTACTCTATTAGGAAGGGGTTAATCCTTAGCTTTTGTTTAGTTTCCTAAATCCAATAGAATTACTCACCTATGTAAGTGCATTATGCAATAATCCAATACTCTCTTCATTGACTCTTTCAAAAACGTCAGTATTGTGTTTTATTATGTTACACCCAGAAAATATCTGACTTCACAAGTCATCTAAATTATCCAGTCGAGTAGCATAAACTAATTACTTTAGATAGAATATTAGATGGTAGAGGCATTTACTTCGTGGTATATCTAACATTATGCTTTTTATTTTTTATTTTAAATTTACAACTCGGGTGAGATGTTATAAATTAAACTGTGCCGTTTGTTGACGTTTTAATGAATTCGCACTGTCCGCATTCGAAACTGTGGAAATAATGCTGGTGGAACGCGGATCGGACGTTTTTTTTTTTATTATTATTATTATTTCGAGGAAATCGCGTCGCGGATTTGCAGCGCGCGGGACGTTTAATCAAACGTCAGGAAACTGGACACGTATTTGCATCCTCCGGCGGTCGGCCATTATCGTCGGGCAAGAAGACGGGGAAAACAATGTAGACATCGTCTACAATGGATGACCTGGTTACATTGTCCTGCGGCGTTTGTTCTAGAACACGAACTCCACGCTCGCGTGTGGGTTGTTGTCTCCGTACTGTGTATTACGGCCACGGTGACCATATGCCACGAAGAGTTCACTGAAATTCTGAAAGAAGTGTTTTTTATTATTAAAAAATGTTTAAAGATGGTCAAATCATCGTGAACAATTATTCAGTATTGGCCAATCGACTAAATAACTTTGAGCCCGGCGCATCATAATATCACCATTTACAAGCCTGATCAATCAGTGTATCGAGGCACATGTCTTCCCATCCTGCCTGAAGAGGGCACTTATAGTTTCTGCCCATAAAAAGGGTAATAGATGAGAGAGTAATAACTATAGGTACATATCCATTTTGCCAACTTTGTTAATAATATGTTGAAGGAAATCCATTTTTAATTGGTTATATAAATAAGTAACCTAATCCCCATACTACTTATTTGTTAATAATATTCAAAACAATTTTATACAACCAGCTAGTTG
Source organism: Ontholestes murinus (assembly GCA_963969525.1). NCBI lineage: Eukaryota > Metazoa > Arthropoda > Insecta > Coleoptera > Staphylinidae > Ontholestes > Ontholestes murinus. Next base: position 6,658,269 of record OZ018395.1, on the reverse strand, counting down.
ACTTTTTGGACACCAATAACATAATTTTAGATAATAACAACAGTTTTCGTAGATGAAGGCCTACAGGGGATAAAATCTTAGCCTTCACAGGTGAGATCTATTAGTGTTTTGAAAAGGGTTCGTACTCAGTCGCCAAGTTTTTAGATCTCACTTAGACTTTTAATATTCTTATATTCTTCTACTAATTTGCTGTTGAGTTACGTGAAGATATAATTAAAACACTAACACTTTCTTCACAATTGATAATGGGTGCATAGTACCTGAAATGTACATCTAGCGAAATAAAAATTAATTGTGAAGAAAGGGTTAGTGTTTTAATCAAGTTTTAACGCAAATAATAGTAACTCAGAACAATTAAAAATATTTCCGGTGTCCCTTAAGTGTTTATATTAGTGCCCTTCACATGTTTAACTTTATATAAATGACACCTGCCTCGTCAAAATACATAATCGTCAACTGTATTATTTGCTGATTATACACTTTAATAATCAGCAGACTTGATGAGAACTTTTCTATAACTTCCTTTCAACTATTTCTTTCCTTGTGTTTTTCATCAGTTTTACCAGTAATATTTTTACTTTCCCTATATACTATATATAGGGGAAGTATTGTTTTCGTGCGTGAAAATGTCTGTGGGCGCTGTATCTCAAAAACGAATGATCCGATTGAGATGAAACTTTAAACATAAGGTTTCATTTTTAAAAGTTGGAACTGAAAAGCTTTTGGTGAACATTCAAAAACCGAAAGTGGATGTTTACTCGAAGCCGTTTTTGGTTTTTTCCCGATACTTCTCTTAATATGAAAAATATGACAAAACTTTTCAAACAAAAGTTAAAGGAAATTAGAAACTGAACAAATTTTATTTAAACATATTTTTTTATAAAATTCTTAACTTTCGAGAAAAAACTTAAAAATTAAAAATTTTGATGTTTTTAGCCAATTACTAATAAACTATACGGGTTACGTGAAACTTATATAGTAAGTAATTGTAGAGAATTTAAAAGTAAACCAATTATTAAGAATAGTCTTTTTGCATAAACCTCATAGTTTTCGAGAAAAATGTAAGGAAAGTACAATCACTTAAAAATTTTACCTTTTGAATTTCTTTTTTATTTAAAAAGTTGATATAGAATTTTAAGTATTTTTTACAAATTTCTAGAATAAGAAATTTTATTGAAGGTTTTACAACTTTAATAAAATATTTCTTCTAGATTTCTAATTATAATCATTTACCTCAAGGATTATAAAATTCTCTTTATTTTTTCAACATATTCTCTTCTGGTTTTTAAATATATCTTTCATTCTAAAATTTTTCAGCAATTGGTATTTTTAATATTTAGAGTTACTAGGTTTACTAATTTTCAAGTAATTTTTATCCTTGATTTAAATTGTAGACATTATCTTTGAAGGTTCTAAAATATTCTAGTGGTAATTTTCTTCAGTATTTTCTGTCTTATAATTATCTCTATTTAATTTCAAGAATTTTAATTGAGGCTTCAAGATTTTTTTAAATGTCATCTTATCGGAATTTTCAAAAATTTTCTTTTGCGAAATATTTTTCCAAGATTTCTAAAATTTACTAATTCTTCTCTCTCTTTTCCAGCAATTTCTCTTCTATATTTCAAGAAAAAAATATGATTATTATATTTCAGCAATTTTTCTTACAGTTTTCTAAACTGTTTTTTTTTCTAATTGCAAGAACTTTCTTTGATTTTTTTATGAAAGTTTTCTCCCAGATTTCTAAAATTTTCTGAAATATTTCTTCGTATTCCATCTTATCGAAAGTTTCAGAAACTTCTCTTATACGTGTTGCAATAATTTTCCTCAAGGGTTCTAAAATTATTTTTCCAAAATTTTCTTTCCTTTTAATTTTTTTTTTTCATTCTCTAGTTTATCGTTTATAAATTTTTACTTAATACCAAAATTGCAAAACTTAACCAGCGAGTTATTTTTAGCGTTTTTTCCCTATGTTTTTCTCTTTCTAGAGTTTTTATGAAATTGTTATTTTATCCACAGATTCTAAAAACGTTTATAGAATTTTGATCGATTTTCCTTACAAATTTAAACAATTTTTTCTTTTTTATTCCAAGAATTTTCATTGAAGGTTTCACAATTTTTATAAAAGTTATCTCCCATATTTCTAAAATTTTACAACAATGTTCCTTCTGATTCGATTTTTTTGAAAGTTACAGAAACTTCTTTTCTAAGTTGCAATAATTTGCTTCGAGAGTTCTAACATTTTCCAGTTTTAAGTTTCCCATTGTTTTTCAAACATTTTATCTTCTAGTTTTTTAAATTATCTTCCATTCTAGAATTTTTCAGCAATTCCAATTTTAGATTTCTGGAATTACTAGGTTCCTAAACTTTAAAGCAATTTTTATCCAAGGTTTAAATTGCAAAAGTTATCTCCGAAAGTTTAAAAACTTTTTAGTTTTGGTCTTCTCTCTGTTTTTTTTCAGCATTTTCTCTTCTATATTTTTCTCTATCTAAATGCAACCTTTTTCAATAAAGGTTGTAGTGTTTTTAATTAAAAAAATATTATCGGAAGTTCTTTTGCGAAATTTCACGGATTCTAAAAATTCCTTATGGTGGTTTTGTCTTTCTCTTCCAGCAATTTCTTTTCTATATTTTACTAAAAATAAAAATTACATGATTATAATTTAGCAATTTTTCTTACAGATTTCTAGAACTTCCTTTCTTTAATTTCTGAAATTGTCATTAAAGGTTTTACAATTTTTATGAAATATTTATCCAAGATTTCTGTAATTTATCAACAATGCTTCTCTTTCTTTTATCTTAACGAAATATTCCAGGAATTTAATTTCCTAGTTACAACAATTTTTTCAAAGGTTTTAAAACATTCTAGTGCTAGTGTATTCGCCGGTATTTAGCATTTTCTTTTCTAGTTTTATCATTTTCTTCCATTCTAGAATTTTTCAGCAAATTCTATTAAACATTTCAGATTTGTAGGATTTCAAATTTTTAAGCAATGTTTAGCCAAAGATTTAAATTGGAAAAAATCCAGCAATTTCTCTTCTAAATTATACAAAAAATTAGATGATTATATTAGCACAGATTTTTTTCTGATTTCTAAAATATTTCAATGCTTCTTATCGTAATTTAGAAGAAATTCTCTTTCCAGTTGAAATACCTTTTTCCAAGCATTCTAAAATTTTCCGGTGGTAATTTTCTCGCTACTTTTTCAGCATTTTCGTTTCAAGTTTCTAAATTTTCTTCATTTCTAGAATTTTTCAAATTTTGAAGTCATTTTTATCAATAATGCAATAATTTTCGGCAAGGATTCTAAAATTTCTCATAATTTTCTTGCTGTTTTCTAGCCTTTCATACCTTTCTAGAATTTTTATCAATTTCTATTGCAGATTTTCTAGAATTTCTATACTTTCGATATTTTAGTAATTATAGATTGAAATGGCAAAAAATATCTCCGTAGATACAGACATTTTCCATTGGTAGTTTTCTTGCTGTTTTCTTGTCTCTATTCCACCCTCCAATTAGTAAAACTTCAAAAATTATTTGAATACATTTTTATAAATAAATCTCTAAAAATTGTAATTATTTTTTGTTTATTTATATTTTACAACTTTTAATTAAAACCCTGGTTTATTATTTACTGATTGGAGGATGGGACAGAGGCCACCCACCCACCCTACATATACATGATAACTTTAATTGCTAATCGTTGATGATTTTGCTGCTAAAAACAGTCAAACCCTTTCTAAATAAAACAAAATTTAAGTTTAAATGTAAATGAATTTCTATACTTAATACTAGCTAATTTAGATTTAAAATCTGTTCACCCATCGTGCATTAAATTTTTACTAATTCACTCAATCAAAAATTTTACCTTTATAATTCCTTTTTTATTCAAAGAATTTTGTAATTAATTTCATTGGATACAGCGAGACGAAAAGGAGTTAAAGTTTATATGTATATGTAGGGTGGGTGGGTGTCCTCTATCCCACCCTCCAATCAGTAAAACATCATCAAAAATAATAGGGAAAGTATTATGATGGCCACATCACCATTTTTTATTCTATCTTTATCCTTAAATACTTTTTATTTTTATTTCAATACCTGAATCGCCATAAATTTATTTCTGTCTGTATGTCATTAATTTTCCATGTTTTCTTTGTTTTTATGAAGATTTTGTTAATCTAAAATCATATTTTCTTACTCTAGTCTTTTTACTTTCTTGGCATCTTTTCTTTTAAAAAATTTAAAATTAATAATTTTGACATTTTTTTGCCTATTGAGAAAGAAATCAAAAATTGAGCAAAATATTAAGAATAGACTTTTTACGTAAAGCACATAGTTTTCGAGAAAAATATAGGGAAAGTAGTATGTTAGCCACATCATAATTTTTTCCCTCAATATTACTCCTTTATTCTCTGTTTTTCTTTTTCTTCCAATCTATTTGTATTTTACTGTTGTTCAGCATTTAATTTTCGTTTTCTCACTTTTTAAGACTGTTTGAGTATATTTACATATTTTATATTATAATTTTTGTATTCAACACTTTTAATGCTACTTTCTTGATGGAACCAAATTTTCAGATTGGTTATAGTAAAACACTTATTTTGTTTTGGAACATATTTATAAATATGGAACAAAACAAGTGTTTTTATTACTATACCCAATCTTATAATTTTTGGAATTTTAAATGAAAATACACTTCGTTGATATCACACACAGGATTTTATTACGTGACTATAGTTTCAACCTTTAAAAGGCCATTATCAAACGTACAATCATTGTACGTTTGATAATGGCCTTTTAAAGGTTGAAACTATAGTCACGTAATAAAATCCTGTGTGTGATATCAACGAAGTGTATTTTCATTTAAAATTCCTGATTCAAGATGTATCACAAAGTGATGGCTTCAAGCATTAAAAGTGGAATTTTATTCGTCCCGTAAATCTACACTTCTTTCCCCATTTAACCGTTTCTCTATCTCTTATAGTTTCCGAGATCCCCATAGAGAACATCGAAAAAAACTCACCCTGTATATAATATAAAAATATACTCAAAATTTTATAATAAAAGAAAAACAATTGGAATATTGAAATTTAACAAGTAAATGCTACTTAACAAAGAAAAAATTGATATTGAAAAAATTGATTGTTTTAAGCATATGAAATTTGCCACAATAAAAAACAAATGCAAAATTGACAAAGAATGTAGTTTATAGATTACTTTAAATATTTAAAGTTTCAGGCAAAAATCAATGAAAGTTAGACAAAGAAGAAAGGTTTGAAAAAGAAATGAAATTTTCGACAAAAAAAGAGATGAAACTTGCCTGGGAACACTGAATTAAAATCCAAAAAAAGTCTAAATTTGGCTTTAACCGTGTGATATTTTGATACAAAAAACAATTGAATTTAAAAAAGAAATTGCTAAAAATTTGTCCCGATTGAAATTTTTAACAAAAAAATTCGAAATTACTTTTTATAGAAAAATTTAAAAACTCTTAACAGGAGAGTCAAATGCATTAAAAATAAATAGTTTGAAGCTACCAAATTCAGTAACAATTAATAATTGACATTTTTACCAATAGATTTTTGAAATTTAGAAAAAAACACAGTTTTTAGAACAATGGAAACTTTTGAAGTAAAAACAATTTTATCAAATAATTAAGAACTATAACAAAAAACGCAAAAAGTGCACTAAAAAACAGTTAAAAATAAAAAAAAATAAGTTTAAAAAAGAATTCAACAATAGAAATTTGCAAAAAATTAAAAACAATAATAGTTCAAATTTAACTCTAAATAATAAAATTTTAGATGAATATCATTAAAATTTTCAAAAAGGAGAAATTGTTAAAAACATGAAAAACAAAACATTTACTTCAAAATTGATAAGTTTGCCAAAGAAAAATTATTTAAAAAAAAAACAAAAAACTGTATAAAGTATGCTTTAAGATGTAAAACTTTTGAGAAAAAAACAATTAAAATGTCTATTAAAAAAGAAGTATTACACAATTAAAATTTGTTAAAAAAACTTAAAAAAGCAGTTAAAAATTTGTTAAAATTTTGACAATAAACAGTCTATAACTAAACGTTAGTTAAAAATTGGTTTAAATCATTTGAAATTTTTAACTAAAAGAGAATTAAAATTTTACTAAAAAAAAACAGTTAAAAACCCAAAAAAAAAAATCAGTGGAAACTTGTTTTAAACAATTACAACTTTTGAAATAAGTGAAAATAAATAATCAAAGTTCTATTTAAATAAATATAACTAAGAAGAAATTGTTAAAAAAATAACAATTTTATTTAACTTTTATCAAAATTTAAAAACTTATAAACTAATTTGTATGTAAGTAAGTAAGTAAGTTTTTATTAATGTTTTTGGTATAAAGCCTTACATACGTCATTAGTTACATATAATAATTGAAATAATTAAGTCGATAAGTCAATAAATAAATAAATTACACACATGATGCATTTTAAAATATGTCACGATTGTGTTAAATATTTAAAATTTGTAAGAAGAAGTAATTGGAATTTGCAAAAAAAACATTTAAAAATCTTTTATCGTAACGGGACACGAATTCACTTGAAAAGAGCAAAGTTGTTATCTGTTTTATTGCAAACTTTAAATGTTAAACCAGTTTTCAAATTTTCATTTGTTTTTTCTTGGTTTTCATCTACTTTCAACTGTTCAAATAAGTAAAAAGTGTTCTATCCATCTATTTGCTTTTAGTAAAATAGTTTACTTAAAATAATTAGATTCTAAAAATTGTTTTTTGCAAATAAAATCAGAAAATATATGTTTTTTTAAAGTTTATTTAAAATAATTAACATTTTTGAAAAAAAAAAACAAGAAAATTGTATTTATTACTAAAAACAAATACATGGAAACAAACAACAGTTTCTACTTATTTGAATAGTAAAAACAGATGAAAACCAAGAAAACACAAATGATGATTTAAAAAAAGTTTAACATATAAAGTTTGTAAAAAAACAGGTGACGACTTAAAAAGAGCAAAAATAGATTTCTCTGCCGTTACATAGAGTTAATAAAGTCTGGTTCTTTTTGAATTTCATCCAACAATTTTGGCAGCGCTAAACTCGAAGTTGTTTCTGTTTTTTTCTCATCGAATGCGACACAAGCTTTGCACAGATCTTGTACATTTGCAAATCATCGGTCACTATAGCATGTAACGTAAATATGAGAAAATTTAAGATGTCGGTGATTTTCTGCAGGCCCAATCGTCGGTTTGAATGCAAAACTTTGCAAGCACGATTCTGGCCGTTGTGACCTCGAAAGCAGTCATCTTGAAGCATCTGGAATATTTCCGTTGTATTCTTTCCAAATAAACAAAACGTATTGCGTATCGCTGTTCAAGCGACATGTTACAAAGTCGAAAAACACACTTCATGCGGAGGCACTTCTTTCTACTTGGACTGCTTGAAGCAAACTGGCGATCAACTACAATAAAAGGGCAGATCATTCACCACATTCCTCGACCTGCTTTACTCCGTTGCGTTAGATAGTTGGATTAGTTTTTGATTACGCTTTATAGTAAAGATCATATTTTCTGTTTTATCTCTGTTAAGAGTTAACTGATTAGGAGCGAACCAAGTATCTGTCATTGACTGTGATTCCCTCATCATTTCAATAAGTACTCCCAGTTTGAAGTGAGTGTTGTTAAATTTGTGTCGTCTGCGAAAAGTGCAGTCTTCGTATCGGCGATAAATCATTTACATATAACAGAAACAATACAGGCCCTAGGACGGATCCCTGAGGGTCACCGTATCTTATATCTGCGATGTTAGACAACTTGTTATAAGCATATACCTGTTGTTATCTGTTCTTTAGGTAACTATTGAGAAGAGCTATTCTGCCCGCAGAGAAATTATATAATTTTAGCTTTAGACTTTTTGAACACTGAATAAAACACTTACTATGTTTTATTGAGTGTTCATTATGAATTACCACGTAATCGCACCCATCATTTTGATTTAGACTTTTTCTTATGAAATAATGAAATAAAAGTGTAATACTTTCTTCAGACAATTAATATCTTTATCAGAAAAAAGAAAGTAATATAAAAAATAAACCAATTGAAGTTTGCTAAAATTAAAAGTTGAAAACTTTAAAAAAAGCTTAAAACAATGTTTGACAAAAATACAGTCAGAAATTAAGAAAGAAAATAAAGTGTCGAGAAAATAGATAATTACTCCAAAACAGTTAAAAATTTGATTTGAAAATTGTAATAAAAATTACAAATTAAATTTGCAAAAACAAGTTTTAAAAATTATTTTGAGAAATGGAAATTCTAAAAATAAAACAGTTGATAAATTAAAAATTAATCTGTTTAGGATATACCTTAAACAATTGAAATTATGAGCAAAAAAAAACATTGAAATTTAAAAATTAAATTTGCAAAAAAAAGTTAAACAATTTTTTTAAGTTTTAAAAATTATTTTGAGCAGTGATAATTTTTAAAACGAAAACAGTTAAATAAATAAAAACAAAAACTGTTTGAAATATACTTTAATCATTTAAATATAAAAGCAAAAAAGAGTAAATTCTTGAAAAAAAAAAATTTGCTTCAAACAATGTTTGACCAAAAAAGCTTGAATATATCAAAGGAAAAACAAATGAAAATTTAAAAAATATTTTGAAATTTCATTTAAACATAAAACACATTTAACAAAAGACAACTGAATAGTAAAATAAACTAGTTAAAAACTTGTTTAATGCAACTGAAATTTTTAATAATTTGAAATTTTACAAGAATTTATTTTTCAGTTAAATTTTTACAACGATTTGTAAATTTTTTTTTAATCTAGCTAAAACAATATTATAAGCCTAAATAAACAATTTAAAATTAACTTAAAACAATTAAAATCTTTTAAGTAAGACAAAGTAATTAGAATTTGCAAAAGAAAACAGTTTAAATATAAAAAATAATCAAAATTATATTTAAATAAGTCAGTTGAAAACAAAAAACAATTAACTTTGTCGAATGAAAAAATAAATAAAGTGTGCAAAAAAAACAGATGATAAATTAAAAAGGTTAGAAATTTGCTTTTATTAATTGAAATTTGTAGTAAAAAAAATAATTGAAAGAATCAGTCAACAAAATGATTTAAACATTTGCTTTGAGCAATTTAAATTTGCAAACATGACATTGAGAAACTTTTAAAACTAGAAAACAAATTTTAAGTTTGCGTGAAACAATTAAAGTTTTATGTAAAATAAACAATTACAATTTTAAAAAGCATAAAGTTGAAACTTGAAACAAAACATTTGGTTCAAAGAATTTTAAAACAATTGAGCTTCACCAAGAAAAATCCAATAAAATCTGGAAAAAGAGTTTATAATTTGCAACGAACTTTTAAAATTTTTGAATATAAAAACAGTTGAAACTTAAAAAAAGTTGTAGTTAAAAATTTGTTTTGAGCATTTGAAATTTTGCCAAAAAAAAGCAATTTGCTAAGAAAAATATGTTTTTGTTTAATCAAAAAATGAAGTATAAAAAAAACAATTAAAATGTATTATAACAGTTACAAAAAGATGATAAAAATAATGAAAAATTTTGCAACAATTTAAAAAATGTGAAATGAAAAATAAAATTGAATTTTGCAAAAAACTCGAATAATTTAATAAAATTTGAACATTGTTAAAGTAACTAAACATCGTCAAAAAAAGAACAGTTACAAATAAAAACAAAACAAAAACATAATAAACTTCAATGAAAAAAAGTTGCAAAATAAAACAATTAAGACTTGAAAAGTACTTTGAATTTTTTGAAAACTAAAAGTAAAACAGATAAAAATTAGTTTTAAATCATTGTAATTTTTGACAGACAAAGAATTATTTTTATTTGACGTAAACAATTGAAATTAAAAAAAAAACAGCTAAAGAAAAGTTTTAAACAAATAAAAATTAAAAACAGTTTACTTTTGTTTTTGAGAGTTGAGAATTAAAGAAATCAGTTTAGCGTTTGCTTTAAACAATGTAATCTTAAACAAAAGATAAATAAGGCTAGAAACATGTAAATATTAAAATATTTAAAAAACATATTCAAATTTTCTTCTGTTTTTAAAAACTGTATTTTTTGCTTGAAACACTTGAAATTTCTAACAAAAAAAATCAGTCAAAAACTAAAAAGTAAACACTTATTAATTTGTTTTAGACTATTTTTGATAAGAATTTTATCCAAACAAATAAAAAATTTCGAAAATTCCCTAAAAAAATTCTTTTAACAACTGGAAATGGTCAAAACAACACAATTAATAAAACAATTTAAAGTTTTGATTAAAGCAAAAAAAAAAATAAAAATTTAAATTTGTTTATTTTACAATTTTACAGAAGTTTTTCACTCAAATTTTTAAAATATTAATACATTTTCTATTTTATATAATTAATAAAAAATACTGTCGAAATGTCGAATAAAATTGTTGTTATTTTTAACAAAATAAAAATGCAATTTTCCAAGAATTTAATATAGGCAATTAAAGTTTTCTAAAAACCAAAACAGATGAAGACCTAAATAAAAACAGTTTACTTTTTAAGTACGAAAAAAATTAAATTCACCAAAAATAAAAAATATTTACAAAAAAAAAATCAAAATTTGACTTAAACAAGTAAGGATTACTACGAATAAATAGTTTTGGAAAATAAATAAACAGTTACAAATAGATGATAAAAATAGTGAAAAACTAATTCCAGCAATTTTGAAAATGTGTAACAAAAAATATAAATGAAATTTGCAAAAATTTGTTTTAAGCAACCGAAAATTGTCAAAATTAAAAGCAAAAAAAACATTTTAATCTTCAAACAAGTGAAATTTTTGAATAAAATCATTTAAAATAAGAAAAAAAAAACTTTGAAATATTTTAAAGTATAAAGCAAAAAATTAAAGTGAAAGTAATAATGATAAAAATTATTTTTTCTTATTATTACATTTATTTTCATCAATACTGTACCTGTAAATCAATATTTAATATACACAGTTAATAATTAATTTGAAACAATTGAAATATTTAACAAAGGAAAGGATAATGTTAATGTATTAAGGAAGAAAGAAATTAAAAACAAATTCAATTTTGATAAATAATAATAATTACGAATTGTTAAGAAAAAAAAAGTTTAAAACTTAAAAAAAGGTAAAACTTTGCTTAAAACAATATAGACTTTTGACAAAAATAATCAAAAACTTAAAAATAAGAACATTTAAAATGTTTTTAACAAAAAGTAATTGATTTTTCTAGTCAATTGAAATTTACCACATACTTCAGATAAAACCTAAAATTTAGCCTGAAACAATTGATGTTTTGAATGAAAATACAATTGAAATTTCTCAAGAAAAACAAAAGTAATGAAACCATTTATTTTTTAAATGTACATTAACATTAATACAATTATAATTTTCAGAAGTTTCTATTGCTCAGACTGGAATAACTATGACTTTGTCAGGTAAACAATTGTTGCTAATATAAGCAAAAAAGTACAATTAATATTTAAAATGTTTTTGCAAGAAAAACAGTTTAAAAAAATTAAAAAAGTTTAAAGTTTGCTTTAGACAATTGAATTGTTACACAAAAATCAATTAATGCTTAAAGCATGTATATAAACAATTCATATTTTGAAAATTTCTTTAAATAATTTAGAAAAAATCGATTGGAAAAACAAAAATAATTTTTTCTCAAAATTTTTTTGCAGAAAAGTTGTTGTTTCCTAATATCTTCTTAAATTTTTATTAGAAATAAATTATTTTGTTTAAGAAAAACAAAAACCATCTGTTCATAAATTATTACCAGAAGCTTTTGAGATCTTTCGATAAAGAATAAAATTAAGTTTAAATTTTCATTTCAAAATCTTCAACTAGCCAAGTTCCCCATCTTGTTAGCAATGGTTATTGAGGCCTCTTCTTGAATAATTGTATTCGCAGAAGAGCTTTTATAAAAAAAATCAATTTTTAATTCAATTTTTCAATGGAAATTTAATTGTTTTTGTTTCAGCAATTCGTTTCTATCAATGTGTTAAACTTGTACAATGTATTAAATACATTAGACAACATTAGCAAAATTTTGCAATGGTACTACCTACACCAAAAATGAGTTTTGTTATTATCCGTTTTCTTCATTTTTTTTTTATATACAGGGTGAGTTTTTTTCGATGTTCTCTATGGGGATTTCGGAAACTATAAGAGATAGAGAAACGGTTAAATTGGGAAAGAAGTGTAGATTTACGAGACGAATAAAATTTCACTTTCAAAGTTTTCAAAAAAGTCAAGGGTAACTAGATATTTTGAAAAAAGTTAAAAGTGGCAATTTTTTCAAATCAATATATTTCGGTTATTATAACAGATAAAAAACTGTTCAACAACTAACAGCCTCAACTATTCAGTTATAAAATACAGTTGATCTTGGTAGATACAAATAGGCATACATACATTTAGACACATGTCAAAAATGATCGAATTAAACTTGGAAGATTTTAAAGCATGTAAATTAAAGCTGAAATTTGAGATTCGAAAAAGTCGTCTTATATATTAAGTTTTTTTTGTCATTGGATATACAATACCGACCATTTGAATTATCAAAGCTCACAAAAAACGCAAAAACATTCATAGATACGCGATTCAACGTATCCGTACGAACGGACAGGACAAAGAGGATTTAATTTCTGAACAAATAGTCCATTCCCCTCACGTTAAAATTTTTATCAAAACCAACGTCAGCGTGTGTTTGTGCACACTGATTAAACGTATCCCACGTGCACACATATCTCGTTGACGTCGCACACACATACACACACAGAGAGATAGAGAGAAAAAAATCCATAATGAAACATCCCTGTTTGGTTTCAGATAATACAAGGGGCGGAGGCCAGCACACAGCTGACTAACCGATGTCAAAGAAAGTATAACGCACGAAGGATTCAAGAGGACGCGCAATCAGGTAATATTGAATTAACCTACCCCCCAGATAAAATGCATTACGATCAACCGGCGGTGGTGATTCGATGACGAAATGCAAAGTAGGACTTTTAACGGCCGACCGCCCCTCATTATCCACGTTAATCGAAATTTACATACGGTTTTGTTCCGAGGGCCGTATTGATTTATATTTAATTTCCTCCAGTTTCGGAATCCCATTATCGGTGAATAATTTATAATAGCGTTTAGTTGTTTATTTATCTATATTTAAAATTACATATGATGTGAAATATTCATTTGAATTAGAGAATTATGTACATATAATTATTTTATTGCGAACAAATGAACAAAACAATGTTTTAAAGCTTTTTAACCTTTAGTTCTTTACTTACGTGACAAACAAAGCAGCAAAATTTTAATGTTTTACACAAATTTTTACTCAGATGATAAAATAAAATATTGGTCCACAATCGGATCCTTGAGGGATCCCTGAGTTAATATTTAATGACTTAGACAAAAAGTTTCCAACTATAACTAATTCTAATATGTCCTTGAGAAAGGACTTGAGAAAATTTATAGTAATATTATTGATTCCTTTTTTGAGCAATTTTAATAATAAAATGTCACACCTTAGGAATGTCAGTGTATAATATACTCAATCTATTGCATGCGATATTTGATTGTCATTTGTCAGCTCATTGTGTATCTTGAAGGCGTGTCAAAGTCATATTAAAGTTATTGTGTCTTGTACACTTCTAAATAATGCAATATTAAACTTTTTTTGCAGTTTGGAATGATAAGGCCAACTAAATACCAGAAGAGCATATCCAGCATTGTATGCTCTTCGAGTTTTGTTATTCTCTAAGGCATTTAAAAGAAACTGCCTGTAATTAAGTAAATTAATTACCATAGATTTATTTTGTATGAAGAGAAATAATATTTTTATATAAACATGTTAGTTGATTAGCAAAAAATACTTGACAGACTTTCATATCTGTAATCCTTCAGTTATAATTAACTGATATTTTCGTATAAAAATATTAAGACGATGCTATCGATCCAAGGACAAAAATCATAAAGAAGGACGAGAGTGTAATCCACAATGAAACAGATATCGTCCTAATTAAAGCGCCAAGATGGGGGGATCGTAAATAAGTCGACGGCGCGGTTTAATTAATTTTTGTTTATGTTCCACAACGGCGGAGGGGTTGAACGTGGGGTAGGCTGGCGGGGGCGGGGAGGAGTGCGTTTTTAATGCGTCTTACGATTCGGAAGCAAAATAATCCCCCCCGCGTAATTAGCGTCTTCCGGAAACATCGAACGCATAAAATTCCGCGCTTAACGCGAATTATTGCGGACGTAAAAATACACAACCAATTTGCTAATTTCCTTTCCGACGATTCAACTATTCGGGCTTAATTAATTAATTTCGGGTTGTAAAATATGCGGCAATAAAATTTATCAAAATTTTAAAACTTATAGAATAACATTTGTCTGTTGTAATTTCCAGAAATTTCATTTAAAACGTCAATGCGTTATTTTTTCAATTGCAATTTTCAAAATGTCTAAAAATCATAAAAACGAAAAGTAAAGTCATTCTAACGTACACAATCCACTTTTAACAGTATTGTGGTGGTAATACTGTAAATAAATAACATTTAACTTTTTTTAATAGCAAGAAATTTCATTTAAAACGTCAAAGCGTTATTTTTTCAATTGTAATTTTCAAAGTGCCTAAAAATTGTAAAAACGAAAAGTAAAGTAATTTTAACATACATAATCCACTTCTAACATCATTGTGGTGGTAATACTGTAGATAAATAACATTTATCTTTCTTTAATAGCAAGAAATTTCATTTAAAACGACAATGCGTTTTTTTTCAATTGTAACTTTCAAAGTTCCTAAAAATTATAAAAAACGGAAATTAAAGTAATCCCAATATATAGCAACTATTTTTAACATCATTATACTGGTAACACTGTAGAGAAATAACATTTTTCTATTTCTAAGTTCGAAAAATTTTATTCAAAACGTGAATGCGTTTGATTTTCAATTGCATTTTTCAAATTGCTTTAAGATTATAAAAAGAAAAGTTACATCAATCTAAAATGCATCACCTACTTAAAAGGAGTTTATGTTCATTATTCTGTAGATAAACAACATTTATCTCTTTATAAGAAATTTACTTATTTTATTTAGAAATTTTTATTTTAAAATTTAGAAATTTTAAAAATGTCGTTTATTTTTCAACTGTATTGTTCAAAGCCGACCAAGTGTAAATCCTTGGAGAACACCGGTTTACCATTTTTTACAAATGTGAATCATTTCTTTTGGTTTATGATAGTTTTTGTTTTAATTCGATAAAATCTTAAAGATTTGCTTTTCGTTTTTTTTTGCAAATTTTCATTGTTAATCTTTCTTTTTCACAAAAACGTCAAGTTTTTTTTGAAATTTTTAATGTTTAATTATGACCTTGCTTTTTTCTCTTCTCAGAAAAATTACCGCCTAGTAGCAATTTAAAGTCACAAACATATTTTTTGTTTTGTTTCTGATATTCTTTCCTTTTTGATAATCATTAATTTATTTTTTGAGAGAGCCAACCTCAATATTGCAAAAAAACTATATTTACTAGAATAAACAATTATTATTTCTCGTTACTTTTCAAAATCATCTGCTTTTGATTTATTCACAACTCAATAAAAAAATTTAAAGTTTTAAAAAAGTAAAAAACAAAATGTCAAAAATTGTAAATTAGTGAAAAATGAAAAGCCTCTTTTATTTTAGACAGTACACTATTGGCAAATAATATATGACCAATAACTGATAACTAATGACAGATGACAAATAACCGGTGACAGATGACAAATGACAACTGACAAGTGACAAATAACAAATGTCAAATGACAAATGACAAATGAAAAGTAAGAATAACAAATGTCAAATGACAAATATCGAATGACAAATGACAAATGAAAAATGACAAATGACAAATGACAAATGACAAATGACAAATGACAAATGACAAATGACAAATGACAAATGACAAATGACAAATGACAAATGACAAATGACAAATGACAAATGACAAATGACAAATGACAAATGACAAATGACAAATGACAAATGACAAATGACAAATGACAAATGACAAATGACAAATGACAAATGACAAATGACAAATGACAAATGACAAATGACAAATGACAAATGACAAATGACAAATGACAAATGACAAAAATGACAAATGACAAATGACAAATGACAAATGACAAATGACAAATGACAAATAACAAATGACAAATGCTAAATGACAAATGGCAGGTAACAGATGACAGGTGACAATAACGAGATGATAGATAATAAACCTAGATAGTTTATGTATAATTTGTTACAACCCATGGAAAAAAATAATTAAAGATAACTTAAGTTCTTATTTATTTTCTGTGATAGCTTGAAAACAGCAATTATTTTATTTTTCACGTTTTTTAAACAGTATTTACAATTTTCCTAACAATTTTATTATCCTTCCAATCATAAATTCCTTTTATAAATTGTACTTCTATTTTTTTCTATAAGGCTTTAACTAAAATGAATTAATTTTTATAATTCTTATATTTCATAAATTTCTATTGTTTTAGAGAGTTTTCTTTTTTTTAATTTCTGTATATCCACTCCCTCCTACAAAAACTGTCCGAAACATTTAGAGATTTTTTACGTTTAGGAAATTTCAAGTTTTATGGGCATTACACATTGTTTTTGTTTTTCTTAAGTGATGACTGTCTAAACTATTTAGAGATTTTTTTACTTTCAGGAAATTTCAAGTTTTTTGAGAATTACAAATTGTTTTTGTTTTCCTTAAAAGATGTTTTTATTTTAATTATTACTTCTTTCAGGGATTTTAAAATGTCTTTTTGTTTAATTTTTATACCACCTCCCCACATTAATTAAAATGAATGACAACTCTACAAAACAATGGAGATTTTGTTTTCATATATTTTTTTTTTAAATTATATATTTATTTTTCTTGAAGTATCTTGAATTTCCATTATTGTTATTCCGTGATATTTCAAAGTGTTATATTTTAACTTTTTTTTTTTATTGGAAATTATGAATTATCTTTTAAATAATTTTTAATGTTTCTTTTTTATTTCACAATTATATTTACAATATTTTGTCTAAATTTACTTAACAATTTGTAATTTATTTATTTTAAATTTTATTACATGTTCTGAAATGTGTATTCCAAAACAATAGAGATTTTGTTTTCTGCATGTAAATTTTTGATCAATTTTTTTGAAAATTAGAATATTTTTCTTGAAGAATCTGGAATTTCAATTATTGTTCTTCCGTGCAATTTCCAAACGTTATTTTTCATCTGTTCTCTTTTTGGAATTTTTTGCAATTAATTAATTTTTGAGATTTTTTTACATGTTCTGAAAACTGCATTAGCTAGAGAAGTAGTTGTTTCAAAAGTGAATTATTTCTTGTAGTCTTAATAAGACTCATTTTTTGTAGATTTTACGAAATATTTTCGTGTTTTTTCTAATTATTAATAGAGATTTTGTTTTGGGCACGTAAATTTTTCTTCAATTTTTTGAAAATTACAATTTTTTCTTGAAGTATCTTTAACTTCAATTATTATTTTTCCTTGGAATTTCAAAATGTTATATTTTAATTTGTTTTTGTTTTGAAAATTATGAATATATTTTAAATAATTTTTGGTTTCTTTTTTATTTCACTATTTTATTTACAACATGTTTTCAACTATACTTAACAATTTGCAATTAATTAATTTTTAAGATTTCTTACATGTTATGAAATCTGTATTCCACAACAATAGAGATTTTGTTTTCGGCATGTAAATTTTTCATTCATTTTTTGAAAAATACAATACAAGAATTTCAATTATTGTTTTCCGTGGAATTTTAATCTGCTTTTCTTGGAAGTTTTGAATTATTTTTTAACTAATTTTTTTTAATGTTTTTTTTTAAGTTTCAAGAATTTTTAGATGTTCTAAAATATGTCTTTTTAAACTTTTTCACAGTTCTACTATTTATTTGGGCAATTAAAAATAGATTTTTTTAAATTTTTTGATTTCGGTAACGTTCATTTTTTCTCTACGCCTCTATAATCAATTGTTTTCTATCATTTTTTCTCACAAAACTCTAAAGTTCTGAATATTTTTCATTTTTTTTTCGATTTTTGTATAGTTAACAAAAATTTTAAAAATTAACAACTTTTCAATACATTTATTGCATTTTTTTTATTTGCATTCTGTCTTTTCGAGAAACTTCTACTTTTCTGAGAAATGCAATTTGATGTCTTAAAAATTTTTAAATGTTTTTAATTTTTTTTTTTGCTCAGAAATTTTAAAATGTGTATTTTCATTTGGTTTCTGAAAATTATAAATTATTTCTTCACTATTTATTTTTTGTTTCAAATCAGTGATTCCTGTGCTCAAAATTTAGTGTAATTTTTATGTATGTCTATTAATGTATTTTGTTAACATGTAATTCAAAGCAACATAATAAATAAATTATTGAATTTTTTTTCAAAAATTTCTTTTATCTCGATTAAAAATTATTTGGATTATTTTTCAAAATTTTTGTACATATTTTCAAATGTGAATTATTTACTAATAAATAGAAAAAACACGAAAATATATTCGTAAAGTCTACAACAAATGAGTCTTATTAAGACTACAAGAACAAAAACTAGAGAAGTAGTTGTTTCAAAAGTGATTTGTTCTTGTAGTCTTAATAAGACTCATTTGTTGTAGACTTTACGAATATATTTTCGTGTTTTTTCTATTTATTAGTGAATTATCTACAACGTAAAGGACTTATATATTTTATTAGTGAATTATTTATCCAATAAATTTCCATACATGTGTTTTGTTTTAAATCTGTATTTAATTTTATTTTACAAATTTACTATTTTTAATAATTTATACTGGCAGAAAGACCTTGGGTCGATAGCCGTAATAAAAATCAATTACAATTATATTGTACATAACGAATGTATTCAATAATAAATAAAGATGTTTGTCTCTCTAATAATTTATAAAGAAATTTTTATATGGTTTTTAATCTGTATTTGCATTTGTTCAAATTTTTGCAATTATAAATTGCTTTTCTCTTTTGAGAATTTGTTTTTTCTACGTCTCTAACTATAATAAATTGTTTTTTCATGAATTTTATTGTTTATATTTTCGCACATCTTTATTATTTTGGTTAGTTGTCATTTGTTTTATTTTTGAATACCCCAAACAAATTCAATTGCCCAAAACAGAACATTATCTATTGTTTTGGATAGTAGTCATTTTTTTAAATTCACTTTTATTTATTATTTATAGTGCTTATTAAAATTGTATCTCATCCATTTTGTCTGTATTTCAACTTTGCTTATATTATTTTATGTCGATTATATTTTCTGTATTTTTTTAAACAATTTTTCTTTTGTCTGCCTTTTCTTTCTTTTTCTTCATTTTCCAATTCGGTCTTTCATATATAAATTCTATATTTCTACATTTTGTATTTTCTTAATTATACACTTTTATTATTTGTTTTTTATTGTCTTTTTTGTAAACAGATTTGCTGTTTTTTTTAAATGCATTTTTACTGTCAACAATATTTGTTTAGTATTGATTTATATTTTAGTGACCTACTGCGATAATTAATATGTGAAGTGATCGTATTCCTAACCTGCATGAATAAAAAAAATTTTAATTTCTGTCATTCTAGCGTACCCTTAACCTACCTCACAAAACCATTGCTAAAACTAGGATACGCCTAACCTACCATAACAAATTATATATTATTCCAGCGTGCCCTTGACCTACCTTCATAAATAATACATTAACCTCCCTCAAGGTTACATTAGCGGTAGCAGTAGTTTTGTACAGTAGGTCAAGGTTACGCTCACCCAATACACATCACATTGTGGTAGGTCAAGAGTACGCTGGGTCAATATATAGCTTATTAGGGTAGGTCAGGAGTACGCTAGTTTATACAATGGTTTTATTACCACTTTAAAATTCATTCAACGGCAGAATAAATTTTAAAACTCTCTAAGAAGAAAACTGTGTGAGAATAAAAATAGATAAAAGTTCTCAAAAATTTGTTGTCCTAATGAAGAATGGCGCATTTTTTGAAGTTGGTTTTCCTTATTTTTCTGCTGTAACAGCCCTGATTTGTACCCAATAACTTTTTCGCAAATAAAAAATATAATAATATAATTTTTAAACGCCTGAAGAAGCAGTTGTTTATTTTAAAATTCATGTTTTATTACATCTCAATAGGAGTAGAAAAAGTATAAGCTTATTGAATATATATTTCAACTAGACAAGACTGAATTCTATCTACACCGACTGCACAATTCCTTGGGAAGGCGTACTAGAAAACGTACATCGTGTGAAATTAGTCCGAAAATCCAAGCCGTGCCTGCGTTTTCGGTAGCATGTTCGACAAAGGCATTTAATGATCACTCCAATATCTCTTCTGCATCAATAAATCTATCATTGTGCGGATTTATGGGGGCGACTTAGATAGACGTATTGGGGTATCGGGCCGCCGTTATCTCCGGAGGCCGGAGAACGAAAGCCGATCGTAAAAATCGTTTACTGCCCATTAAAAGTGACAATCGCATCCGTGCAGCTAGAAAAAAATAAAATAGCAAAAATTAAGCTGCGCACACCCTTTACATCACAGTTATAATTTACTTCAGTTAATAAATATTACCTTATTGCTCAAGATAGACAATTTTATGAATCACTTTAGTAATAAATATTTTATCAATCACTTAAGCCTTTTATATAAAATACCGCAGTTTAATCCCGTTCTCGATTCCTAATGCCGTATACATAATTAATGGCCACCCGTTAAGTTACGGATTAAATTAAGTTGTTTCGCGGAAAATTCTTCGGGCGTTGCATTTTAATACATCGCCCCACTATCGGGGACCCGGGACAGATTCCTGATTTCATTTCGGGATGTTTAATTAAGTTTCCCTGTTCAGTTAATTTATTTTTAACCTCTGCACCACTACGTAAAAGGGCGTCGTCGTGGGGGGCGGCGGCGGCGAGATATAAGAGAGAGTATTTGCGTTCGGAATTAACGTAGACGCAATCAACGGCAGGCCGCCCCTCAGCCCTTACTTACCCCGTTCCCAGGTGTTAATTGTTGGGCCTAACTTACTAAACATTTCACAAATTATAACGTATTTATGTTCCGGTTACTAAATTCGTTAAATTAATTGTGTCACAATACTAAGAATGGGTTACCAAGAATTTACAGAGTCTGCCGAGAATGCTGAAAGTTCTTCTCCCTATAATATCCCATACATGCTAAATAAGCAGAAAAATTAGAAGATCAATTTATTGGCATAGGAGAGAGGCTGGACTTTTGCTAAGAGAAATTGTTCGTCGTGTAAACCGAAATTTTACAACGGTATTGAGATGTTGGTCTAAATAGTCTACAACATCACCCTGGGTCTGGACATCTCTGAAAGACTACAGCAATTTTTATGGAAGTTAGTATATTAGGGCACCTCATACCATAATTCCTACAGTTTGATGCACAGGCCTCTCAGTAGAAAATTCCATGTTGCGAAGTTCACCACGTATTCATCTGAGACACATATGGTCATCATGCAACCCAATCAGAATCAGAATCCATTAACATGAAAGTCCATTGCAGTCGAATTACACCACTCCAAACATTGCTGTCAATGAACTATTACTGGTACCACAAGATGTGTTTAAAAGTATTGAAAACTGAAACATCAGATTCTGCGTTAAACCGTTCGAAAGTTTATATGATGGCCTTCGTTAACTAACCACAGGAAAGCAATTCATCTGCTACTGGCAAAGAAGAACAAATTAGGTTAGGACTTATGACTTATAACAAAAGACTGATCTTGTTGTCATAAGTCCTAACCTAATTTGTTCTTCTTTGTCCCCCGGTTTCTCTTCTGTGACTTTCTTCACCCTTTCTAGTTCATGCCTGATAGTAGTGTATAACGGTGGATCGATTTTGGATAAGGTGATAAATAATTTATCTAATCGAAAAATCAAAATCGTAAAAAACAGTTGGAATTCTCAATAACAGTAAGAATTTTTTAAAAAGCAAACTGAAAAATGCGAAAAATACTAAATTTGTTAAAAAAATTGCAACTACAGATTTGAACATAAAAAAAATAATTGACAATTATCAAAAATAATAAATTTGTGAAAAAAATTGCAAATTCTGATTTAAAACAAAAACACATGAAAACCTATTGCCTTAGAAAACAAGAATAATTTTTTTAGAAAAACAATTCTCAAAATAGTACACATTTCCGAAAAGAAAAGCTTGCAAAATCTGTTTTATGTTTCAATCTCAGCATTAACCAGCAATAATGTAAATGCAATTGGGACTTCTTAAAAAAACAAAGATGAATAATTATTTATTATAATAGTAAAAATAGTTTTCGCAATACATAATTCTCAAAAATTCAATTTATTTATTTATTTTACTTTACACTGTCGTTACTATTGTTGGTTTGAGTTTACGTAAAGTGTTTTATAAATGAAAAAAAAATATACTGTCCTTATAATATGGGATATACAAGAAACTTCAAAATATGCATAAAATATATTACAATAATTTAGGTCACAGGACATGCAGGTGGAGTTCACTAGGTATGCTTCCACTCAAACCCCTTTTCTGCTTCATGTGATCAAATTTCCTGTTGACAGGAATCATTTGGTAATATTTTAGCCATCACAGGTATATTTAAGTCATTATATTTAATTATTAGAAAGTCTAAAAATTAATAATTATTAGTTGACGAATGAAATAGATAAACATTAACAAACATTACCAAAAAGAATTTTTAAATAACGCAAAAAAACTTTCAAATTTTTTCGAAATAAAACAAAAAATGTCCTCGAGTGATGCAGCCACTGTATGACGAAACAATTGTCGGAGTGTTGCGACATTATAAACTGCCTATGGAGCAGATTTACCTTTAGAGCACTGCTCCTTATATCGTTGTCTATAATGTTTCCCCATGACTTTTAGGAGAAATTAGTTAAGACTGATTGGGCGATAGATTTTGGACTCGACCTGCTTTAAGGTTAAATTTCGCCCGAGCCTTTTTCCATTCCATTGGAATATAGCCTAACGTAAACTAGCTTTATAAACTGCCTGTAGATAGGAAACTATTATATCTAGACCCTGCTGCAACAGTACAGTGAAGATGCCATGTGGGCTTAATGAGTTTACCAGTCTTGCTTTTGCTTTCTCTAGTAGGTTATAATATGTTTCCTTTAGTAGATTGAGCAGTGTAACAGAACACTCCCATTAGGATTTTAATTATCTCGGTGCTACTGGTACGGTCTTCGGACAGGACTTTGTATATCCTTACTGTTGGGGTCCCTCACATAATGTTTTTTATGGTTTCCTTTTCAATTTCCCAAATTCCTTATTTTATTTCGACAGAGCCTGTCTATAAGAATTCTAGTTGCCTATTTTCTTTGCATTGCAAAAGTTCTCCTAGTCTGCATTTTGAAGCGACTTAAATTAAAATGCGCACGTCTTTAGAAGGAAAACTTCTCTATAGTTGACTACTGGATGCATACGCCTTTAGGATGTTATTTTTAAGCAGATACGTTACTGTTTCTAGCTCCTCTATTGTTTGAATGTTGAGGTAGAGATAGTCGGTTGACACATTTAAGTACTCTTTATAGAGGTCTGTGTTTCTCGAATTTCGACACCATTAGGTCTTCCTGTATAACCTCGAACACAATCTTCTAATGGTCCTCAAAAGAAGATTCTTTCACAACTAATGGTCCTCGAAAGAAGATTCTTTCACAACATGTCAATTTTGAATTGTACTTGATGTGAAGCCATCAGAGTGATATCTAACATGTCCTGTTTGATTGCATTCAGAAAGGTAGGCTCACTACCTCTAATAATAATATCTAAATTATTAGAAATAATTAATTCAAGAAGTTACCTTTAGTGTCCTTGCTACCCCATACCACTGTCTGCACCTCTTCACGAGTCTACTTTCCTCCTCTGATGGTGGTTTGCTTTGTTCTCCTGGAAACTAGGCCGAGGCCATGACTACTTGTTTTTTGCTTTTCTTCGTTGGAACTTCTACTTAGGCTGCTGCTAGGTCCTCTATGGTAAGTCCTGTAATTAACATATAATTTATATCTTTCCTGAGCATTAAAACTGCCCTTGAAGTAATGCAGTCCATTTTATAAATCAGCCTACAATTGTCTTAGGATAACCCCTTAACAGTTCCTTATTGATCCAAGGCTTCTTCTTATGGCAAATTTGCCTTTTTTGAATCTACAATAAAAAGCATTAGATGTCGCTTTAGAGTGATAGAGATTCAATTGAATACAGCGAATGCCATTAGTGAGGTCTATTCTCCCACATGTCTTTAGGGTTTCCCAACTATCCGTCCCCTTCGATCGAGTAGAACCTTTTGTGTTGTAGACGGACGATCCTTCTTAGGTTTTCATTGAGTAGCTGAACCTGAACGAGGCTAATTTGGTAGCCCCACATCGGCTTGCTCCCTTCTGCCTTTGAATCTTATTTCAACCTCACCAAATAAATATAAATAGTTGATTTTATGGCCCAGCTTCCTAGCTTCTTCACCCTGTCAACGGACTGTGAGTCCACCTACAGCGTGATCTTCGAACTTCTTGTTAGTATCCACTAGTTGGAGGTCTTCAAGTCGTTTTGGGCCTCAACCAGTGAGTTTATCTTCTTATCGGTTTTAAATAAATTGTAAATTTAAGAGATGCGAATTTGCTAAGTCGGTTTTGTTGTTGAGAAGATGTACAGTTTATTTTCTTTTATTAATTTCCATGCATTCCATGATGTTGAGTTTTCGATCTTTTCGTTCTTGATGTAAAATTTTGAAGTTTTCATCAAATTAGTGGTTGTCTTCGCTGAGGTGTTTGGAGTATGTGGAATTGTTTTTATTTTCTTCGAAGTTGGTTTTATGTTCTCTTATCCTCTCTTGGAACGACCTTCCAGTAATTGCAAAGTTGCAAAGACTGTGGAGGATAAACCGAAAGATCGTTCTAAGAGAAGATTAAAGAACATAAAACCAGCTTCGAAATACCCACCACCCATAAACATTGTACATATATATATATATATATATATATATATATATATATATATATATGTACATGACCCGACCCGACAATTTTGAAATATCTTTTCTTCGCTTGAAAAAGCTACAGTGTGGCAAAAAAATTCTACTTCTATACAATATAGGTTAGAAAGTGCTTAAATAGTTTTATTTATATAAAATCAAAGTAACTTAAAATTAATTGATTGTAAACAAATATATTGAAAGGGGCGAAAAAACCTATGGTCGATAGCCGATTGTCAAATACCAGAATCGTCTTTCTAAAAGTTATGTATGTATATTATTTTTATTATATATATATATATATATATTGAAAGAATTTTATGTTTCTAAAAATTTTCTCTTCCCAAGATTCTGAAATTTTCTAATAATTTCTCTGGTCTCTTTCTAGTAGTTTTTTACAATTTCTTCTTCAGATCTTTAAAATTTAACAGCACGGTTTTCTTATAATATATAATATTTTTTTACGATTTCTTGTCTTATCTAATTATTATTATTTTTCAAGAATTTTATAGTAATTTTTCTTTGCCTGGAATTTTTTTAGCGTAATTTTTCCCAAAATTACAATTTTCTTTAGGGGTCCTAGAATTTTCCAGATATCTAATTTGTGAATGGTGAATGATAAGCTCAAGTGTCTCAAAGCTATAGCCTTTCTAATTTATAAAATGTATTACAGAATGAAAGCTTTCACAATTACTTATTTTGCCTCTAAGTTTTTAAAATTTTGCAGCAATTTACTTCTAGATTTTTAGAACGATAGAAAATGATTTCTTCCAAATTTTGTGATTATTTTCGACAGTTTTAAAATTTTCGAGCAATTTCTCTTCAAGATTTCTAGATAATTTATACGATTTCTCTTTCAGATTATTAAAAATTCACAGTGGTTTTGATCATATAGTTTTCTTCCACCAAAAAACTTACTTTATCTCATCTAAATTTTCGAGAAATTTTTACTTATCGTCTTTTTGGGAATGTTTCTAGATGGTTTTAAAAGTTTCTTCCAGATGTCTAGAATATTTCCAAAATAATAATAATAATAATGATTTATTTATTTAGGAACAGAAGAGTTGTTGAAAAAAGAGAAAATTGAAAAAATTAAGAAAACAATTGACAACCGTTAGAACAATAACGAAAGAACATAACTTATCTTGGCAAATAGTAATGCTGCATTTAACTGTACTAAAGGCATTTATACATTTCATGCTGTATGTTACTGTAAAAAAGCTGTAATTTTTAACAGTCATAATCACATCTGTAAAGAGATGGAAAATAAGGTCAAATTAAGCCGAATATTAACATTTATTTATTAGTTTCTTATTCTTCTTTGTCATAGTTACTCAAAAACCTGCAGTTATTACAAAATAGATATAAAATATTGAAAACATACAAACAAATTTTGACAGCAAGTTGAAGGGCGGAGTTCATCTTGTAAAATAAATAATTATGGTGAGTAGAACTCTTACTACTACAGAAACAAGGGTAAGAGTGGAAGATCATCGCAGCTGCATGAACTCAGCCCAGCTTCATCCATCCAAAATTTTTATATTATAATATTTTTGTATATTCATGCGTATTTTTTTAGGAAAGGAAGCTTAATAAACAGAAACATTTTTGAGAAACAATTGATAATTTTCAAAACCAGAGATTTGTAAAAAAACTTTGAATTCATACAACATTTGGAAAATGATTCAAAAAATGTCTCTTCTAAAGGTTAAGTAAGTAATTATTTATTAGTAATACCCAAGGTTTACAAACGTCAAAATTTTTCTAGAATTGTCGAACATTTCCTTTTCTAGTTTTGTGGTACTTTCTTAACATTTCTTCTTCAGATCTTTAAAATTCAACAACAATTTTTCGAAATATTTTTTACCATTGTTATCTTCATTTTATTTGATTTTTACCTAATTATTTTCTTCAGGATCCCAACAATTTTTTTTAAGGGTACTAGTATTTCAAATTTCTTCCAAGCTTCTAGACTTTTTACAGGATGATTTTTCCATTGTGATAATTTTCTTTGAGAATTCTAAAATGATACTTATTGTTTCTTATTTTAAGTCTAGAATTTACAGTAATTTTTTTCTAGGTTCTTACAATGTCATTGTTTGCACTTATATATAATTCTAAATTTGTATTTTGTTATAAAGAAAATATAGTTATTTAAGGTACAAGTGTAAAAAGTGATGCTTTATTGCACGAACTGGCGTTTAAAAACACGAGCGAGGAACGAGCGAGTTTTTTTAAAGCCAGGAGTGCAATAAAGAAACTTTTTACACGTGTGCCTTACAAAATTTTATCTTCGATCGTAAACGATTTCAAAGAATATATTCTTATGAGTAATATTTTAATGTCATTTCAATAATTCAATTAATGAAAACATATTTTACCCGCAGTGCACTAATGAAAGCGTTACTTAGCAACCAGTAAACAAGTTGCACAAATGTCGGCCGCCATTATTATTTATGGAAAAAATGTTCGCTTTATTGTAATCGCATCGACTTGCATTAAATGAAATCTTCGGAGTTCCTAAATCTGCCATTTCGTTTGTATTATATATTTTATCTACGATCGTACAGAAAGTAGACGCTTTTCGCATCATTTTTCATTGTAAAAGTGGCGTTTTAAAGCACTAGTGCTTTTTTGCGTTTTTATTGCACAGTAATGTCAAACTGTTTTTATTGCACAGAAATGTCAAATTTGACAGATGAATGCATAGCACAAATTTTCGACGAAAAACTTAATTTTTTATCAATTGATACAAATAACTGATGAACTATAAATAAAATATATATTACA
Organism: Ontholestes murinus; assembly: GCA_963969525.1. NCBI lineage: Eukaryota > Metazoa > Arthropoda > Insecta > Coleoptera > Staphylinidae > Ontholestes > Ontholestes murinus. Next base: position 6,630,406 of record OZ018395.1, on the reverse strand, counting down.
AACGAAATGGCAGATTTAGGAACTTCGAAGATTTCATTTAATGCAAGTCGAGGCGATTACAATAAAGCGAACATTTTTTCCATAAATAATAATGGCGGTCGACATTTGTGCAACTTGTTTACTGGCTGCTAAGTAACGCTTTCATTAGTGCATTGCGGGTAAAATATGTTTTCATTCATTGAATTATTGTAAGGACATTAAAATATTACTCATAAGAATATATTCTTTGAAATCCTTTACGATCGAAGATAAAATTTTGTAAGGCACACGTGTAAAAAGTTTCTTTATTGCACTCCTGGCTTTAAAAAACTCGCTCGTTCCTCGCTCGTGTTTTTAAACGCCAGTTCGTGCAATAAAGCATCACTTTTTACACTTGTACCTTAAATAACTATTATCTACGATCGTACAGAAAGTAGACGCTTTTTGCATCATTTTTCGTTGTAAAAGTGGCTTTTTAAAGCACTAGTGCTTTTTTACGTTTTTATTGCACGGTAATGTCAAAATGTTTTTATTGCACAGAAATGTCAAATTTGATAGATGAATGAATAGCACAAATTTTCGACGAAACACTTAATTTTCTTATTAATTGATACAAAGAACTAATAAACTATAAATAAAATATATAATACAAACGAAATGGCAGATTTAGGAACTTCGAAGATTTCATTTAATGCAAGTCGAAGCGATTACAATAAAACGAACATTTTTTCCATAAATAATAATGGCGGCCGACATTTGTGCAACTTGTTTACTGGTTGCTAAGTAACGCTTTCATTAGTGCTCTGCGGGTAAAATATGTTTTCATTAATTGAATTATTGAAATGACATTAAAATATTACTCATAAGAATATATTCTTTGAAATCCTTTACGATCGAAGATAAAATTTTGTAAGGCACACGTGTAAAAAGTTTCTTTAGCATCACTTTTTACACTTGTACCTTAAATAACTATTATTTATAGTTTATTAGTTATTTGTATCAATTAATAAAAAATTAAGTTTTTCTTTGAAAATTTGTGCTATTCATTCATCTGTCAAATTTGACAGTTCTGTGCAATAAAAACAGTTTGACATTAGCGTGCAATAAAAACGTAAAAAAGCACTAGTGCTTTAAAAAGCCACTTTTGCAATGAAAAATGATGCAAAAAGCGTCTACTTTCTGTACGATCGTAGATAAAAATTATTATTATGATTTGAAAAAAAAAAACACATTCCAAATGTCAATTTTACTTCTAGGTTTCTATAATATTCGTGCAATTTCTTTGGCAGAATTCTAGTATTTTTCAGTAATTTTTCTTCAGGCTTTGAAAAACTTTTCTACCAAAATTTACTTTATGTTATTTCAATTTTTCAGGAATTTTTACTCTTAAATATTTCTAGAAAATTCTTACAGATTTCTGTAATTTTTTGAAAGTGCATTATCCCACATCTACCAACTTTCTTTAAGGGTTCTAGAATTTTCAGCAATTTCTCTTCTAGACTTCCAAAAATTTAATGCATTTCTTTTTTAGATTTATAGAATTTTAGAAAATGTTTTCTTCAATGTTTCAAAAATTATCATATGACTTCTCGCTTTATCTTAACCAAATTTGACAATTTTCTCTGTGGGTTCAGATTTATAATACTAGAATTGTTCAGATTTATAATACTTTATTATAATTTTCCAGTAATGTTTTATCTTCGTAAATTCAGAAATGTCCTTCTAAAATTTTACAACAAATTTCTTCAAGGTTTTTAAATTTCCGAAATATTTTTTCCAAATATGAAAATTACTTTCGATAGTTTTAGAATGTTCTAGCAATTTCACTTCAACATTTATAGAATATTCGTGCGATTTCTTTTCCAAATTTTGAAGAATTTTTCTATCAAAACTTACTTTATCTTATAACAATTTTCCAGAAATGTTTACTCTTAGGTTCTTCCAAAAGTTTCTCCTAGAGTTTTTACAAACTGATTTATTCCACATTTGGAAACTTTCTTCGATGGCTCTAGTAAATTTTTATCTTCGTGATTTAAGAAATGTTCTTCTAAAATTTTACAGCAATTTCATTCCAGGTTTTTACAATATTTTCTAAATGATTTTTTCCAAAGGTGACATTTTACATGAATAAGCTGTAAAAATAAATGATAGACTAATTAAAGTACAATTATTTAATCAAAAAATTGGATTCAGTGTCTTTTTAAGATTAAAAAAGTAATTGTTTTTATGTATTTGTGATAGAAGATAAATTAACAATTTTCAATCATATTTTAAATTAATAAATAACGTTTTGTATTTAATTGATGTACTCGCTGATCATTATGATTAGTATTATTATATAAAATTAATTAATAGGTTTGTAATTATAATATTAATTATTCATATAAATTAAAATGCGTTAGTTTATTTTATTTAAACAGTACATATATTAATATTATTTATTGTGATTAAATAATACAACAATTGTTGTTTGTATTATTATAATTAATAATAGAAAAAAATTCATTTTATATGTATTGGTTTCAGGCTAATTATTTATTAAAATATTTATCAGGGTAAATATTATTATTTATATTATGCATAAACAAATAACTACGTTTACTAGAAATTACGTTTTACATTTCTTGTGCTCTTACTAAATGGGCATTTAGGCCAAATTAAATAATAATAATAATAAATTGTTTTGATTGGCCTCAAAAATTAAAGTTCAAAGTTCAGCTGAGTTGCATTAACTGATGCTGCTCTTCCACTTAATTTGTATTTAAACAAATTTATATTACAGACTAGTGCATACAAATATAATGATAATTACACTTCACACTGTGAAAAAGAAAATATATTAAAACTAGAACAAAGATGTCTAATTTACAACATAATTAAATAGTCATGGCTTTCTTCAATTTTGATGCTGTGAAGATTTTAAAGCTTGGAGTTGTATATTTTTTAAATATTTTAAGTAAACAATCTTTTGAAGAAAGAAGTTTTAAACCTTGGGGTATGATTGTTTCCCTAAACCTCACATGTATATTATGGACATCAGATCATATTACAATACTCTTGTAGATTTTAAGTTTTATACTTTTGGGGATGAAATTGTTCCCCTAAACCTCACATTTCTATTATGTAAATTGTAAATTGGTATTTTGTAATAAATGTTAATTAATGATTATTCATATTTAAAAATAACTTACACTCTACCTATCGTTAATTTAATAACAAAAAAACCGTCCTCTTTAATTATGCAAAGGACGGCGTGAATAAATTTAAGGGCCGGGCCCGATAAGCGCACAATAAACCGTCACAGTCTGAACGAGGAAGGATTTAGGGCCCGAAGGACAATTAATCGCGCGAAAGTTTTTCTTGCCGCGCGTGAATTTTATCTGTGCGAATAATTGGAATAAATTTACGAGAAAGAGTGAAAATTTTCCGAAAACCCGTCGGCCAACCAGCGCCTGCATAACTCACCCGACCTCCCCCCTACTCCTAGTAAAGTATGATCCCATTTAAACTTTATAAAGCAAACGCCTTCCATTAATTGACATTCCACGAACTTGCTTATTACCCATTCAAATTTCTCTAATTAACCTTTCTGAATTTGTACGCGCCCGCGGGGACCGCTATTTAAATTCCCCCGTGCACTACTAGATAACGCATAAATATGCATTAAACACATAGAACGATTTTGATAACTAAGATAGTAACGCACAATAACGAAATGTATTACTTTTTGTACAATTTGAAAAAATATAACCAAATTAATTATGCGGTAGAGAAGAATCACAGTGCCTGAATGGTCTAATTGATAGAGCGTTAGAATAGCTATCCAGAAGTCTCAGGTTCAAACCTTGCTCGATTTGTTGCATGCTTGAAGCCATAATTTTGTGATACAATTTAAATCAGAAACTTTATCAGACGATAAAATAAAATAACAAAGTATAGTTTTTATATATCGTGTGATATTGTTTATTATTTTTACAAATTTACCTATATATTAGTAATCAAGCAAAATAATAATTAATTATGGAGGTGATTACTTTGTGGTACATATTGAAAATAATGAAGTAGAATTATGAAGGATTATAAAGTGGTAAAACAAAGTAAACATGTTTCCTTCTTCATTGAAAAAATAATTTCTTTAAGAATATTTTCATTACGAAGATATGTGTTTAGTAAAATAAATTATTCAAGCTATTAAATTACCTCTATTAAAGTTTTACCCAAAATCGACGCTGTTAATGTGTGTGTGTGTATGTGACCTACACACTGTGAAATGGCAATTAAGGTCGTCACTTTAACACACCCTTACCGGCCCATACGGGACTTTAGTTTCGCTACGTGACCGAAAACAAAGTTTCACGCTTTTACACGAAATGACTATGACTATGTATGAGACGAGTTGCGATATGCATTCGGGATGAGTTTGTCCGTCCGTTCGTCCGTGTGCTTTTGCTTTTGTAACACGAATATTCTATTAGACAATTAAAAACGTGTTTATAAATAACTGCCCTCACCACCCAACCCCTATGCAATTTAACCCAAAAAATTCCCACTGTTGTCAGCTCGGTTGATCAATAATAATTGAAAAAAATGTGTTCTGTAGGGTCTTTCATTAAGCTCTTTAAGTTTAAAGAAAAAAAATGTGTGAAAATATCACAGACATTTTTTATTCGTTTGAAAGGTCTATCAATGCCATTAAGTATGGAATAACATCACACATCACCTCCACGTAAGATTATCATGCCCTCATGGCATGGTACGCAGCGTCATCCTGTTGAAACCACACATCGTTGATGTCCATGGAATTGACCTGCAAATTTGTAAAGGTATTCAGAATTCACACCACCACAGCAGGAATTGACCTCCAAATTTTTAAGTCTATTCAGAATACACTTTTTAAATACATTATAAAATAAATAATGTAATTCAACTTGTTACAAAATGGTAACACTGCAAACTGAATTTTAGTTATTGAACGTCGCATCTCGAAGTTAAAAAAAATTCTAAAAAGTATACTACAGCAGAAATTGACTTCAAAATTTGTAAATATATTCAGAATATACTCATTTTTATTGACTATAAAACAAATCATATAATTCAACTATTAACTAAATGGCAACGTTGAAAATTAAATTTTAATTAACGAAATTCACATCTCCAAGTTTAAAAAAAATCTAAAAAACACACCACAGCAGGGATTGACCTATAAATGTCCTAAATATATTTAGAATACACGTATTTTTTATATGCTATAAAATATATAATGTAAATCAACTAGTAACACAATGGCAACACTGCAAAGTAAATTTTAGTTAACGAAATTTTCATATCGAAGTTTAAAAAATTCTAAAAATACACCACAGCAGAAATTAATCTCAAACTTTGTAAATATATTCAGAATACACGTATTTTTAATATACTATAAAATAAATAATGTAATTCAGCTAGTAACTTAATGGCAACACTGCTAAATGAATTTTAGTTAAATAAATTCTCATCTCGAGTTTTAAAACATCCTAACGAATACAGCACAACAGGAATTGACCTCAAAATTTGTAAATACATTCAGACTACACGTGTCTTTAATATACTATAAAATAAATAATGTAATTCTACTATTAATCAAATGGCAACACTGCAAAATTAATTTTAGTTAATTAAATTCGCATCTCGATTTTTAAAAAATTCTAAAAAATACACCTCAGCAGGAATTGACCTCAAAATTTGGAAATGTATTCAGAATAAATGTATTTTTAATATACTATGTGATAAACAATGCTATTTAACTGGTAACATAATGGCAACATCGCAAAATAAATTTTAGTTAACGAAATTCGCATCTCGAGTTTTAAAAAATCCTAAAGAATACACAATAGCAGAAATTGACCTCAAAATTTTGTAAATGTATACAAAATACAGGTATATTTAATATGCTGTCAAACAAGTAATGTAATTCAACTAGTAACAGAATGGAAACACTGCAAATTGAATTTTAGTTAACGAAATTCGCATCTCTAGTTTTATAAAATTCTAATATGTATACCGCAGCAGAAATGGACCTCAAAATTTTTTAAAGTATTAATAATACCTATATTTTTAATATACTGTGAAATAAATAATGTAATTCAACTTGTAACACATTGACAACACTATAAAATTAATTTTAATTAACAAAATTCGTATCTCAAAGTTTAAAAAATTCTAAAAAATACACCTCAGCATCAATTAACCTCAAAATTTGTAAATATATTCAGAATATACGTAGTTTTAATATACTATGAAATAAGTAATGTAATAGTTACTAGTAACAAAAGGACAACACAGCAAAGTGAATTTTAGTTAACGAAATTCGCATCTCGAGTTTAAAAAAATTCTAAAAAATACACCACAGCAGGAATTGACCTTAAAATTTGTAAATGTATACAGATTATACGTATGTTTAATATACTGTAAAATAAATAATGTAATTAACCTGCTAACACCATGGCAAAACCTCAAAATGAATTTTGGTCATCGAAATTCACATTTTGAGGTTTTAAAAATTTAATAAAAATACACTACAGCAGGAATTAAACCCAAAATTTGTAAGTATTCAGAATACACGTATTTTGATATACTATAAAATAAATAATGTAATTCAACTATTAACAAAATGGCTGCATTGCAAAGTAAATTTTGTTTAACGAAATTTTCATATCGAAGTTTAAAAAATTCTAAAAAAATACACCACAGCAGAAATGAATCTGAAACTTTGTAAATATATTCAAAATACACGTATTTTTAATATACTATAAAATAATAAATAATGTAATTCAGCTAGTAACTTAATGGCAACACTGCAAAATGAATTTTAGTTAAATAAATTCTCATCTCGAGATTTAAAACATCCTAACGAATACATTACAGCACGAATTGACCTGAAAATTTTTAAATACATTCAGAATACACGTGTTTTTAATATGCTATAAAATAAATCATGTAATTCAACTATTAATCAAATGGCAACACTGCAAAATAAATTTTAGTTAATTAAATTTGCATCCCGATTTGTAAAAAAATTCTAAAAAATACACCTCAGCAGGAATTGACTTCAAAATTTGGAAATGTATTCAGAATAAATTTGTTTTTAATATACTATAAGATAAACAATGCTATTTTATTAGTAACATAATGGCAACATCGCAAAATAAATTTTAGTTAACGAAATTCGCATCTCGAGTTTTAAAAAATCCCAAAGAATACACCACAGCAGAAATTGACCTCAAAATTTTGTAAATGTATACAAAATACAGGTATATTTAGTATGCTGTCAAACAAGTAATGTAATTCAACTAGTAACAGAATGGCAACACTGCAAATTGAATTTTAGTTAACGAAATTCGCATCTCTAGTTTTATAAAATTCTAATATGTACACCGCAGCAGAAATGGACCTCAAAATTTGTAAAAGTATTAATAATATACGTATTTTTAATATACTATGAAATAAATAATGTAATTCAACTTAGCAACATTGGCAACACTACTAAATCAATTTTAATTAATAAAATTCGCATCTCGAGGTTTAAAAAATTCTAAAAAATACACCATAGCATTAATTAACCTCAAAATTTGTAAATATATTCAGAATGTACGTAGTTTTAATATAATATAAAATAAGTAATGTAATTATTACTAATAACAAAATAACAACACAGCAAAGTAAATTTTAGTTAACGAAATTCGCAACTCGAGTTTAAAAAAATTCTAAAAAATACACCACAGCAGAAATTGACCTCAAAATTTGTGAATGTATACAGAATATATGTATATTTAATATACCACATAATAAATAATGTAATTTAGCCGCTAACACAATGGCAAAACCTCAAAGTGAATTTTAGTTAACGAAATTCGCATTTTGATGTTTTAAAAATTAAGAAAAACACACTACAGCAGGAATTAAACTCGAAATTAATAAACATATTCAGAATACACGTATTTTTGATATACTATAAAATAAATAATGTAATTCAGCTATTAACAAAATGGCAACACTGCAAAGTGAACTTTAGTTAACGAAATTCAAATCTCGAAGTTTAAAAAATTCTAAAAAATACACCACAGCAGGAATTGACCTCAAAATTTGTAAATATATTCAGAATATACGTATGTTTAAGATGCTATAAAATAAATAATATAATTTAACTGCTAACACAATGGCAAAACCTCAAAGTGAATTTTAGTTAACGAAATTTGAATTTTGAGGTTTTAAAAATTTTAAAAAAACACTACAGCAGGAATTAAACCCAAAATTTGTAAATATATTTAGAATACACGTATTTTCGATATACTATAAAATAAATAATGTAATTAAACTATTAACAAAATGACAACACTTCAAAATGAATTCTAAGATTCACAGTAACACAATGGCAACACTGCAAATTAAATTTTTTTTAATTAGATTCGCACCTCGAGTTTTAAAAGTTCCTAAAAAACACAACACAGCAGGAATTGACCTCAAAATTTCAAAAAAGATTTAGAATAAACGTATTTTTAATATACTATAAAATAAATAATGCAACTTAACTAGTAACAAAATGGCAACATCGCAAAATGAATTTAAGTTAACGAAATTAACATCTCAAGTTTTAAAAAATTCTAAAAATTACACCACAGCAGTATTTGTGCCCAAAATTTGTAAATATATTTAGCATAGACCTATTTTTAATATACTATAAAATAAATAACTTAATTTAACTTAATGGCAACACTGCAATATGAATTTTCGGTAAATAAATTTTCATCTCGATTTTTAAAAAAATCTAAACAATACACCACATTAGGAATTGACCTCAAAATTTGTAAATATATTTAAAATACACTCATTTTTAATTTACGATAAAATTAATAATGTAATTCAACTATTAACAAAATGACAACACTGCATATTGTATTTTAGTTAACAAAATTCGCATCTCGAATTTTAAAAAATTCTAAAAAATAAACAACAGCAGAAATTGACCTTAAAATTTGTGAATATATCTAGAATATACGTATTTTTTAATATACTATAAAGTATATAATTTAGTTAAACTCGTAACACAATGGCAACACTGCAAATTCAATTTTAGTTAATTAAATTCGCATCTGAGTTTTAAAAGTTCCTAAAAAACACACCACAGCGGGCATTAACCTCAAAATTTTTAAATATGTTTAAAATACACGTATTTTTAATATACTATCGTATAAATAATGTAAATTTCATCTAGTAACACAATGGCAACGCTGCAAAGTGAACTTTAGTTAATGAAATTCACATCTCGAAGTTTAAAAAATTCTAAAAAATACACCACAGCAGGAATTGACCTCAAAAATTGTAAACTTATTCAGAATACACGTATTTTTAATATGCTATAAAATAAATAATTTAATTCAAATAGTACGATAATGGCAACACTGCAAACTGAATTTAAGTTAAAGAAAATCGCATTTCGAGTTTTAAAAAAATCTAAAAAGTACATCACACCTGAAATTGACCTCAAAATTTATAAATATATTCAGAATACACGAGTTTTTGATATATTATAAGATAAATAATGTAGTTTTACTAATAACACAATGGCAACACTGTAGATTGCATTTTAGTTAACAAAATTCGCATCTCGAAGTTTTAAAAAATTTTAAAACTACACCACTGTAGCAATTGACTTCAAAATTTGTAAATGTATTCAGAATAAACGTATGTTTAATATATTTTAAAATAAATAATGTAATTAAACGAGTAACACTATGGTAACACTGCTAATTTAATTTTAGTTAAAGAAATTCGTATCTCTTGTTTAAAAAATTCTAAAAAAATACACACAGCAGGAATTGACCTCAAAATTTCTAATTATGTTGAGAATACACATATTTTTAATATACTATCATATAAATAATGTAATATTCATCTAGTAACACAATGGCAACGCTGAAAATTAAATTTTATTTAACAAAATTCGCATTTCCAAGTTTAAAAAATTCTGAAAATACACCACAGAAGGAATTGACCTCAAAATTTGTAAATGTATTCAGAATACACGTATTTTGAATATACTATAAAAAAAAATAATGTAATTCAACTAGTAACACAATGGCAACACTGAAAATTGAATTTTAGTTAACGAAATTTACATCTCGAGATTTAACAAATTCTACAAACTACACCTCAGCAGGAATTGACCTCAAAATTTCAAAAATTATTTAAAGTAAACGTATTTTTAATATACTATAAAATAAAAAATTCAACTTAACTAGTAACATAATGGCAACATCGAAAAATGTATTTTAGTTAACGAAATTCGCATCTCTAGTTTTAAAAAATTATAAAAAATACACCACATCAGGAATTGATCTCAAAATATGTAAATGTATTCAGAATGCAAGTATTTTTAATAAACTATAAAACAAATAATGTAATTCAACTAGTAACAAAATGGCAACACAGCAAAATGAATTTTAGTTAACGACAATTGCATCTCGAGTGTAAAAAAAATCTATAAAATACACAACAGCAGGAATTGACCTCAAAATTTTTAAATGTATACAAAATATATGTATGTTTAATATACTATAAAATAAATAATGTAATTTAGCGGCTAATACAATGGTAAAACCTCAAATTGAATTTTTAGTTAACGTAATTAACATCTTGAATTTTAAAAATTTCTAAAAAATACACTACAACAGGAATTGACCTCAAATTTTGTAAATGTATTCAAAATATACGTATTTCTAATCTAATATAAAATAAATAATGTAATTTAATTAGTAACACAGTAGCAACACTGCAAAATAAATTTTAGTTAATTAAAAAATTCTAAAAAATACACCACAGCAGGAATTTACAATAAAATTTGTAAATGTATTCATAATACAAGTATTTTTAATAAACTATAAAATAAATGATGTCATTCAACTAGTAACACAATGGTAACACTGCAAATTGAATTTTAGTTAACGAAATTCGAATTTCGAAGTTTAAAAAATCCTAAAAAACACCACCGCAGGAATTGACCTCTAAATTTGTAAGTGTATTCAGAATATAAGAATTTTTAAAATACTATAAAATAAATAATGTAATTGAACTAACAACACAATGGGAACACTGCAAACTAAATTTTATTTAACGAAATTCGCTTCTCGAATTTTTTTAAAATTCTAAAAAGTACACCACAGTGGGACTTGACCTTAAAATTTCCTAAATATATTCAGAATGTACGTATTTTTGACACACTATAAAACAAATAATGTAATTCAACTAGTAACACAATGGCAACACTGCAAACTAAATTTTATTTAACGAAATTCGCAACACAGCAGGAATTGACTTCAAAATTTGTAAACGTATTCAAAATACATATGTTTTTAATATACAAAAAATTAATAATGCAATTTCACTAGTAACATAAAGGCAATGTAACAAAATGAATTTTATTTAACGAAATTCGTATCTCGAGTTTAAAAAAAATCTAAAAAATTCACCACAGCAGGAATTGACCTCAAAATTTGTAAATATATTCAGAAATTACGTATTTTTAATAAACTATAAAATACATGATGGATTTCAACTAACAACACTGCAAAGTTAATTTTAGTTAACAAAATTCGCATCTCGAAGTTTAAAAAATTCTTATAAATACCCTACACCAGGAAATGACCTCAAAATTTGTAAAAGTATTCACAATATACGTATTTTCATTATTAAAGTATAAAATACAAGATGTAATTCAACTAGTAGTTCTAAAATTCTCCAGCATCTTTTTTCCTAAATTTGTAGAATTTATTTCACAATTTTAAAATTTACAATAGTTTTTTCTCTTCATTTTTCATTTCCATATATTCTGTTGAATCTTATTGAAGATAATTTTGTAAAAGTTTCTCTTCCAAATGGAGAATTAAAAAAATTATAATAATCCAGAACTTTCCACCAATTTCTTCTGATTTTTTCAATAATTTTTCTTTACCTTAAGGAAATTTCACTTTACTTTTTTTGAGATGATCAGCTTGTTCTCTTTCAAAGGGCTAGAACTTTTTAAAAGTTTCTCCTTAAGGTTTTACAGGTTATACAAGTTTTCGTTACTTCTTCTAAATTTGTCTTAAATTTGACAATGGTCTCATTAAGATATCTTCTTTTTTTGATCTTTTTCTTCCTATTTTAGAATAACTTTGAGTAGCTTGAATTTAAAATAAATTAGAATTTTTTAATATTCTTCTTTCTAAATTTCTAGATTTATTAGTTTCAGAATTTTTCTTGTTTTTTTCCATTATTTTTTTTTTCATATTTGTTTTGCTTTAACTTTAAAAATGTTTTCTCCAAGCGGTTCTCAGTAATTTCGTCTCAATTTTTCGAATATTTTCCTTTTTACTTTGCCTTTTTAAGATCTTTTTTTTATTGCGAGAATTTTTTTGAAACTACATAGATTTATTAAAATCCTTATCTTCTTAATTTTTTTACATATTTATTTATTTCAATTATGAAATAATTTTTCAAAGCAAGTTGGTTTTTTCAATTTCTTTAATTTTCTTCGATTGTTATTCTGTACAATTAAGATCCTTATTTTCTAAATTGTGAAACATATTTTCGAGGCGACTTAGATTTTTCAATTTTTCAAATTTCATACACTACATTTTTTATATTTTCTTTTAACTGTTAAAGGTTGAATGGAATTAAAAGGAAACAAACTATTTAATTTTGTTTTAATCAAAAAATAAACTTTATTTATATTTTTTAAGTAATTAAGGTCGCTCTGTTAAAATTTTCAAAACAAAATTTGTAGCGAATTTTTACTTCTAGAATTTTTTATCATCTCTTCTCCTAAATTTTTACAATTTTCCATCATTTTCATTTTGATAATTTTTTACTTCTTAATAAAATTTTTAGCATTTTCTGTATTTTTAAAATTGTGAAAAATTTTTCCTAGCGACTAAGATATTTCACTTCGGAAAATTTCTAATACTTTTTCTTCTAGTTCTCAGAACTCTAAAACTCCAAAGCTTCAAATCTGAAACACAAAAATACAAGAATTCCAGGTCTCTACACATCTTAAGCTTTAGAAGTTTATAACACAAGAATCTAAGAACTCCAAAACTCCAAAACTGTAAACTCTACATTTCTAAAACAAGAAAACAAGAATTCCAGGCATCTAAAACTCCAAAGTTCTAATTTTCTAGAATTCTGAAGCACAAAAATGCAATCATTTTCAAAGATTTCAAGATTTTAAGAACTCCAAAAGACTAAAGCTCATTATATCTGGAAATCTCAAACACAAAAATTCAAGTTCTTCAGAACTTTAAACCTCTGAAGCCCTAAAGCTCCAGATCTCCGAAATCTTAAAGTTTTAAATCTTTAGGATTCTGGAACAACAAATTTCAGAAATTCCAGAACACTAACCTCTAAATTTGTAAAGCTCCAGAATTTTCGAACAAGAGAATCCAATAATTTAAAGACTCTAAAACTCTAAATCACCAAAGCTCTAGATTTCTAGAAAACGAGAACCAAACTCAAGAACACTAAAACTCTAAAACTTTAGGATTCTAAAACACGAGAATACAAGGATTCCAGGACTGTAATCTGTAAAACTCTAGATTTCTATAACATGAAAATTTAAATACTAAAGACCTCTCTAACTAAAAACTGTAAGCTCTGTAATTTTTAAACACGTTAATCCAAGATTTTCATATCTCTAAAACTCCAAAGTTCTAAATCTTTAAAATTCTGGGACAAAAAATTCAAGAAGGCCACAACTCTTTAGAGGTTAAGTTTGTGAAGCTTCAGAATTTTAGAACAATTGAATCCGATAATTTAAGAACACAAAAACTCTAAATCTCCAAAATTCGTGTCTATATTAATAATTTTTAAGTAGGATCGTCCTCCTCTAAATTGTAAAAAAAAATCAGGAGCGAAATTTTATTTCTAGAATTTCCCAGGATCATCTTTTCTTTTGAATTTCCAGATTTTTTTTTAACAATTTAAAAATTTTCCTTTCTATGATATTTTTCTTCCTATTTTAGAATATTTTTGCCTAGTTTTATTCTCAAATAATTTAGAATTTTCTAATATTATTTCTTCTAAATTTCAAGAAATATTCGTTTCAGATTTTTTCTAGTAGAATTTTTCCAATAATGTTTTCATATTTGTTTTGCTTTAGCTTTAAAATATTTCCTCCAAATTACAGGACTCTAGATTTTTAGAATTAACTTTGTAATTACTATACCTTTTAATAAAATTAGAAAAGCACTTTTCCCAGGATCATCTTTTCTTTTAAATTTCCAGAATGTTTTTAACAATTTTAAAATTTTCCTTTCTATGATATTTTTCTTCCTATTTTAGAATATGTTTGCCTAGTTTTATTCACAAATAATTTAGAATTTTCTAATATTATTTCTTCTAAATTTCAAGAAATATTCGTTTCAGATTTTCTCTAGTAGAATTTTTCCATTAATTTTTTCATATTTGTTTTGCTTTAGCTTTAAAATATTTCCTTCAAATTACAGGACTCTAGATTTTTAGAATTATCTTTGTAATTACTATGCCTTTTAATAAAATTAGAAAAGTACTTTTACACTTTTTCTCAAAACCCAAAATCAACATTTCTGTATTATAAAGATTTGCTTTAATTTTCTTTTAACTGCTAAACTTTAAAAACATTTTTAATATTTAATCTTTTTCTGAGTAATTATGATCCTTGTTTTCTAAATTGTAATAAATAAGTTTTTGTGAAATTATATTTTTAAAATTTTCAAGCATCTTTTCTTCGCAATTTCTAAAATTTATTTAAACCATTTTAAAGTTTCCAACAGTTTTTTCTTTTAAATTTTTCATCATTTTTCATTTTAATATATTTTGCTGAATCTTATTGAAGACAATTTTGTAAAAGTTTTTCTTCCAAATTTAGAATTAAAAAAATTTGAAGACTATAGAACTTTCTAACAATTTCTATTGAAAAAATTTCAATAATTTTTCTTTACCTTAACGAAATTTCACTATACTATTTTTGAGTTTTTCAGCTTATGTTCTTCAAAATGGGAAATTTCTTCAAAAGCTAGAACTTTTTGAAAGTTTCTCCTTTAGGTTTCAGAGGTTATAAACATTTTTCATTACTTCTGCTTCTTGTAAATTTCTAGGATTTTCATTACTTTTAGATTCTTTCCATTGACATCGTCCTAAATTTAATTTTCACTATTTCTTTAATTTGATCTTTTTCTTCCTATATTAGAATATATTTTGCGGAGTCTTATCTTCAAATAATTTTGAATTTTCTAATATTCTCTCTTCTAAATTTTTTCATATTTGTTTTGCTCTAACTTCAAAAATATTTCCTCCACATAAGGGAACTCTACAATTTTCCAGTTATTTTATCTTAATTTTTCTTAACTTTTTTGCTTTGCCTTATCGACTCTCCTCGCCAACTTTTTTTAAAATTTCTAGTAAATTTTAACAACTTTTCTTGCATTTTTTCGAATTATCAAAATCATTTATAATAATAATCATAATAATAATATTTATTACTCAACAGGCAAAGCCCATTTACAGAATAACATACAGTGAGGAATACAAGACAGTATGATTTTTTTCCAAATTGCGAGAATTTTTTTGAAATGATTAATATTTTTTGTTTGTTTAAATTAGTATTTACAAACATTTATATAAGAATGAGTATACTTTTTCTTCTAGTTCTCAGAACTCTAAAACTCCAAAGCTTCAAATCTGAAACACAAAAATACAAGAATTCCAGGTCTCTACACATCTTAAGCTTTAGAAGTCTATAACACAAGAATCTAAGAACTCCAAAACTCTAAAACTGTAAACTCTACATTTCAAAAACAAGAAAACAAAAATTCCAGGCATCTAAAACTCCAAAGTTCTAAATTTCTAGAATTCTGAACCACACAAAAGGCAAGCATTTTCAAAGATTTCAAGATTTTAAGAACTCCAAATGACTAAAGCTCCATATATCTGGAACTCTCAAACAAAAAAATTCAAGTTTTTCAGAACTTTAAACCTCTAAAGCCCTAAAGCTCAAGAATTTTAAAACACGTTAATCCAAGAATTCCAGATTTCTGAAATCTTAAAGTTTTAAATCTTTAGGATTCTGGAACAACAAATTTCGGAAATTCCAGAACACTAACCTCTAAATTTGTAAAGCTCCAGAATTTTCGAACAAGATAATCCAATAATTTAAAGACTCTAAAACTCTAAATCACCAAAGCTCTAGATTTCTAGAAAACGAGAACCAAACTCAAGAAATCTAAAACTCCAAAACTTTAGAATTCTAAAACACGAGAATACAAGGATTCCAGGACTGTAATCTGTAAAACTCTAGATTTCTATAACATGAAAATTTAAGTACTAAAGACTTCTCAAACTCAAAACTGTAAGCTCTAGAATTTTAAAACACGTTAATCCAAGATTTCCATATCTCTAAAACTTCAAAGTTCTAAATCTTTAAAATTCTGGAACAAAAAATTCAAGAAGGCCACAACTCTTTAGAGGTTAAGTTTGTAAAGCTCCAGAATTTTAGAACAATTGAATCCGATTATTTAAGAACACAAAAACTCTAAATCTCCAAAATTCGTGTCTATATTAATAATTTTTAAGTAGGATCGTCCTCCTCTAAATTGTAAAAAAAAATCAGGAGCGAAATTTTATTTCTAGAATTTCCCAGGATCATCTTTTCTTTTAAATTTCCAGAATGTTTTTAACAATTTAAAAATTTTCCTTTCTTTGATATTTTTCTTCCTATTTTAGAATATGTTTGCCTAGTTTTATTCTCAAATAATTTAGAATTTTCTAATATTATTTCTTCTAAATTTCAAGAAATATTCGTTTCAGATTTTTTCTAGTAGAATTTTTCCAATAATTTTTTCATATTTGTTTTGCTTTAGCTCCAAATTACAGGATTCTAGATTTTTAGAATTAACTTTGTAATTGCTATACCTTTTAATAAAATTAGAAAAGCACTTTTACACTATTTCTCAAAACCCAAAATCAACATTTCTGTATTATAAAGATTTGCTTTAATTTTCTTTTAACTGCTAAACTTTAATATTTAATCTTTTTCTGAGTAATTATGATCCTTGTTTTCTAAATTGTAAAAAATAAGTTTTTGTGAAATTATATTTTTAAAATTTTCAAGCATCTTTTCTTCACAATTTCTAAAATTTATTTAAACAATTTTAAAGTTTCCAACAGTTTTTTCTTTTAAATTTTTCATAATTTTTCATTTTAATATTTTTTCTGAATCTTATTGAAGACAATATTGTAAAAGTTTTTCTTCCAAATTTAGAATAAAAAAAATTTGAAGACTATAGAATTTTCTAACAATTTCTATTGAAAAAATTTCAATAATTTTTCTTTACCTTAACGAAATTTCACTAGACTATTTTTGAGTTTTCTTCAAAAGCTAGAACTTTTTGAAAGTTTCTCCTTTAGGTTTCAGAGGTTATAAACATTTTTCGTTACTTCTTCTTCTTGTAAATTTCTAGGATTTTCATTACTTTTAGATTCTTTCCATTGACATCGTCCTAAATTTGATTTTCACTATTTCTTTAATTTGATCTTTTTCTTCATATATTAGAATATTTTTTGCGGAGTCTTATCTTCAAATAATTTTGAATTTTCTAATATTCTCTCTTCTAAATTTTTTCATATTTGTTTTGCTCTAACTTCAAAAATATTTCCTCGAAATAAGGGAACTCTACAATTTTTCAGTTATTTTATCTTAATTTTTCAAATATTTTCTTAACTTTTTTGCTTTGCTTTTTTGCTGAAGCAAGTTTTTAAGATACTTTCAATATATATTTTTTTATATCATAATCTATACTGAGTAATTTACCAACAACATTTTAGCATTAAATGAATATAAGTTGTTTGAGTTTCAAGATTATTCTGTATTTACATAAAATACTGTAGTAACTGATTAGCAAAATTATTATTAATGCTGCATCCATTTAAGTTGATTTTGAGTTCAAGTATGGCGACTTTATTAAGATTGTAATTAAGTACGAATTTATTTTGGGGGAAATTCGGGCGGCGCAGGGAGATTGCGGTCGGATTAGGGCGCTAATTACGAACACAAAGCTTCTTTCAGTGCGGTCCGGTGTCGGTGAGGAGGAGAAGAGTGGTGGAGGGTGCAGGGGGTGTGCCGGAGAGAGGGCGCCGCGACAAATTGGCGGCGGTGGCTGTGCCTCTTACTGCTCCCGCCACTCTTACCCCCTGCGACCCATTCTTTCCATCTCTCGTGTACGAACAATGTGCTCGCCGGTCTGCAATCCACCCTTTTGTTCGACTCAGATTGCCGTGCACGGTTACACATTATCGTAGATTACATCTCGCCATCCCCACCAATGCTCACCTCTTTTTTTTCACCTCACACAATCGTAATTTTTAGGTGTTGTTCTTTTTTTTTCTGCTAGGGGTTAGAGTGAAAAGCCCTGCACTTTTATAGTAATTAGTTGCTTGTAAAGTTACCCTGGGAATTATGCTTTTAAAAAATTTTACGAGTACAACTCACCACATTTTTTTAAAGTGAAATTTTATGTATTAACTTCTATATATAAAAAATGTTAATATGATTTGTTTAATTGATTCAGTTTAAAATTGGTTACCCGAAGGATAAAGATCTGCATCCCCTATATTAACGGAATGAGGGGGGGCATTCCGTTAATAAATTGTTGTCGGAATTAATGACGGCCCTTTAGAAGATTTAGCAAATGAATTGTATATGTCAGGAATTCTGTCTATGCAGAGAGCAATTTCTTCGGGGCTCATTTCCTGGAGATATAATTCCGGCCGTAAACAACGACACACCAATTTATATGGAATAACTTACATATTAGAATCCGTTAAATTGTCGGGCTTAAAAATTAATCTGCGTCTACTTTATTTTACAAATCGCTCGCCATTTGTTACACGGTTATTTAAGGACGGTGCAGACTTATTCCTTACGATGCCACTTTTAAGCATTTAAATTATTTGTGAACTATAAATAAAATTATTTTTGTGATTAACTTCACGTTTATAAGTTTAAAACAAGCTTCAAAAAACAATAAATAACAAGTATATATATTTTCTGTAATACAAACTCTAGTCGTTTTTCGATTCGCCAACGAGTTTTATACACATAATAGAATCAATAATTAATGCATTTTATTGTGCGGAACTGTGCGTCGGGTATTGACGCCCGTTTACTGGTAATTCGGTTTTATGTCCCAACAAATTTTGCAATAAATTTGTTGTTTTTGCCGGGATTTTTATTAGTTCACAATCATTTCGCGCAGTACATGGGGTTTTGCGATGATAGCAATCGTTGGGCGTTATTTAAAAAAAATCGTTTTCACATATTCCACATCAAAATTTCGCTCTATTTTTTTTTTAATTTCTAAATATCGAAACGAATTTTATTACTCGATTTAATTTTGGATGTGCGGATGGTGCACAAAAATACTAGAGTCAGGTAGTTTTGTTGAAATTTCATCATATTTTATATGATTGAAACATGAAAATTGTTTCAGAGTTAATTTACTGTTGATACACTGGTGTTAATATTATGAAACGTTTTAATATTCCAATTATATTAAATAATAAATTCTTTGCTCATCTATAACTTAATCACTTAGTTTTTAATTCGTTAAACAAATGGAATCACATGATTCTAATATTAATTTACCGCTTCGTTAATTACTAATAATCAAATGAGACAATAAATCATTGTGATTGTAAATGAAAACTCTATTTTATTAAAGATATGTGTAGCCTAATTCATTATATGATGTAAATAAATATTTAAATATTGCATTCAAAGCGTCTGTATGACGTTACCATTTATGGAGGAACAACTCGTCAAATGAATTTGTCCTTTGCGATCTGTAGTGGAAAGATGTGCGTAATCTACAGCCCTTTGAGATAATTCAATTAGAAGATGGGATTCTGATTCGAGCCGCGCGAGTTTATTAATTTCTACTGGAGTTAATAATCCCCTCGCATTCAGAAGCGGCCTGTAAATAACTTCATCAGAGTTATGTAAGTAATAATGTGTAACATAATCTAATTTATGCGCTGTATTAATACTGAAAAACGGATGTGTATAGAATTATGGAGTTTATAGTATTATTTATTAATATTTCTAACGGGTGTCCAACAATTATTGCAGTCCCGTGTGGCGTTGGAATCAAAAACGTAGGTCGATTCTTACATGGCCAAATAAATGAACTGACATGTTAATTGTCAAACATAACCTAAATGTGCATTAAAAATGTCAGTTCATTTATTTGCAAAATGTAAGCATCGACCTACGTTTTTTATTCCAACGCCACACGGGACTGCAATAATTGTTGGACACCCGTTATTAGATTTAAAGAAAAATGTATTTATTTATTTTATCTATTTGCCTTAATATAGAATAAGTTATTCTAGAATTTTGAAGTAATTTTTATTCTAAGTTTATAGAACTGTACAGAATATATTTTTTTCCGAAATTAGTAAATACAGGGTCTATTATGAAAGTAATACGCATGATCTTATTTTGATGCGAATATGCATTGCAGCAGGGTAAAATGGCCAAGAAAAAATGGTGAAGGGTCTATCCATCCCATATAGCCGATCACCAGTTTGCTCCAAGTAGCCTGAGAGGAAAGATGCGTTTCAGTGTGAAGTGTTTTTCAACTTTACGTTCGCTTGAATGCAACCGAAAAATTTCATTTAATTCAAGACGACTTTAAGGATTGCTGCATTCTGTTCTAGACGTCCAACAACTTTAAAGGTAGTGGCACATAACCCCCACCCCTCCACCCCAAGAAAGGCTGATTGAGCAAGTATTGCAACAAAACGATGCTCATTGTCTCTTTTGTCATCCGACGAATCGTTCGTTTTGAGTTCGTACCACTGAGAGAAACTGTTTTTTTTCTTCCAGAAAATGCGCATTACTTTTATAATGGACCCTATATATAAGCATTTATTAAACACCAATAATTAACTATTTGGAGCTTATTAAACTGAACGGATTTGTAACAAATTCTACTATTTTCAGAAGTTTCTATTCAGATTTCTATATAATTTCATGATATTTTTTTCATTTTAATTAAATCTTCGTCGGGAATATAATAAGTCAATTTATAATAGATTGTAATAGGTCAATGGTACAATTGATTAATAAAGAAGTGTATGCTCATAGGTGAGGAGACGCTAGGTTAATTAATGTTTTAACATTTGAAATTTCAAGAAAATTCTTAAAAATTTTGGAGAAATTGCTGAAAAAAATCAAATCTTTGCATATGCCTTAAGAAAATTCGTGCAATTAAGGATTTGTTAAAATAAAGTGAAAAAATCTTAACAATTATAAGTTATAAAATATTTTAGGAGAAAGTTCCAGAAATTTAGAGGGAAAACTAATAAACAATTTTAAAACATCTAAAACCTGAAGGAGAAAGTTTCAAAAATGTTAAGCCCTTTAGAAGAAATTTTCCACAATTAAAAAAACAAAGGGTTGAAAAACTCGAGAATTAAATTTTCGTTAAAAACCAAAAGAAAAACTTAAACAGTTGAAAGAACAATTTAATATTTATTTTTCTTTACTAGAATGCAATTGAAATGTTGCTGAAAAATAGTTACAAATTTAAAAATTAAACAAAATGCTTTAAATTAATAGGAATATTGAATTGTAGCAATAAATGAAATATTTAATTAAGAAACAGTTGAACAGTTTATCAGAGAAGTTGGAATATTTATTAAAGAAAAGAATTTGTTGAAAAATACAGGGTGTCCCGTTAATGCGGGGAAATGGCTGGACCATAGATTCCTGGGGTCAAAATATGACGATTTAACGCAACTTATCTATATCCAAAAATTTACGGTTTAGCCGGAATTTGGCTTCAAAGTTTCAAATTTTTTTATTTCTTTTGTTTATAACAATTGAACGCTTTATTTGATTTGAATGAAATTTATTATTAATAAGTACCATAATATTATACATCATTTCACTATTGTGGCCATTAGAGATTGATAGGAAATATAAAAAACAGTAGTACCACCACTTAAAAACTAAAATATTTTTTTATTGGTGCATCCAATAAAATCCAAAAAAATCTACTTGAAAGGGCATTAGATTTAAAAACTTATTTGACTCTTACTAGTTTTTGATATCTTGTACGGTTTTTGCACAAAAAATAAAATATGAATATAGTATACTCATTATGCAGTCATTAATAAGTAAATAAACTTACTCAATTGAATAAAAATTAAATAATATCAATTAATAAAATAAATCAAAACAACATCTAACACTTTTCAAACAATTTTCTTTGCAAAATCCTAATACAAACAAGATATCTGTTTGTTCCAAATATGAATATTTATGAACTATAATAAAGTTAAAAATTAATTGTTAAACGACACTAAATAATTATTATTATACATAATTTACATTTTTTAAACAAAGTCGGCCACGAAAATCATTTATTTTCGAATCGATGAAAAACTAGATTTTGTTTTTACTAGATAAAAAATATATATTTTATTTTTTTGTGGGAAAACCGTAAAAGATATCAAATATTATTAAGAGAAAAAAAAGTTTTTAAATTAAATGGTCTTTCAAGTAGTATGTTTTCAGTTTTTATTAGACCCACCAATAAAAAAATATTTCAGTTTTCAAGTGGTGGTACTACTGTTTCTTATACTTCTTGTTAACCAATAATAGTCATAATAACTGAAATGATGTATTATTTTATGGTCGTTATTAAAAATAAATTTCATTCGAATCAAATAAAGCGTTCAATTGTTATAAACAAAAGAAATAAAAAATTTTGAAACTTTGAAGCCAAATTCCGGCTTAACCGTAAATTTTTGGATAGAGATAAGTTGCATTAAATCGTCATATTTTGACCTCAGGAATCTATGGTCCAGCCATATCCCCGCAATAACGGGACACCCTGTATAGCAAAAATATTAAATTTAATTTAAAAAGTCGAATTATTACAGAAAAATCAATTTAAAATATTTAAAACTCTTTCAAATAGAAAAGTTCGGGTTTTTTCAAACTCTTCAAAAGTTTTAATAATTTAACCAGTCTTAAAAATGTAAAACTATTATATTTTGTCGAGTGTGTTCAAATAAATCACTGTTCAAAATTATTCCAATTCAGATATAATTTTCTAGAAAACAAGTAAAATGAAAAAAATCTTAAAAATTAAGAAAAAATTAAAAAAAAAACTTTTAAGAAAATTTTTAAAATCAAAAAGATGTATAAACAGAAATCCGGAAGAGATATTGTCAAATAATTCGAGTCTCCTTAGAAACTTTTCTAGAAATTTAGACAGAAATAAAAAATTGTAGGAACGTTTTAAAATCTCATGACCTAAAAATATAAACATTTTCGGATTTTAAAAAGAAATTCATAAAATCTTAGAACTTCAAATAAATTTAAAAAATCCTAAAAGAAATGTCATGAAAATTGTAGAAATTCGGAAAAAAGGTACTAGAAAATTTAAGATAAAGGAGAGGATTTTAGAAAATTCTATAAATAAAATTTCTCTCCGATTTTTGATTATAATTTACTAGAGGAAGATCATACTTAGAAAAATTTAAATAAAAATGTTTCAATTTGGTTTTTTTTAAATTTCACTAAAAAGTTTGTAAGCTATAAGAAAATTCTAGCAAAGAGAATAGGAAATTTCTATAAATTTAAAAATATTAATCGCTGAAAGAAATTATAACAATAAGAAGATAAGAATCTTGAAAATAGAGAAAAATGCAAGAAAATTTACACTAAATTAAAAAATTCAGTGTAAGTATGGATTACCACGTAGTAACGGTCGCAACCATTCTCTTTATCAAGAAATTTTGTTTTTCGGTTAGAAGATAGATAATATTTATATTAAGAAGCAAAAAATCAAAATGAAAAATTCTATAATTAAAAAGAAAAAAGTTGGAGAAAAGATGCTGTAAAATTCTAAAAGTAAAAATTCTCTACAAATTAATTTCTACAATTTTTAAGAGAGCGACCTTAATTACTTTAAAAAAATATAAACAAAGTTTATTTTTTGGTTTTTAGGAAATAAGAAATGAAAAGTTTGTTTTCTTTTAACTTCATTAAAACGTTTTACAGTTAAAAGAAAATTTTAGCAAATCTGAAAACACAGTATATGAAATTTCGAGTAATTGAAACATCTAAGTCACCTCGAAAAAATTAAACAATTTAGAAAGTAAGGATCTTGGTTATACACATATATAACATGTTTTTGGGTTTTGAGAAATAGGTTTTTTTTTAGATTTTATTAGAAAGTTTATTAATAACAAAATAATTTCAAAAATATAGAAGTTTCAAAGTTTTAACAAGTTTTCTATTTTTTTTTTCTTAAAATTTTAATGTTTTAATCGAACTTTTAACTATTTTATTATCATATAAAATTCCAACTGTTAAAATTAATATTCAACGGTTTTTGGCAAGCCATCATTTTACTTTTACTGTTTAAAAAAAAAAACATTAACCCCTTTTCTTTGGACTCTGTTTTATAATATCAAATATTTTGAATTAAGTTACTTTTCTTATAAATATTTTAATTGTATTTTATTTATTGTTTCAACATTTTACTTTAATTTTTAAATAGATCGACAACGGTCCATTGCTAATAAATCTTTTATTAGAAGCGCTTCCAATAATATAAAAGCAATGTGAAAAATTATAAATAACAACTGTAACAAACTTGAAGAAAAATGTAATATTAATCCCAATATTTTAAATAACTGTTTTGTAAATATAACGGATGATTTGTTAATAAAGTTACTTTCATAGAAGTTAAAGATATTAAGAAAAATCTCAAAAACTCAAATAGCGGAGATATTAATGGGATAATCACAGTAAATTAAAAAAATAATAATTATTTTTTAACAAAATTAATAAATGCATGTAAAAATATCAGTACCGTCCCTATGTCATTAAACTAGCTCAAATAATGCCTATTTTCAAAACTGGAAGCAAATTGGATGCCAATAATGATATGCGTATTTCAAGAACTTTCAATGATATCAAAGGTTTTTGAAAAGATTATCTCGCAGTTATCTTAAAACTGAAAATCTTTTATCAAAACAACAATACGGTTTTTGAAGGGGAAGACCTACATGCAGTCATTGGGCTCACAGATAAAATTGTTAATGGATTTGAAACAACTATTATACTGCTACATCTTTTCTTGACCTCAGTAAGACCTTTGACTGGGTCTCCTTCAAAAATTATGATTTTATATTTTTTATCTTAGTATTTTTCGATTAATAAACTCGTATCTAACTTGAAGTAGCAATTTTTTATAGTAAATAAGTAAATTCTGATAAAAAGGAAACAAAATATAATGTACTCTAAGGAGTCATCCTTGGCCCTTTACCTTTTTTGAAATTATATATATATATATATATATATATATATATATATATATATATCAATGACCGTACAAAAATAAATAAAAACTCAACATTTCTCTAATATGCAGACAAAACAACGCTTTTAAATAAATCACGGGAATTAACCACGGTAATAAATTGGTTGCTTGAGTTACGTGAAGATCAAATTAGTGCTTTATTCGTCAAATTAACCACGGTATTATAGCAAAATAAAATAAATGAAAAGTATGCCATGAAATGTTTTTCTACAAACAGGCTCACTTTTAATGGAGAAAAATTAAAAATGTATTCTTATTATTAAGACTGCTAACATTTCATGAAAGTGCGAAATTCTTGGGTGTATATTTAGATGGTAAAATTAAATTGGCAAATACTGTTAGTTTTTTCATTATATATAATGTAAAACTGCGGTGCAGAAACGCTGAAAGAAATGTATTTTTCTCATTATTTCCTTTATTGAAATAAAACTGTTTCAAAAACTAAGCAAATTTTTGTTATTTTTTGTGTTTTATTTTATTGATTTACAAGTGTTGTTATTTCTTTATTCGAACTGCTTTATGCATTTTTTGTATTTAGTTCGACTGTTAAATTTATTTTTTTGTAAAATTATTACTGTTGAGATTTTCATTCATTTTTTAACTATTTTAAAAAATAAACAATTTTTCAGTAGTTTATTTAAAAGAAATTAACGAAATGTTTTCGTATTTTTAAATTTTTATGTTATATAACAATTGTTTTTACTGAAATGTCAAGTTTTAAATGTTTTTTTTTGTATTACTGTTCAATCAGTTTGTTATATTGTTCTTTAAATTAATAATAACTTACAACTGGTTTAAAAAGTTTTAATTTTTTTTATTTTGCTCTTCTGAAAATTCTAGTTCCTTATAATCTGTTTGTGTTTATCAAATCGAACAGGGTTCTAGTGCAACAATAAGACTGGCGCAATTATGGTAATATTTTGATTAACAATCTTAAAATTTTTAAAAGCTTTTCTTTCATATTTTGGTATATAAAACTTTCATAATACTTCTTTTGCTTTAAACTAATTCTTTTTAAGTGCCTTTGTTTTTTGTTGTGTGTGGTTGTTTTTTGAAATTTTATTTTATACCGTGATAACCTAAAAGAAATTGTTTCTTTTAAGGATTTATATATTAAAGTGTTTTTATGTAAGTTTTAAGCTGATTATTTACAAAATTTTTAATTGGTTTCATTTCTAAAAAATCAATTGCTTTAAAACAATTTTAAACTGATTTAAAATTTATTTAATATGCTCTATACTATTTTTTCAGTTGTTTTTGTAAACATTTAAATTGTTTTTAATTATTTTTTAATACTTTTTGTACAACTGTATTTTTTTGAAAATTCAAACTATTTGTAAATAATTAAAGACTTTTAGATTTTAAGTTTTTTGTTTTCATTTCGTTTAATTGTATCAGATTTTATTCCTGATTTATCTGAATTATTTTTAACTGAAGTTAGTTTTATGCAAGTTTTAATGTTTTTTTTAATCGTTTTAAAATTAATAACACTTTTTAGGCAACTCTTTATTTTTTTTGATGAACTAATTGATTTGTAGTAATTTGTTACAGTATTGTATTTTCTAAGGTCTAATAAAAAGCAATTTCTAAAAGCATGTTTATCTCTATCTCCTTTTTTAAATTTTCTTTGAATTGTTCTTTCTCACTTAAATTAGTCATTTGTTAATTCAACGTATTCTTGACCTGCCTCACTCAATAATACATTAAGCAAAGGTACTCTTAACCTACCTCAATAAATTATCGATTAACTTAAATCTAGCCTGAATAAATCAAGCGTACTCTTGACCTACCTCAATTAATAATACATTAAGCTAGCGTACTCCTGATCTACCCCAATTAACTAGCGGTACGTAGTTCATTGAACTTGAGAGAGAAATTTGTAAATAAAAATTGAAGATTTAGCGGAATACAAAATGAGAAATTTTTCAGAATAAAACGTGAAAATATAAGAATGATTAAATGAAAATATTATAAATTTTATAAAGCTTGTTAATTTTAGTACATTTTAGCAAGAAAAGTATATATTCCATTAGTTATGCTTTCGCTAATTGTTTAAATTAAAAAAAGGCAAATTTTTTAACTAAAAGAAAAGAAATGAAAAATCTGATATGATATCAATAAAAATGTTGATTTGAAAGAACCGATGGCATTATTTATCATTACCTCAACTGCGTAAACAGGAAATTTTAAAACAATTAATTTAAAAGAATGTACTTTAAGCGCAACGAGATATTCTAATGTGTTTATTTCAAAAACTTAAAATATTAAGAATAAGGCTGATGATTAACTGTACTTAATAATCTTAAATAAATGTTCTGCATTAAAAAAAGGAAAATCATTACTCATTCAATTATGTAGTTAACTTTTTAAAACAGAAAAATATAAAAATTTAGATAATATAGTGTAACAAATATAATACTTATTAACAAAAACCCGGGTGGCAGATGACCTACTAGTCGACGCCAAAATCAAAGAATAAACAAACATAAATTACTCATGTAATTAATATTTATACATTTCTGTGATTGCTACATTAAAGAATCACATACATTCATTATTTTTCTCTTTTTAAATAAACGAGTTTAAAATATTTAATCCAAAAAAAAATGTACTTGACAAGAACAAAAAAATCTTAAAAAAATATTTCTCGTAATTAAAATATCAATGATTTAATTCGAAAACTTAATCAAGTGAATCTAATTAATAAAAATAAATAGTTTTATTAAATGTATTATAATCAGTCTACCTTTTGTTATTAAATGAAACGCGAATAAACTTCATCGCGCCGAATAAAATATTATCATTTCTCATGCGGACTTAATTGAAACATTAAAAAAAAAGAAGTCTGCAAGCCCAGCAACCCCGCCGGATTAAGGTCAGAGAGGACGCGTTCTCTTTTTTTTTATACGTCGCCATAAATAAAACCTTCACGAAATGCTAAGAGCGCAAGTTGACGTTACCTGGACCCGATTCTCTTTTTTTTATACATTTTTTTTTTCATCTAGACGGCGCCGCGCAATAAGAACTTTTTTACGCCCGGGAAAATAAAGAAAACGAAGAAGAAGAAAAAAAAAACAGAGAAGCAGAACCGGACGGGACCGGTCTCGCCCTTTAAACGGTGAACGTGCTCGTATTTTTCCCCGGGCTCATATCCGTATCGGCACGTACGTTTAAGGTGCCCGGCAGGGTGGAACGTTCGAGGGTGGCGGCGGTGGTAGAGGTGGTAATATCGCAAAAATATTCGCTATTCGAAATCAGAGTTCAAATATTTAAAATCAGAACTCAGAAAATATGAACATATGTTTAAAATAATGTTTAAATCTAAATAATAACAGTTTGAAAATAATTTGTTTAAAATAAAGTTTAAATACTATAATTAAGAACATGCTTACAACAGTTACTACGTGCTAATCTATACTTACTTATTTTATTCAGTTTAAAACAATTATTTCAGTAATAATACGTTTAATATTTTGATAAATACAATTAGAGTTTTACAATAATAATAAGTTGCTCTCAAGTATAATATCTCCGAATTAGTTATTAGTAGATTCAATGCAATTCAATTCTTTATTGATGTATTAATAAAAAATGTTTTACACGCGTTATTAATCATAATAATCTTCTTATTTGGTATTAGAGAAATTTTGAGCAATTATGGTGGATGCGCCGGGATAAAAAATACATTCGCTATAATTATTTTTGGTTAAAAGGTAGTAAACTTTTCAACTTAGTCTTAACCTTGATATTAATAATAAACAAGTGAAGTACGACACAATCTTAGTGTCATTTTCATTTTTAAAACACTTCACGTAAACTCAAATCATCTTTTAAAGAATAAGTTAAGAAGAAAATTAAAATTACTGTATAGAATATACTTATTTTGTATCATTTTCATATAAATTCCTATTACCTGCACATCAAATATTTACGCACTAAACAACCTTTGATCTCCTAGATTAATATACACCAACAAAAGTCGCCTTATTTACCCTATTCGCACACACACACACATACACGCACGTACGTACATAAATCTATGAACAAACAGGGAAGACGGCATCAATTAATTCCCCTTCGCGTGGCGCGTTTTAATTTATTCCGTTTAATAAATCAGCCCTGAGAGGCACAAAGGGCGCGAAAGAGGTTGCGAGACGAGGGGGGCTGGAGATAGGATAGGATGTAGATGCGGGCGCTGAAACTTGAATGATCGAGCCCTATTAATATAACATCTCGTTCTTCGTGTTTACCAACCCCCCCCCCCTCACCCCCCCCCCTGCTTAGACGTTTTTCGTAGTCCTAAACGGAGGGCGGCAATTAGCGAGTATACTTTTTTTTCGTTAAACATTATGTATTATGATTTCGTCCATTAATTTTTGAACGGCCCTCCTGTTTATTTAACGGATGCAAATTGTGATTTATCAGAATTATTTATTATCGTATGATCGATATAAATGATAACAATTTATTATATTTAAAAAATATATATATATCGAATGATTCGAAATGATGGAAATGCGAAATTGGTGGATGCGCCGGGATTAAATAAAATATGGATTATATACAAACAATTTATTTAAATAAAATTTAAAATCGTTATTATTCATAACTAAATTTATCCAAAATTATACAACAATTAATTTTGCAATAATAACAAGTTGTTTTCAAGCATGAACTCCTCGAATTAATTATCAATAGATTTGTTACTTTCCCTATATAGTATATATAGGGGGAGTATTGTTTTCGTGATTTTTTTTTCAAAAATTTTTTTTGCGGAAATATCCGTTTTGGGCCCCCCTGAGTCCATTGCACTAATTTCTGGAAAAAAATTTTGTGTGTCTGTGTGTCTGTGTGTCTATGTGTCTGTCTGTCGGTGGGCGCTGTATCTCAAAAACGAAACATCGTATTGAGATGAAACTTCAAACTTAAGGTTTTATCGTTAAAAACTGGAACTAAAAAGCTTTTGGTAAACATTTATAAACCGGAAGTGGGTGTTTACTCCAGGCGTTTTTTGTTTTTTTGGTCATATTTTTCTAAATATGAAATATTTTTAAAAACGGTTCAAACAAGAGTTAAAGGGAATAATAAACTGAACAAGTTTTATTTGAACATTATTTTCATATAATTCTTAACTTTCGAGAAAAAAAATAAAAATTGAATATTTTGACATTTTTTGAAAATTACTAATAAACTATTGGAGTTACGTAAAAGTTACATAAAAAGTTTTCGAGAAAAATATAGGGAAAGTACTAGGATGGCCACATCACCATTTATTCATCTTATTTTCGTAGTAAAAAACATTGTAAGGATAATAAAGGACTTTGATGTAATGTTTTGGTTTAATAAGGGCTGACCTTTCAGCGATTTTCATTTCATGTATTATCGATGTTCTCATGTTTCATTGATTAATGGTTGAGGCATTAACTTGGTGATACATCTTAGAAAATTAAAAATTAATTCTCATGTTTAGTTATTTCAGATGTAACATATCCTTATACTCGAAAGTACTTCGAGTTTTCGCTGTGTTCATTTCGTTCTGGCAAAAGTTTGTCTTTTAAGTGGGTATTTTTGGTGCTACATTCTTCAAATTTCACATGCAGCTGACGACTGATGTAATAGTTGCAGTGTAAAAATTTGACATTGATCTATCTAGTCTAATGCGAGATCGAGCGATGTAAGTAAATTTACACATCTCCGGTGAATTTTAATATATCGAGACGCGTGGAATTTCTACTATTTTTTGTCTCCTGCTTTTTATCATATTTTGGGTTCCGGTGAATGACCGGGATTAATTGTAATTAAAACTTTTATTAAGTGAATTTTTTATTACAAATACTAGCAATTTTAAATTTAAGTTAACTATTTAACTATCGTTTGTTGTCCACGTTGATAGTTCAAAGTTATTATAGTTCGACTGTGTTTCAAAATCTATAAGTTGAAAATGTGTAATTCTAAGTTAAACGGAAACCATATTTTAAAGTAAGTGCATAGTTCTAGAATAGTTAAATGTTACTTTATTGATTTAATGTTAGTATAACCTAAATCTTTATACGTACACCAAACTTATCTGAGGAGTATATTGGATTGCATATAGTGCGAACACATATAATTTACGGCCGACTCAACTAATTTTATTTCATTATTAATTAACCTTTCCGTGGTCGTCCCCTGTTTGTCATTAAAAGTCATCACAAAAGACCTGGTGATGTGAAGTGTGTGTCCCTGTATCTCTATGTCTGTTTAATTAATTTATATATTCCTAACCTAAATTAATTTGTTATCAAAACAATAGTGTAAACATGTCTCAGGCCAACAGCACTTTTAAGTGTTGTAAAAATATTAATTTTAAGAATTTTGTATGCATAAATTGCCATAATATTTACCACTCAGCATGTAAAAACAAAATTAAAAAAATTAAATTTGTGGGCGAGCATAAAATAATCTGTTGTGAACGGACCTTAAACAATTCGTCACTAAATAGCAGTTTCGAATCAGTTAAACAAGACGTAATTGAAGAGTTAAATACTGAACTCAGAAATAAGTCGAATCATATTGAAAAGTTAACAACTCGCATTAAACTAATCCAAAATGAAGCCCTAGAAAGTGAAGAACAGCTTATTAACCGAATTAATGAATTGGAAGATGTCATTAATAATGTAAAACATGAATTATTGAATGTCAAAAGAATAAATGCAGATCTTAAGGACGAATTACATAATTATAAAGATCCTCAGCATCAACCTGTATTGACAAATAATCTATCAACATGTTCTGTTATTAAAAACATATATGATACATGCGAAAGTTGTGATGCATTAAAGATTCAATTTGACACGAAAATGCAGGAATTAAATTGTATATCTAAGGAAAACAATGAATTAAAAATCAAACTAACTGAAATGGCTCAAATACTTGATGTCCTTCAAAACCAGTCGACTTCACAGAAACCAATTTTTAAGGACAATTCCAGGATTCTAATTTTAAGTGATAACCACGGAAGAAATATGGGGCAATTATTCAGAAAGGCTTTGAATCAATTTCCCAAATCACCAACTACGTTGTCAATATTTAAACCCAACGCTACTTTATCTGCTGCGGTTGAACAGGTCAACGATTTGGCTAGTGACTTTACACACGATGATCATATCTTCATTATGGCTGGGACTGTAGATGCAATTAAGGGGCGCCAGATAGATATTACACAAATTAAACAAATTTTAAATGTAGTGTCAGTAAAAACAAATGTTTATATAATTGGGAACCCTCTCTGGCAAGGTAGGCACATTTTGAACAAATTAATTAATTCAATCAATAATCAATTGAATACATGTGCCACAGATCTTAAATGCATGTATATAATAAATAGAACAATCTCTAAAAATAATTTTTTCATAAATAATAAATATAAATACTCGACGATTAAACAAATTTTAAATTGTTTACAAGTTTATAATAGCCATAAGTTTAATATTACGGAAATTACCTCATCGTCATCTCCAAAAAACTTAAATTAAACAGCGAATCGAGTAGCATAGTACCATTAAAGTGTTTATTCATAAACATACAGTCTATTACCACTAAATTAAATCAAATCGATAGTTTAATTAACCATTCGACATTAAATGTTTCAATATTATGTATTTGTGAGCATTGGTTAGTAGATGAAGAAGCAATGTCAATTATTATTACCAATTTCATGTAGCTACTCAGTTCAAGATTATCATCTGGCGGTGGAGTGCTAATTTTGGTTAAAAACGATATTAAATACTGCCCATTAAATTGTAACACATATTCTTCTGAAAAAGACTGTGAAATTGCTGGTATTGAAATTCTTAACTGCATTGTACTAGCTGTATATAGATCTCCCTCTGGTGATTTTAATAAATTTTTATTCACGCTTTCAAAAGTGTTTGACAATATATGTACTGATGGAAAGTATGTGTTTCTAGCTGCCGATTTTAACGTCAGGTTCAATGGTAACGATGATAATAAGAAATCTACGCTTATTGACTTTGTACATAGTTACGGTTTGCAATTTGTGGTTACTTTTCCTACCCGTCTCAATAATTGCATTGATAATGTTGCCACTAATTATCCTGACTCAATAGTACAGCCTCTAGAAACGGGTATATCTGATCACAGAGGCATCTTATTTCATATTGTACCTGATGACGCATCCACGAGTAATCTTAAGGACGAAATCAAACGTCCGATTACAGTTCGTGGTAAATTTACTTTTTTCCAATTGCTCGATGCAGAAAAATGGAGTTTTATTGATGAGTTCTTAAATGCTAATGACTGTGTTGATAAATTTCTCGGAATCTTTATCAATCATTTCCACTTATCTTTTCCTCAGAAGATTGTAAAATCATACGGCGATAAAAAAAACATAAAATGGTTTAATTCTGAGCTCAAAAAGATGAGAGATTTATTACACCTAATATCTGACTTATATAACCAAACTCAAGATCCCGTGTTAATGGAGTTAAGAAATAAGCTTAGAATATCCTATAGACGTACTATCAAATCATGCAAGTTTGAGGCAAATAATGCTTATATAAGAAACCACAAATTCAAACGAAAGGCTATGTGGGATATTGTAAATTCTCAAAGATCATTTCATACACTCAAACAGACTTCTAACATTTCTGCATCAGAATTTAATAATTTTTTTTCTGAAATTTCAAGTAAAATCTTAAACTCATTACCTGAACCTGGCGTTGACCCTGTAATTTTAATGTGTAGGAATCCTCCCAACTGTAAAGAATATTTTAAATTTTCTGAGATTTCTACAAATACTGTACGTAAGGTTATAGGTGATTTGAAAAATAACAAAAGTAGAGATATTTATGGACTTAATTGTGATGTTGTTAAGGCTGTATTAAATACAATTATATCTCCGTTAACTAAGTTGTTCAATATTTGTATTCGGAATAATATTTTTTCTGATGCATTTAAGAGAGCACTAATCATTCCATTGTATAAGAAGGGTGAGCTAGATAATCCTGATAACTTCCGTCCAATCTCGTTTTTGCCTATATTTGGGAAAATTTTAGAAAAAATTCTTCAAATTCAATTAATTGATTTTTTTGAAACTTCTAAACTTCTTCGAAACAAGCAGTTTGGTTTCCGAAAAGGCCTTTCTACTACTGATGCAATTTTAAACCTAGTTGAAATGGTAGTTGATTGCTTCGAACAGGGCTTGATATCTATGTCAAGCTTCCTAGACTTATCTAAAGCCTTTGATTGTGTATCTCATGAAATTCTATTACGAAAGTTGTACTTCTATAACTTACACCCAGACAGCTGTGGCCTAATTATTTCATATCTTTCAGGGAGAACACAAAGCGTATTATATAAAAATAGTATTTCTGCAGCCTATCCAATTAAACATGGTGTACCTCAGGGTTCCATTTTGGGACCCTTATTATTTTTGATTTACATTAATGATTTGCCAGATTCAGGTTATGGTGCAGAAATTATTTTATATGCTGACGATACCACACTGATTAATAAATCTCAACATCTGAACACGGTATCTCAACAGCATAATGAAACCCTTACTGAAGTCTCTGATTGGTTCCTAAGTAATAGACTTAAACTCAATACAAGCAAAACTAAAAGATTAACTTTTACGTTGGCAAAAGATGGATATGAAAAAGAATCTGTGAAATCTTAGGAGTACATATAGACACTCGTTTAACATGGGCAACACATGGCGACGCTCTGGCTAGCAAACTATGTTCCAATATTTTTCTTTTACGCAACCTATCCACAATAGTTTCAAAAGAAACTTTACGAGTTGCGTATTTTTCTCTTTGCCAGAGCCACATGTCTTATGGGCTTCTGGTATGGGGTCATTCAGCGATAAGACATCGAATATTCGGACTTCAGCGGAAAGCAATTCGAGTTATTTCGGGTCTTGGATATATGGAGGATTGTCGTCAGGCATTTGTTGATTTGAAGATTCTAACCTTCCCTTGTCTGTTTATTCTTGACTGCCTCTTATATATTAAACAGCACATACATTTATATCACAGTTGCTCTGAAATACATAACCATCATACTAGACAAGAGTCGAATATCTACACACATGCGATTAGACTAACTAAGTCACAAACTGGCATTCGATTCTATGCAATCAAGTTTTTCAATACACTTCCTAGTAATACAAAAAACTTACCTCTTAATACATTTGTAAAAAAAATTAAGGAATTTTTAGTTGGGAAGGCATTTTACAGTTGGGAGGAATATTTCCAATTTAATTTTACTTCTTTAACATTTTAACATTTTAACCTATTCAGTAAATTATTTTATTTTATATTTTGTATTTATATACATATACATATTTATGATATTTTAGGAATTTTTATTTTTTAGACGTTTTAAGGTTTTATTGATTTTGTTCTTAAATTTTTTATTTATTTTTTTAAAAGTTTTTTTTAAGTTTTAATTGCACCATTTTAATATTTTATCTACTAAGGTCTAACTTTTTATATTTTAACTAGAAAACATTTTATGTTTTTATTATCTTAATATTGACTATTCTTTACCTACTTGACTTAACTTTTTTTTAGTTTTTATTATTTTAACATATCATCGTTAACCTATGCATTTTAATTTTTTAATTATTTATTTAATTTATTTTAGTGTATTATGTCGACGTTATATGTTATTATTTTATTTATTATGTTATTGTATAATTATGTATTATTTTATTTAATATAATTGACTATTAGATATAAGTTATTCATATGTGTTCATTTATCGGCAGCTAACTCACTACTACCATAACTATTGACACATTGACCTGCATTCTCATATGCTACAAATAATTTGTTTATATATATACTCCTACTTACTTATTTTATTTATATACGCGTCATGTAGAATTAAACAATTATAAAAAAGTTTCATTATTACAATTATAAGTTGACTTGTGTAAAACATGTACTGTTAAGCACCAATAAAATATTTGTATTTGTATTTGTATTTGTATTTGTATTTGTATAATCTATTGTTTATTTTAAAAAAATCAATGTAAAATAAAGTAAATAATATTTAGAGCTTAATTAAATACTGATGTTGTGTCACAATTTATATATTTCTCCGACTAGTTTCGACCGTAGTTCATTCTCAATGGAAACTATTTACTTAACTTCTAATTAATATAAAAATATTCCACCACTGGTTAAGTGAGAATTTAATTCATCGTAGGTAAATAATAATTTATTAACAAGAAAAAAAAAACTTACATTCCTCAAACCCCTTCACTAACGACCGGGGGTAATTGTATTATTTCGCATAATACAAACAAATTTATTCAAGCTAATGATTACGGAATCGGCCTTTTTTGGCCACAACAGTTGACCTTAATTCGAAAAGTTACGCTGCGGGCAAGTAATTGATTAAAAACACGACAACAACTTCCCGACGAGAAGAAAGAGCGCCAAAGAGGGAGAGAGAGAGGGAGGAGAGTCCCGGTAATGTATTCAAAAGTTGCCCAACTTTCTTGTATAGGTAACAATTTCCAATAAATCAGCCCCGGGAATTCCCGGCCGCGATTCACCGACGCGGGCGCGAATTAACGCGAAGAAGGATTTTCAATTCGGTAATATATTAAATTTTGATAATGCCTTAAGGGGCGCGGTTGAAATATTGCCGTGCGTACGTGTACAATTTTTTTTTTCGCATTCAGAAAAAGTCAACTTTTACATCTATACATAAATGGTGTTTATATTAAAGTGAATAAATGGCTTTATCGTAAATATATAAGATGATTTAAGACTACAAAAGCTTACGGTTTAAAAATTTTTACTCGGGGCTAAAATTTCCTAAAAAATTAATAATTTTATTAACAGTGTTTATTTATTTTAGTTTACTATGTCTTATTAATATTGGAATATTCAAAATGTACATAAAAATATTACAAAAATTGCGCTCACAGCACTTAATTATTATTATTACTAGTTAATTTTCTGCAATGTTAAGGACTTTAATACATATATTCAAAACTATATATAAATATAATAACATAAAATGGTGATGTGGCCATCATAATAGTTTCCCTATATTTTACTCGAAAACTATAAGGTTTACGTACAAAGGTTATTCTTAATATTTTGTTTAATTTTCAATTCTCTACAATTATTTTTAATAGAAGTTTCATGTAACTTCAATAGTTTATTAGCAATTACCAAAAAATGTCAAAATTTTCAATTTTTATTTTTTTCTTAAAAATTAAGAATTTTATGAAAAAAATGTTCAAATAAAACTTGTTCAGTTTATAAACCCCTTTAACTTTTGTTTCAACTATTTTCTAAAATTTTTCATATTTAGAAAACTATTACCAAAAAACAAAAAAAGACGCCTCGAGTAATCATCCACTTCCGGTCAATGAATGTTCACCAAAAGCTTTTCAGTCCCAGTTTTTAATGATAAAACCTTAAGTTTAAAGTTTCATCTCAATAGGATGTTTCGTTTTTGAGATGTTTAGCATTTTAAAACAATTTTTATTCCAAACTTTAAAATATTTTTGAATTTTTGGTATGATTTCTAGAAATTCCTAGCATTTGTTTTCAATATTTCTAAAAATTTATAAAATTTTCTTGATTTTTCTAAAAATTAAATTGTTAGGAATTTGAATTTATCAAAAATTTTCTTTTAATTTCTTTCCTCTTCCACATTGTTAGAGTTTTCCCCAAGATATCTAGAATTTTCTAGAAATCATTTTCAATATTTCTACAAATTCCTAGAGATATATTCTTTTTGCTAAGAATTTTCTAGCCAATTCTCTTAGAAGTTTTTTTTCCGGGTTTCTAGAATTCTTCAACAGTTATTCCTGGATTCATAGAATTTTTTAGCATTTTTTTTTCTAACAATGTTTATTCTGGATTTTTAGAATTTCTCGAAAATTTCTCTTCCAAATTTCGAAAACTGTCTCTAAGAATTTATTTAGCATTTTAATGCCATTTATCTCTTTTTCAATATTTCTCGCAAATTTAATCCCTATTTGCTAGAAGTTTCTTCAAACAGAAATTTTTATTTTTTTGTTCTCCAGAAATTTTTCTTCTCTTCCAAATTGTAAAAACTTTCTAGAGATTTCTTGATTTTTCCAAAAATTCTGTTTTAATTTATTGCGTTTTTTAAGCAATTTCATTTCAAAATTTCATTTAGATTTCTAGTGAATTTTCGGATATCTCTTCTCTTCCAAATTGTTAAAGATTTCCAAGTATTTTCCAGCACTTTTGCTTAATATTTCTACAAATTTTCACCGTTTATTCTTAATAAATTAAAACAGTAATTTAGATAATGTAATTGCAGGGTCGCATAGTCGCCACCCATCCTGCATATAATTTTACAAATAATTTTAAACATAGCTTAAGTTTATTAACACCATTAACATATTTTTTTTCTTATAATGCTGGAAACTAAAACACTGTCAGTAATTGTAGTTTCATAGTATATGTAGGGTGGGTGGGTGTCCACTATCCCACACCATAAACCAGAGTTTCTTCAAGTTATTTCCGAAATTAATTACTTCAACGTAATTAGAAATTAAGAAATAATAATCGTCGAAATTTGAATTTTGAAAATTTTCACATTTGCATAGCTTTGCACGTAATGATAAATTTAAAAAAAACCTTTGCAATCTTGCATGGATTAGAGGGTGGGATAGAGGCCACCCACCCACCCTACATATACAATGAAATTTCAACCAGTGTCACGGTTTTAGTTTCTTGAAAACTACAACTGTATTACTATTAGTCTGGCCAAAATAAAAATTAAATCAGAGTTTCATGTTGTAGTTTTAAACAAATATGTAGGGTGGGTGGGTGTCTACTATCAGACCCTCCAATTTTATAACATAAACATTGTTTTTAATCGATAAATACAATATTTATTATAATAATTTTATATTTGAGTTAAATTTAAAATTTTTAATTGGGAAGAAATTTAAAAGAATTGGACTGACCCACCCTGCATATACAGTTTTACTTTAACCACTGACACTGATTAAGTTTCCTGAAAATTGACGAGAATAGATGTTGGTGTGACCAAAAAATTTAATCAGAATTTCTAATTGAGGTTCAAATGTATATGTAGGGTGGGTGGGTGGCCACTATCACACCCTCCAATTATTATAACATAGACAACAAGTTTTATAAATAAGTAAAAACAATATTTGTGCGATTATTAAGGTTGGAATTATTTTATATTTTAGTCAAATTTATAATTGTTGATTAGGGCGAACTTGGAAAATTGGAGGGTACGATAGTGGCCACCCTCCTTACATATATAATTTTACTTCAACCACGCACACTGTTTTAAATTTCTAAAAACCACAACAGTATTATTGTTGGTGTGACAAAAAAAATATAAATCAGAGTTTTTAGTTGAAGTTTAAATGTATGTGTATGTGGGTGGGTGGCCACCATCACACCCTCCAACCTTATAACATAGATTAAAATTTTTCAAAATAAATAGAAACAATATTCACACGATTATAAGATTAGATTCGAGTGAACTTAAAGATAATTGGTTGGTGGGATAGTGGCCACCCACCCACCCTGCATATACAATTAAATAGCAATTACTGACAGTGTTTCAACATTCATTTAATTGATGTTATTAATTTCATTTAATTAATGTTATTAATAAATTAAAACAGTAATTTAGATAATGTAATTGCAGGATGGAATCGTCACCACCCACCTTACATATAACTTTATAAATAATCTTAAATACTGCTTAAGTTTGTCAACATCATCAACAATACTTTGTCTTGTAATGCTGGAAACTAAAACAGTGTCAGTGATTACAATTTCATTATATATGTAGGGTGGGTGGGTGGCCACTATCCCACCCTCTAATCACGACACCATAAACGAGAATTTGTTTAAGTTATTTCTGAAATTATTACTCTAACGTAATTAGAAATTAAGAAACATTAATCGTTGAAATTTGAATGTTGAAAATTTGAACGTCTGCGAAGCTTTAAACGTAATGATAAATTAAAAAAAAATCTTTATTATATTGCATGGATTGGAGGGTGGGATAGTGGCCACCCACCCACCCCACATATATAATTTTACATCAACCATTGTCACTGTTTTAAATTCTTGAAAACTACAACTACATTACTGTTAATGTGGCCCGAAAATAAATTAAATCAAAGCTTTTAGTTAAAGTTCAAATGTTTAAGTTGGGTTATTTCTACTGACAAACATATTTATTTAAAAAATATTACTTGAATAAGATTGGTCGCGTATTTGAATAGAGCATTCGATAGGCCACAAGTTTAAATCCTGCTTTAGGTACAATTGCCAAATTGTATTTAATAAAACTAAACCGGTTTTAAATAAATTCAAATATATCAAGCAATTTTTTACCTATAAAATATAAAAAAATAAAAATTATAGTAATAATTTATATTTTTCTTCTTTAATATTTAAATGCTTCCGTTAATGTTTTTATTAAAAATAATTGCCTTTTAGAAAATACAAATGTTAACTTAATTAAGGGTTAATTAAACTCTTGGTGATTTTTTCACAATTTTAAAACTTTATTTTGAGTAAATTTCACATTGGCTTTTAGCAAATACAAATGTTTCAAATATAATTAGAGGTTAATTTAATTCTTGGTGTTTTTTCACAATTTTTAAATATTATGTTGAGTAAATTACACCTCTTTTAAAAAAGTTGTATTTTCTTAACTACATTTTCAACTGTGTTGTCTTCTTAGTCAATATTTAATTGTTTTCTTGTAGAAAAATGTTACCCGTTTTTTTAAACACATATTTAAATTTTTAGCGTTTTTTAATGTTACTTTTTTAGAAGGTTTACATTTTTTTGCAGTGATTTAGATAAAAATAATTTTTATACAAGTTAAAACTAAATTATTTTTTTCTGCAATTATTTAAATGTATTTTCTTCTCTAATGTTTTCCTTAGAATTTATTTTTGAAATGAAAAAAGTTTCTTTCTTGATTTTATAAATATATTTAATACATTTCTTTTCATTGATAAAATTCTAGCTATTTTATTGGTTTTATTATTTCAATTGTTACTTTTTTATATAAGTTTTTATGCAAATTATAGCTTTTTTGTAAATATTCAACTTTTTTCTTAAATTATATTATTGGTTTTTGAGTTATGTGAAGAGAAATTTCAATTAATTAAACACGTTAGAATTCACTTTCTTGACAATTTAAATTGTGACGAAAGTGAATTCTAACGTGTTTATTTTTTCTTAATGAAAAAAATATTCCAATTATACTTTATTTTTATTTTTATTGATTTTTGGTAAACAGTCAGTTACTCTTCTGATCAATGTTTGTTTTGCAGAATAATAATAAAATTTAAATTATTTTGAAACTGCTTATTTTGTAATCGTTAAAACTCAATTGAAAACTTATAAAGGAACAGTTTAAATATTTCTAGAACTAATCG
The DNA here is from genome assembly GCA_963969525.1 of Ontholestes murinus. NCBI lineage: Eukaryota > Metazoa > Arthropoda > Insecta > Coleoptera > Staphylinidae > Ontholestes > Ontholestes murinus. The sequence continues at coordinate 6,588,529 of OZ018395.1, read as the reverse complement.
AACCTAATGTTACAAAACATAATCTAACCTAATCAAACTTTACCTAACCTTACCTGAGTGAAGTGGGTTTTACCTGAACCACTTTGGACTCCCTAACCTAACCCTACCTAGCCTAACCTAACCTAACCTAATATAAACTAACCTTTTATTTCTTTGTAGAAATATTTATAGACAGAGAGTGAGGTATTCTCCGGAACAGATATACCCACCAAAAAAACCCTCCCCTTGTCGCTCTACCACTTCACTACACGGCTGTCATTACTTCACGGCAGGCAGGCTGGCAGTCAGCGGCCTTCAGTCTGTACGTGTTTGTGTGAGTGTATATATGTGTGTTTGTTTGTGCAAATTGCTGTGTGTGTTTGTGTGTAGTTTACGGCTCAGGTACGTGCGGTCGCTACTCCCAAATGACTGTGCATGTTAGTCACCTCTGCGGGAACCCTACCGAACCTAACCTAAATATACCTAACGTAACCTCTTTTTTGCAGAGGAGGGGAAATTATTTACGAGCACCTATTATACTCCTTTATAAGAGGTAGTGTGAGACTCCTGGTAGCTTGTTCTCTAGCATCTATCCACTAAATCCCCTCTCGCTCTCTCCCTTCGATACACTACTGGCATCACTTTTCGATATTCTTTAACAGCATCTCCTTGTATTAGTCAGCCGGGCTGTCAACCCTGCTTCCTCCTCAACTTTCGCTTTTTCTCATCTCTTCCGCGCCTGCGTTCTTCCTTCTGGACACAACCTCGACTAACTCCTTACAGCTTCCCAGTTTTCCTCGTACGCTAACTTGTGATCGATCACAGTGTGTTCCCTGGGTGCTTCTCCCAGAATTTTATCTAGACTTTTTCACTCTTCTGCCTTCTTGATCTTGCACTGATAACTTCCGAAGTACCTTCAACATTTGAGTCAAGAAGTGGCTTGTTTGTCCGTGCCTTCTTTCCACACAAGGCCTCACCGTAGATATCAGTTTTCTTGTCCAGGCTTCTTTCTATCCGTCGACCCGCCTTTTCTGCCTCTCCCTAAACCCGATCTTCCGTTTAGTGCGTTTCGACTCTTCTTTTTCTTGCAAGGTATACTGCCGCGCGCTCTTGCAGTACCAGGTCTGCTGGTATCATTCCCCATATGACCTCAACCGCGTCGGTCGACACTGTATGATACAACCGCTCGATGCAGCTTGTTTCTGTCCGCTGCGCTCTTCGCAACCCCACTACATTCCTGGTCGCCGATTTGGGCATTACACGGACCACCGATGCATCTGTTTTTGTCGTCGCATCCATTGCCATGCATCACTCCTAGGGCGATCCGACCATTTGGTAGACAGCCACGTCGCCGCCGTCTTTTCTCTGATGCCACCTCCAGCCACTCGATTACCCTCTCGTTGGCCTCTCTGGCATTGCGTTCAAAATCCTCCATAGACGTACTGCTTGCAACCAGGACAAGATCATCCGCGTGCTCAATCAGTGTTGCGTCTCCGGGAAGCTCTGCACACCGCCATACATCAATTACCATAGCGTTGGGCCCTTGAAATACATTCTGCGTGATCGTAATTTCTACTTCTAGTCCGTTTTACTCATTTACCATTTTTATAACGGAACGCGGGAAGCCTCGTTCCTCCATAGCGTTTAAGCTTACAGGCTTTAGTAATGTGTTGAACGGGTTACGCACGTGCATCGCCATCATCTCGTAGTGCGTCTGTGGTGGACCGTCCCTTTCTGAGGCCATATTGCCTCGGAGACAGTTCCCCTGATTTCTGCATGTATTTTGCCACCTTCTCCGTCAGCAACACCTCTATTAACCATACCTAACTTAATCTAATTCAGACTTAGCCTTAATACCATAAGAATTTTCAATAATATGGTCTCCAAAAATTTGACCTAAGTAAGCCAGAAGTGGCAAAAATATTACTTCAGTGGCTAGAGTAGTCTGATGGGTATTATCACCAGCTGCAAAGTTTAATAGGTCGATTGGAAGAACACTTGAAGTTGCGAACTTCGCCTTTAAGGTCTATGCTCTAAATATTAATGTGATTACTTAATGTATTTATGTATGTAATTTATGTGTTTTTTCAATAGATATTTTAAATCAAAATAAAAAACAGTCAATTCTTTTATTTACATTTACGTTTATAATACAGTTAGAATATATATTTTCCATACAAATACATTTAGCAAACAAATACAATATATAATTACAAACAATTAATATAAAATCATGAAACAAACAAAAAGGAAAAACCAAACCATCCCTCAATACCGTTAGCACGAGATGGGACACCACACCCGCAAGTCCCGAGGCGAGGAAGGAGGGAAAACACACCAGGAGTGATTACAGATACAAAAATACTTACTACCTACCGCTATGACCAGTTACTCCTCCTTCGCCACCAGTATCTCTTTGGCGTAGCTAGCAACCGCCTCCCAGTTTACCTTCTTTAAAAGCATTAACTTCACCAACGTTCCTTCGCTTACCGTCGCCTCAAGGTCGTCGGCTAGCTGCTCCAAATGTTCCGAGAACTTGTCGCATTTGACTAGTATATGCCAGACATTATCCCCATGATCCCGTGTGGCACCACCGACACACCCCGCTGTCGAGCTTCCCTATCCGAAGCACCCATCGCTAGACAGAATCTGCGACAGGAGATATTCCATCTACAAGGTTTTATTCACCAGATTATTTCCCTGGTCCATTTTCCCTTCGTGGTCCCACTTCATCTCTTTTACCACTCCGAGATCATTACTTTCTTGACGCCTTGTTTGGCCTCTTCCCCAGGTGTTCTTTTTTTTTCGGCCAGTAGATGGACACATTGGCTTTCAGCCTCAAGTCAGTGGGGGTCGATGTCAGAACCTCTGCTACATCGGTCGACGTCGTCCCATATCACCCGCAGCTCACCCATTCTCAGGGTCCCCCTCTTTCTTTCTGCGATCCTACGCTGGACCTTTATCAATAGTCCACTCAAGCCTCCTGCCGCTTCCAGAACGTGTCTAGGGGACAGGGGATTTATTGTTATCCCCACCTACTGAAGGCTAGATCCAACCTCATAGTGCCCCATAAGGTCCAGCCTCTGTCCTTTGATTCTTGCAGTACTCCTTCGCGACAGACAGGATCCAGCCTACCAGCTGGATTCTTCTTGTCACCAGCTATTCCGTGACCGTTGACACCGTCTGCTGTTCCCTCTGGGAACGGCAGCCCAAACAACCCATCGTAGGCCACGTGACAGTTTCGCCGTTTTGGGTCCGTCGCCTCCCTAACCTAACCTAACCTTTTTTTATTTAACGCCTACCACACTTTTTTTAACCAGAAAAAAGTTACAAATCATAATTTAGCCACTTAGATTTCATAATATTACTGCTACTACTTCGATTGTCTTCGCTTACTAGCCCCAAACTAATGAGATGGTAGCTCATCTCACCGTGACCGTTTATCACCTATAGTTCCAAGACTCGGATGAGATGTTCCGCTGTCATACCTTGTCTGCCACTGGTAGGTCATCCACGCTTCAGCGTTGTGAACAATTCCTAGGCTGGACCTGCGTAGAGCAACTTTGAACGTACAACACTCATCAATAGTCTTATTTTAGCTACTGATGGGTTGCCTACATTAGCCAGAGGCCTGCTAATTGATCTGCTTATGGGTGCGGTTCCAGCTGCAGTTTCCGCACCAATTTCAGCTTCAACATGGGTTAGCCTCTAAGTGGATCTTCAGGTATTTCAGCCTTGGAGCTATGACGACTTCCTATCTCAGGATATTAATTGCCTGGCCCACGTATCTTTCTTCATCATTTGTTTGAATAGCCACATGCTATGAACAATAGTTATGTTGCTATGACTATGACCAAGATGCAAGATGTTGTCGGCAAATAACATCAGCTCCCTCCAGCAATTAAATTTTCAAAACTTTGTCATAGGTGATGTTAATCAGCAACTGTCTGAAAATTGAGACCTAAGAAACGTTTTTAGCTTTGTGATATACAGCCCTATTCGTACGAGTCTTTTGTTTGCAGCTATGGAGGCCGTCGGATACTGTAGGGTGCCCATTGTTGAGAGGGCGGACATAATTACTGACCAGGGGATGCGTCCATCATTATGCCTGTCCTTTAACCTTCGACAGCCTCTCCAGCAGTCTATCTTTGGTATTTAACACGCACAGAGGCCTGGAAAGTGATTTGTCGCCTTGGTAAGGATTCCCATCCGAGAATTCTACTTTTATGCACTTTTTGAAGAATACTATTGTTGGGCCAATGACAAACTACTTGAGCACTTCATTTCGTAACACTGCTCGGACTGGTGGCCTTATGGCAGGGGGTGAACTAGAGCAAGTTACTAAAACATTTTAAAATCCCTTTCTTCTCTTGCCATTAAAAATAAAATTAGGACGGTACTACGAAAAAGTCGAGAAATTTAAAGAAATAGATTTAGAAATTAGAAAAGAAGTAAATTCTCTCTTAAAATAAAATGAATACTTTCGATACTACATAATTGATGAAATATATATATCACAGGGATTGAATTGTAAATTAAAGACTTCTTACTCCTCTGAAAATGACAAACAATTGTCGATACATATGTCAGGAAATTATAAAATAAAACAAGTCTTTGATTTACAAATCCATCCATGTAAATTCTTTCTTCTTCTTTCTAAACATTTCTAGATGGATGAAACAAAATTTTTGCAAATTCTTGAAATTTTCTTTTAAAACATTTAGTAAATTAAAAAAATCTAAAGGCCTTTAAAGTAAAAAGTTATTAAACCACTTTTTACCTTAAATATTTTATTTGATAATAAAGTTCAACACTAGAAGTCAAACACAATATACGATTTTTTCGTCACAGTCACCACTAACAATAAAAGTGATGTACTTTTATCTATGATTAACCAATTTCTTCATGTTAATGGAGCACCCTGTATACTGAGATGAAAATGGCAACTCTTATCGGGATAATCTCTTGGTGGTAAGAGGTTGCCTTTTACTTAACTAATTAACGTATTGAATTAAACAGGATGCAGAGGGTAATTGATCGCTTGCCAGGCGGTGTGTGTGTATACATGCAGCATTTGATGCGAGGGTCCTCTCGTGGGAGGTTCACGAGGTGCTAATATCAGGGAAGATATCCCGGTAAGCCCTTTCATAAAGCGGCCGGGCGGTATTTCACATACACCACAAGTTTGCATTAATGACCTGGCAGCGAATTCGGGAGCTCAAAAGGGCCTCTATGCAAAATATGATCAAACGGTTTCGCGCCAAAGAAAAAAAAATGGAGAGGGGGGAGGAGTAGAGTAGAGTGCACCACCGTCGGCGCAGTCGGAATGGAATCAAAGAGTTGCACGAATGTTTTTTTAAGTGTTGGTTTAATATTTTCCATTACTTAATTTTCTGATTTAAGTGATACAAGTCGTGTAAAATTAGATTGATGTGATGTTGGATAGGGCAGAGGTGCAATTAACCGTTCGGTTACTGTTGATAGGGCTGCAGGCTATCGGGGCGATCACTTGTAGTAGCAGGCTGTGTTGCCTGTCAGATGCTAAAATTTACATGATGGAATGATCTAATAATCGATAATGAATTACGCATAACGTAGAATAATTTAATATAGTCTTCACGTATATTCCATTTATATACGCCTAGTTTAACTATTAATTAATTATAATACATCAGAATATTAATTCGTTGTTTATTCCATTAAATATTATATATCGTAGATTCAAAATTTTCTCAAGATTTTAAAGATTCTAAAAGTTCTAAAGTTTCTAAGGATTCTAAAGATTCCAATTATTATTAAAAGATCTTAGAAATTCTGAAGATTCTAAAGTTTTTAAAGAATTAGGATTTAGAAAAATTAAAGTATATTTGGTCTAAAAGTGTGTAATATTTTGAATATTATAAAGATTAAAATATCTCAAGATTTTGAAGGTTTTAAAGATTCGAAAAATTCGAAAAATTCTAAAGATTCTAAAGATTATAAAAAGATCCTAGAAATTTTGAGGATTATAAAAATATCATAGATTCTAAGGATTTTAAAGATTCCAAAGATTCTAAGGTTTCTAAGGAATATAAAAAAATTATAATAATTATTATGAATAATCAAAAACTTTCAACTATCATATTTAAAAAAAAATCATTTTTTCAGCAATTTTTTAATTAATTAATCTACATAGTCTAAAAGTGCGTAACATTTTGAATATTATAAAGATTCAAAATATTCTCAAGATTTTGACGATTTTAAAGATTCGAAAAATTCTAAAGATTCTAAAGATTCCAAAGATTATAAAAAGATCTTGAAAATTCTGAGGATTCTAAATATTTTATAGATTCTAAGGATTTTAAAGATTCCAAAGATTCTACAGTTTTTAAAATATGAGGATTTAGAAGAATTAAATTCTACATAGTCATTAATTCATTTGTATTTGCCTTGTGCGTGCATTATTGTGAATGTTATAATTATTTATATTAACTAGTTTTTTATTAATGTTATTTATTATTAATTGTTAGGCCGAATTTGTATCCTGCCACATGGTAGTTATTCTTTATTGCATATTTTGTAAAAAGGTGATACCGTAAATAAACAAACTAAACTAAACTAGTCTAAAAGTGCGTAATATTTTGAATATTATAAAGATTCAAAATATTCTCAAGATTTTAACAATTCGAAAAATTCTTAAGATTCTAAAGGTTCCACAAATTATAAAAAGATCCAAAAAATTCTGAGGATTCTAAAGATTTCATAGATTAAAGGTTCCAAAAATTATAAAGTTTTTAAAGATTTCAAAGAATATAAAGTTTCTAAAGAATTAGGATTTAGAAGAGTTAAATTCTACATAGCCTAAAAGTGCGTAATATTTTAAATATTATAAAGTTTCAAAATATTCTCAAGATTTTGAAGATTCTTAAGGTTCTAAAGATTCTAAGGATTCTTACGATTCAAATGATTATAAAGAGATCCTAAAAATTCTGAGGATTCTAAAGATTTCATAGATTCTAAGGATTTTAAAGATATCAAAGATTCTAAAGTTTTTAAAGAATTAGGATTTAAAAGAATTAAATTCTACATAGTCTAAAAAAGCAAAATATTTTGAATATTATTAGGATTCAAAATATTTTAAAGATTTTGAAGATTTTAAAGATTCCCACCCTACATATTTATTGAAGCTAGAATAGTGTATACAAAATCAATTGCAACATCAACACAATTTCGGTTTTTGTTTTAGAAAACTAAAACAATAACAGTGCTATAATCATACGCGAGTGTTTTTGTAAATGCCAATTTGATTACAAGCAGTTTTATACTGGATTTAAGATGAAAAATCTTCGTTTTTAAATATCAGAAAACAGTTGCTTGTAATTTTAAACAGAAGGGTGGGATAGTGGCCACCCACCCACCCTACATATTTAATGAAACTTAAGCTACAATAGTCTGTATAAAATGAATTATATCCACACAATTATGTCTTTGTTTAAGGAAACTAAACCAGTTACAGTGCTATAACTAGCAATATATATGTAGGGTGGGTGGTCTCTGTCCCATCCTCCAAAATATAAATCGTACGCGAGTGTTTTTACAAAAGCCAACTGTATTCAAATTGGCAGTTTTATATTGGATTTTAAATGAAAACGAAGATAATAATTTATGCAGGCGTTACTTTAATTATTTTAAATATGATGAAATTAAACTTTATGTGAAATATTTTATAGCAATACACTTGCTTCCTTCATTATTACGTAACTATATCCCCCAGATATTACCGTTCGTATAATTAAATACGTCGTTATTATAGTCAGATGTGGCCGTTTGAATTTCCCGTCGCTGCTGAAAAGTTATCTTTGAATTTGCGACATGTAACATCTAAACTACTACATTGCACCTAATGAATGCACACCAAACATATTACGGTGTGCGATACAACGCGGGGAAAACACGAGACGGAAATGCAAATAATAATCAAATTCCTCGCGACTGTCTGTTTGCGACGTCGGAAATCTTTATTCAAACGCATTTAAATTATTTCCGTACCGCGACGTATTAAAATATTCGCATATTTTTCATCCCTCAGGAACGTGTTATAATTAGAAAGTTTAATTACATCCATAAGCTTAATGGGAAAAGATTTATTATCAATATACTTAGATAGAAAACTTAATGTAAACATTGTAGTTTGAAAACTAATAATAAAAACCGAGTGTGAATTTCATTTATCGTCCTGTTTTAAAAAAATTAATCACAGAGTAATGGCAAGCATTAACTATATTGTCCGAAATATATCTGTGAATTTAAATAAAATTTTGAAGAAAGGTTTGTAGTGCTTTTTTTTAAATTAATCAACTATATTAATGTAAAATGTCGTATTATTCAGAATAATAAAGTATTTTCGAAAAGTCATAAAGTATTTTCAAAAATATTTTATATCCATATTTTAAATAATACGACATTCTACCTTAAATTTTCTACCTACGTAATTTCAATATTTGTATACCCAATAAAAATACTATAACAACAAAGTGTTAATCGTATGCATGTATTCAGTGCCTGAAACCATTACCGTCACACATTAGCACCCTGATCAAAGACCACCCACCGTCTAGAAACTCTCGAAACACGAGAAATTATCTCGCAACGGTAACTGAATTACCTTGGTAGAGCGAGACGCCGCATTTCGGACTCTCAGGCAGTTAGCAACTCCAAAACTATAATGTAACACAATAAATAAAGTTAAGTGACAAATGATAAACGTTAGTTCTCCGGAGGGCAGCACGGGTACACAACAAGGGGTTGAAATTAACATGCAGCACACACGCACGACACCACGCACATCTCATAATTAGTCTCGCTCTCTAATTATTATCGCATTAGTATAAATCGTGTATTAATTGGGAGGAGGGTCGGAGTTTATGTCCTTGCACGATTACACTAATAACGCAAATATTTTTACGTAAACGTCGCATAATGCAGAACTATTTTCCTATAAGTGTGAAATTGAATTAGAACGCTAGAGGAGTGATTATCCAAACAATTGCCGGCGCGGATCAAAATTTATTTTCGCAATTGAAAAGAATTGCACGTTTCGGTTCTCGAATTGTGGAATTGTTTGCATTCCCGTCAAACCGAGGCGACTCGGGTGAATAGTATTGTTAGGGTGGTCTTTCACTGAACTTGATTGCACATAAATTAAATTCAAAGTCGACGATGGGGTCATATTGTTCAAAGTGAGACAAGTATTATACAGAATTGCATAATTGCATCTCTTAGTAAATGATGTAATATTACGTTCTTCTTCCAATGAGGATTTTATGATAGGTGAGAAAGTGTCTGAAGGTACATATTGAAAGTATGAAATATAATGATTTAACACAACATATTTACATCCGAAAGTTCAAAATTAAATAACTAATTAGGTTTTTGTATCTTTACCAAATGATGATTAAAGCTTAACCTCTCTCAGGATAAAAGTGATAATGAAGGACAAGGAACTATTTTCAAGAAATTGTTGTATATGTATATGGTAGTATTAACTACCATTAAAACACCTCCTCCTTGATAAATTTTAAAATCCAAAAATTCTAGATGAGCTGTAGGAACCGTTGGGATATGAATAACCTATAAGTTTGGATCAGGAATACCATTAATCGTCCTGTAGTGACTATTGGATATAATGGTAGAACTGGAAGGCCATTTTAAAGATCTCCTCAACTATCCGAAGGTATTAGTCTGAGTCCAGAGTAGACGTGACCGTGGTATCATTGGGGCTAATAGAACATTTATTAGACTTGCTGGTTAAAGACGACAACGAAACGTTCTAATAGTCTAATTATTGGAATAATTCTTTTTAGAACTCCTCTCCAGTGCTGAATTTTCAAATCCATATTGTTTTGATATTCGGCACCAATAGTTTGGTTCAATCACGAATTATCAAACAATATGCAGCAAAATCAAAAAACGGCATCAGCTGTAACAGAATAAATCGACCAACTTTTCACAAAAATCTCACCATTGCTTAATACTTTGAATAATGAGAGAATGAAATTTTGTGTCTTCCTGTTTTGATAGGGAATTACAGTTCTTTAACTTTCAATCTTCAAAAAGGGATAATCCAGCACCATCACCATGACCTTCTTGGGTCATTTCAAGGGCTGATTGGACAAAATTTCACGAGGAAATAAACTCTCTAAAAATCAGCTTATTACTCAAATGAGAAGGGCAAACGCTCTTTGATAAGATCTTTTTCGCAGGCACTGGGGATATTAAAGTCTTATTACAGATAGAAACAACACGGAGGGCCAACTTTAAACAAGAGAAGTGGCGTAGCAAAACATAAACCTTGAAGACAATCGTTAGATAAGTAAAACCGTGCAGGATTGCAGAGAGGAAGTTGCACAATGCCAGAAAGCTCGTGCCGGGAAAAGCGGAGGAGGTCTCTAGAGGTCTTTCTGCGCACTGTGACGAAAGCACCAATAAAGGATAAAAATGTCCTAGGAGCAGTCACTGCAGTACAATGACTTAAGGCGAAACATATAGAGAGTACGCTATCAACAACATCATCACACTCCACACATTCTCGGATAAGGTTGGGAGTATTCGTAAAAGAGTACAAGAAAGCTTGGTTTGATCTTTTGCACAAGAACGGAAAATTCTCATCGACTGCTATAATAATAATAATAATATTTTTGATGTAAGGAACAAAATGTTTTACATAAGTCACAAGAAAAACGAACAAAGGTAGCTATAAATATGTTATTACAAATAATTTGTTTAATGATACGTTTTATACATATAATATCGAACTAATTAGAGAATGAGATTTATTGACATTGCTTAAACTATACTATGTTTAAAATTGCGAGTTTATATAAATAAGTAATAAATTTATAAATAATACGATGACAAATAAATGTCGAAAAAATCGTTTGGATACATATATGTTATTGAGTGTATTGTTAAAATATAGATTGGAAATAAATAAAAATTTAATCATAAAAATAAACACGTTAGGAGTTTAAATTAAAATTGAAGATAAAAAATAAATAAATAGTTTTTTTAAAAGACAATTAAAAACTATGACTATAAAATACTATATAAGATATATTAAAAATAAAACATATAAATAAATATAAAAGATATATTAAGAAGTTGATAGAATAAGGAAAAAATTTGTAATAAAATTTTTTTATCATAAAAATAAATGTTAAAATTTTAAATTAAAATTGAAAATAAAAATGAATAAAAAGTTTAATTAAAACACAATTTAAAAACTATAAAATGCTATATAAAATATATTAAAATTAAATAATATAAAAAAATATAAAAATATATCTTAAGAATTAATAATATAATAAATAAACCGCTGTGCCTTCTGAAAATAGAAGACAAGTTGATAGAACGACTAACTAAAAACAGGCTGGTCTGATAGCTGGTAAGAACGAATATGAGAACGAATTCACGGACGGTGGATGTCATAAGAAAGATCTGTGGACTCGTCAACAAAGCAAACATTGATCCACACCTTCAACTCCATTAGGCCACAATAAGAGACCTTGGAGAGGAAAAAGGCACCGCAGTATCAAGTTTCAAGATTTGAAAAAGAAAAGGCAAGGTTTTAAACTGTGGTAAAAAAATCCACATGAGGATATAGAGATGAAGGAAAAGAGATTCCAAGAGGGCAGCCTCAAAACCACCACGAGCAACCTGAGGTGGAGGACGAAGGAAGACTGGTGGAATAACGAGATGGATATGGCGATAGCAAGAACAAAATGAGCAAAAATAGAATAAAACTGACAAAGGAGGGTGTAATCATTAAGGGGCATAAACTGGAGAAACTGCATTGGCTTCGAGAAGCTGCAAAATGATTGAAGAAGCTCAACCGCGATGTTAAAATGAGGAAATTCCGCGAGATATAAGATCATGACTTCTGCGCAGGAAAGAAGTTGCAAGAAAGTTGTGCTAGCCACCATAGAACAAAGTGACGGGACGTGAACCACCATCCAACAAGAAACACTGAGGGAGCTCCTCAAAAAACACTTCCCAGAATATCACATGAACAGCGAAGTGTAGTTGAACGAGTTTAATTTATTACCGTTTACAATTACTTCCACGGGAAAACTGCAATTAGGCGTCTGGCGTGACAGTATCCGATTCTTGCAATACCACCTAGGAGGAGATTAAGAAGAACAAAAACATCGCTACGTGATTTTTTCATCGGGGATGAGAGGCAGATCAACGTGGAGGTAATTGGGACCCCACGAGGAGTACGAGCAGTACGACTTTGAATATCTGCACATCTGAGTCTTCGAAGAAGCAAAAACTGTTCTTCATATCCTGGTGCCCCGACATTGCCAAAGTCAAAAAGAAGATGTTGTACTCTAGCTCATTCGGCGCTCTCAAGAAGTCTTTAGTAGGCGTTCAAAAGTACATTCAAGCAACATACTTGTTGGAGGCCAGCCAGGAGAAACTACGTGCCAGCGATCATCCGTTTGGTACTATGCCTCTTGACTGACACGTCACGACTCACCCCGCATCTTAAATCTAAGGATGTAACTATTTTTAAGTATTTGAATATTTATTAGAGATTAATTTTTAAACTGAAGAAAAAAACAAGCAACGAGAGCGGAAAAACGAAGTACGGCAGAAGAGGAACTCGCAATAACATCTGTGGAGATAAAGCGAACAATCTCTGGTATTGACAGAATTCCTTCGGCAGCGATAAAACAGATAGTGGTGGTTGGAGAAGAGAGAGAGGCTTTTAATGCTTGCTGAAAATATAGATCCACGCCAGGGTGACCTGGATACCCAAAACTGGGGGAAGGAAGCGAGGCCGAATTGTCTGCTGCAGATCATCGGTAAAATCCTTAATAAAATCATGGCAGGACGATTGCTGCACCAGCTGGAGATGAAGGAGAAACTTTCACCCCAGTAATATTTTTTCAGACATGCGAAGAGGGCAACGGAGGCCATAGAAGTGCTAATCAACACCCTGGAAAGTAAAAAGAGGCTGGTAGTAACGATAAACGTATCAAACGCTTTTAATACTATATAAAGCAAAACCATTAAGCGAGAATTATTGCAGGCATGATGTATCGAAGGACTTTCACCACAGTAATATGATTTCATGCAGACGAAGTGGACCACGGAGGTTATAGAAGCGCTAGTGCAACACCTTAAAGTTGAAGCGGCCGGTTGTAATTGCTTGGTGATAATAATGGACGTATCAAACGGTTTTAATATGTACCATAGAAGGCTGAAAAATTGGTGGAAGCAGGATGTACCGAAAGATTGGGCAAAGTAGGATGCTATTTTCTGCGCAACATGACAGCTCACTGTGGCAAGATGACGAAGGTATTCAGGGAATATCATGCTCCAGACCAGTGTTGGAATGGATGACTGGTTTTGAAACACGTAACGAGTAGGAGAGGTATTTTAGGCACAAGCGTACGCTGAGTTTTGAGTGATCTCAGCAGAACATGGGCAAACGAGACCGGAATAAATTACTGCAAAAGTTAGACGGAGACACTGTTTATAGAATCAGGAAGTCTGAGATTACCATAAACAACACACGTATTCATATCTCCAACAGCATGATACGATGGTCTGTTGTGGATTGAGCACGCCAAAACTATGGAAGTGGAAACTATCTGATGGCAGTCGTTGGGTAAACCTGGGGAAACTTCCCAGAGATACTGAACATAATATACTCTGAAACAATAGCCCCATGCTCCTTAAAGAAGCCGAGGTTTGGGGTAAAAGAAAAGAAAGATAAATGCAGCTAAACGCGACACAGAGGCCATTTCTACTCAAGACGGTTAGGTCCTATCTTATTGAACCTAAATCGGTCCTTAAGTGAATTACCAGCACGTGGAGGCCACGCAGAGGAGGTCACAAAACGAGACAGTAGCAAGTCTTCAAACTGAAAGAAAACGTTTACTCAGCAGAGGGTGGAGCCATAAAATTCTGAGCGTGAACAGGTGAGATGAGAAGAGACACGAATAGGAAAATATACATTGATGTGGCATTATAAGAGAGAGGCAGGAGAAAGCTGGGATGAACCAAATCTAAACAGGCTATCGGACCACACCACCATCACATAAGCGGTAGAGATATAGGAAGTAGTGTCAACGCAGAAGAAAAAGAAATACGGACAATATTACTCGATGGCATTGCTGCTGGCTCTAACTGCCATACAGCCGAGAACATTTACAAAACTATCCTAAGATATAGACAAGAAGTGTTACCGGCGTTCAGTTTACCTGAACGTGGTAACAAATGCGTAATTATATTTTAATCCATTTTACGAGCTACCCATTGCTCCTAATAATAATTTGCATAAATTCCGCATTATTGAAATAATCCAAACGAGATAATTTTCCAAAATGTGCAGCTGCCAGTGCCGAACAATAAATCGGACCCTTTTTCGGCGAACGAGGATAATTACCTGTTCCAAGAATTACCGTGCCTACGTGACAAGAACAAAGCCGCGGTACCTGAGATCACCATATAAAACCAGGCCCGACCATCGCTCTTTACCAGTCGTCTGCCATCAGCAGCGGTGGTCAGTCTGGTCGGCTTTGCCGATTCAAGCCTCTTGTCCTTCTTGTATATATTGTATATTTTTCTATGTCTATTTTCTGTCTATTCTGTTGTAATATATTTTCTTCTTCTCCAGGCCCCATGTTTTAATTTACACACACTTTCTCTTGTTCTTTACTCTGTTTCACAGCTAGCCGGTGCCCATACTTTGACGTGGCGTGGAAGCTCAAGCAAGTATCACCAACGGGAAACTGTTTAATCGAAGCCTGCGGCTGCTAATCGATGGTGAGCCTCGCCAGGGACCCCTGGGCCGCCTCCAGTGCGTGTTGGTTCCAGAAAGTACCGTCGGTGCTACTTCCTTGCCAGTCCGTCACCAGGACGTCTTCCGCGTCCACCGTTAACAGAAGGAAAAACTATCAGGTTGTGTTGGTCTAAGCGAAGGGAAATATTAGATAAGGTACGTAGAAGTTCCCGCGCATTTTCTTGGAAGGAGAGAAGAGAGAAGGAAAGGGTACACTGGCAGCTGCAATGGGACTAAGGGAACAGGGGCAACTTTTCCACATCATGATGGAGAATAAGACCACCGAGATCGGGCCAGCGAATAACAAAATGGTATTTTCTGGACGTAGGAAGCTAAAGTCGTACTAAAAAAGATTTTTGCTCAACGAGTGCAAGTGCAAATGTTGTGCGAAAGAAACCTCAGAGTATGACGGAGATGCACACGAGGTAGAGTCAAGCCAGTTCAAAATTGAGAGAAACGGCAGAAGCAAATGACGCCGGATGGCCGATAAAAATCACGGAGAGAACAAGAAGAGAGATCAGTAGGAACATTATTCTAATGTTATCATTTAATATTAAATGTTTTGTATTGTTGTTAATGAAGATTGTCTTTGGCTATTACTAAATTTTGAAGGCTGATAAGAAAAATGAAGAGGGCTTAAGGACGAAAGGCAAGAAAGCGGAGTAACAAACTAATGTGAAGATGTATCATATGACACAGATCATTTAGTACCTCTACCAAATTTGAAAAGTAACTGAGGAGGCATACCGTTGCAGCGTGGTCGAGCGTGAAGATGAGCGAAAGAGTTTGAAAAAGGTCAATGGAGCGGGACGACCAGTTACGCTCGTCCAGGATATATTAAAAAAGATGTGGCCACATAAGAGGTGGTTTACAGTAAAAAAATCATCTATGCAAAATAGACGTTTCTTGAAGACCAACAACAAGGGAGACTGAATATGGTAGTGACGGAGAAGGATATTGAGATTGCAACGGGGACGATAAAAAGTAAGACACAGTGGGTACCAGACATAGTGTGTGATATATTCCACTGGTAATTCTGTTCATGCATCCACAGACGATTTTTCAACATAGACGGAAGCCAAAAATCTGAGGTGAATAGATCACAGTAGCACTCTTGTATGAGATAAATGGGGGTCAAAAAAATTACCTAATCCGGAAATAAAGAATGACATCTAGCATTTCAAATCATTGTAAGCTATGGATATCTGTCATAAGGGACTGAAATTAATTACTTCCACCACTTTTTAAGCAACCTCATAATTTTTCCATTAAGCATTTTAGATTACTCGTTTGATCTTTACAGGTTTTATTGCGATCACTAATACTCCTCTGAATTAGTATATATTCTTCATCTCTACAAATTTCTACACCGTCTAGAAACCAATGTGGCCTCAATCTTCGTGTAGGAATCTGATTGTGCACCTCGCTCAGCCTTATCCCTTCTCTCCACTTAATCAATCTTTAAGACAGTAGTTTATGACTTTTACTACACCGTTCTAATAGTTAAATCATCTACAAGCTATTTGCCTATCTACTCCAGATAAGTCTGTTGTTGTTCCATCATTATCTGTACGATGGTCACCTGCTGTATTTTGATTCGTGTTTAAGTTTCTAGAATTAGTATCCTTGTTATTTCTCGTTATCGCCATTAAAAGGCAATAGAGGAGAAAAAAACCATACGAATTTCTTTTAATAATACAGTAGGGTGCGACCTATATACGAAACGATTACACGTTATTTATGGATTGATAGATAATTTGATAGTGATGATAAATCGGGTTTTAATGCACCGTAATTTCATGTTCGCGAGCATGCTCAAACGTGCATCGTCGTCGTGTTACATAAGGCGTGTAATATTATATGATTAAGAATAAGAATAAGAAATGTATTGGCCTTTTTCATTGTAACAGCAATATTAGACACATCAAAATACAATACAAATTAAAATATGGTTAATGATAATAAATAAAACAATACAATAATTAACTAATATTATGATGTCAAATCGTTAATAATTCAATTCAGTTTTTGGAAACAAAACAATAGTTTTATTGCAAAATTATAAAAGCACTTAACTTCCTCATTTACCTAATTGATTAGATAAATACTAAAAGTCTGTTGTAAATTTTAAAGTTTTCATTAATAAACAGGGTTGATGTGATTAGACGCATGCGGTCCACCGCGCTGGCTTATATTGAGCCGAAAGAGGGGTTCTTAAAAATAAGCAATAGGAATACGAAGGCTTCGCGATGGTGTATGAGCGGGGCGTGGGGGGTCGGCGGTCGGTTAAGACCCTCACTAGTTATATCGGAGTTGTTAGGCTAATGCCTGCTCTGCACAAACAGGGCTATTACAACACAAGTACTTCTCACAACTCGGGAGAAATGTTCTGGAAGAAAATCGTTTATAAAATGCATCCACCAAGATTAGGGGCATTAAACTTTAGCAGTAGTGAAAGCTATAACTGTTTGCACGATCCACCGGACCTGCGTGTCCCTAATATAAACTGTGACCTTTCAATTATGTTTAAATGATCATCATTTATCGTACACATGACAAAATGTTTCAAGTATTTTTTGGTTTAATTTATTGGTGCAATCAGTGATCAATACTCGGAAAGATAAACCAATTAAAATCTACTTAGCCGCGTATTTATCCGAAGGTAGAAAAAGCTCGATTAACGAAGAGCTCAAGAAATTAACCGAAGCTCCGCTCTACAAACGCCGGTCGTCCGTAAACTGATTACAACAAAACCGCTGAAACCTCCACACCTGCACTAAATATTATCTATCTGCCGGTACACTTATTTCCTGCAGCCGCAATTAGGGCACCGTCCTTTGCCCTGATTACATTTTAATATCACTTTAATCCGCCCCCTTGCAACATGTAAGTGCAGTGCTAAAGTTGTCCGACTTAATTAGCACGAGCAATTGAAGATTTCTATCAATTAGTGTTACCCTCGAGGGTTAGCTGAAGTTATGTACAATATTCTTTTTATATATCTTCTTATAGTTCGAATCATCAGCTGTAAAATAATTTTATCCCAGGAATTATTTTAAAGAATATTTTTAATACGTTGAATTAAAATTAGGATTTGCTATTTAAAATCCATAATGTATAATTAGTTATCATCTGCCATTTGTACCTATCATCTGCCATCTGTTATTTGGCACGTCTGTACTTAGCTCAAATTAATGTTTCTAGAAAATGGTTTTAAGAGAAAATTTTGCTTGTTTTTGTAGTTTTAAGAAATTATTGACGATGGAGGCTTCTACTTCGTTATACATTTTAATTTTAAAAAGATACGTGAATGTATTGAAACCATTGGTCACCGTTTAAATAAATAACTGTTATACAAAACAAAGTAATTATTGTGTTTAATTTGTTTTAAGAAATGTAAAAAAGTCTCAGGGAAAAAATTAACGAAGCAAATTATTAAGTAAACGTTTTTTATATACACAAAAAATCTTGGATATATTTGATTGATTGTATGGAAGGTCAGTAGCCACCCACCCATTGATATATCACACGCAGAAACAAAATGGTGACGCTCAAAATTGGAATTGAAGGAAACAAAATTGTTTTCAAAGGTTTAAAAAATTGTAAAAAATTATCTAGTCGTAGAATTAAGTTCAAAATTACTAAATCTGTCTATAATGGAGATATATTTAACACCTTCTTAAAATAATTGATATAAAACATGCAAAAACAAAATGGCGACCCTTAAAATTGTAATTGATGGAAATAAAATTGTTTTCAAATGTTTAAAACATTGTATAAAATTACCCAATTGTAGAATTAGCTTCAAAATTACTAAATATGTCTACAATGGAGGTATATTTAACATCTTCTTAAAATAATTAATATAAAACATCCAGAAACAAAATAGCGAAGCTCAAAATTGTAATTGAAAAAAATAATATTGTTTTCAAAGGTTTAAGAAATTGTAAATAATTATCCAATTGTATAATTAGCTTCAAAAATACTAAATATGTCCATAATGATCGTATATTTAACATCTCTACAAAATAATTAATATATCACATGCAGAAACAAAATGGTGACGCTCAAAATTGGAATTGAAGGAAATAAAATTGCTTTCGAAGGTTTAAAAAATTGTAAAAAATTATCCAATTGTAGAATTAGCTTCAAAATTTCTAAATATGTCTATAATGGAGGTATATTTAACATCTTCTTAAAATAATTGATATAAAACATGCAGAAACAAAATGGCGACGCTCAAAATTGGAATTGAAGGAAATAAAATTGCTTTCGAAGGTTTAAAAAATTGTAAATAATTATCCAATCGTAGAATTAGCTTCAAAATTACTAAATATATCCATAATGAACTTATATTTAATATCTTCGTAAAATAATTGATATATCACATGCAGAAACAAAATGGCGACGCTCAAAATTATAATAGAAGGAAATAAAATTGTTTTCAAAGGTTTTAAAAATTGTAAAAAATATCCAATTGTAGAATTAGCTTCAAAATTACTGAATATGTCTATAATGGAGGTATATTTAACATCTTCTTAAAATAATTGATATAAACATGCAGAAATAAAATGGCGACGCTCAAAGTTGTAATTGAAGGAAATAAAATTGTTTTTAAAGGTTAAAAAAATTGTAATTAATTATCCAATTGTAGAATTATCTTCAAAATTACTAAACATGTCTATAGTAGCGGTATATTTAACATCTTCTTAAAATAATTGATATAAAACATGCAGAAACAAAATGGCGACGCTCAAAATTGTAATTGATGGAAATAAAATTGCTTTCGAAGGTTTAAAAAATTGTAAAAAATTATCCAATTGTAGAATTAGATTCAAAATCACTAAATATGTCTACAATGGAGTTATATTTAACATCTTCTTAAAATAATTGATATAAAACATGCAGAAACAAAATGGCGACGCTCAAAATTGGAATTGAAGGAAATAAAATTGCTTTCGAAGGTTTAAGAAATTATAAATAATTATCCAATCATAGAATTAGCTTCAAAATTACTAAATATGTCACTAACGATCGCATATCTGACATCTCCTCAGAATAATTGTTATATCACATGCAGAAACAAAATGGCGACGCTCAAAATTTTAATTGAAGGAAATAAAATTGTTTTCAAAGGTTTAAAAAAATGTAAAAAATTATCCATTTGTAGAATTAGCTTCAAAATTACTAAATCTGTCTATAATGGAGGTATATTTAACATTGTTTTAAAATAATTGATATAAAACATGCAGAAACAAAATGGCGACGCTCAAAATTGGAATTGAAGGAAATAAAATTGTTTTCAAAGGTTTAAAAAATTGTAAAAAACTATCCAATTGTAGAATTAGTTTCAAAATTACTAAATATGTCTATAATAGAGGTATATTTAACATCTTCTTAAAATAATTGAAATAAAACATGCAGAAGCAAAATGGCGACGCTCGAAATTTTAATTGAAGGAAATAAAATTGTTTTCAAAGGTTTAAAAAAATGTAAAAAAATATCCATTTGTAGAATTAGCTTCAAAATTACTAAATCTGTCTATAATGGAGGTATATTTAACATCTTCTTAAAATAATTGATACAAACACGCAGAAACAAAATGGCGATGCTCAAATTTGGAATTGAAGGAAATAAAATTGCTTTCGAAGGTTTAAAAAATTGTAAATAATTATCCAATCGTAGAATTAGCTTCAAAATTACTAAATATGTCCATAATGATAATATATTTAACATCTCTTCAAAATAATTAATATATTACATGCAGAAACAAAATGGCGACGCTCAAAATTGGAATTGAGGGAAATAAAATTGCTTTCGAAGGTTTAAAAAATTGTAAAAAATTATCCATTAGTAGAATTAGCTTCAAAATTACTAAATATGTCCATAATGATCGTATGTTCAACATCTCTTCAAAATAATTAATATATCACATGCAGAAACAAAATGGTGACGCTCAAAATGGTAATTGAAAAAAATAAAATTGCTTTCGAATGTTTAAAAAATTGTAAATAATTGTCCAATCGTAGAATTAGCTTAAAAATTACTAAATATGTCCAAAATGATCGTATATATAACATCTCTACAAAATAATTAATATATCACAGGCAGAAACAAAATGGCGACGCTTAAAGTTGTAATTGAAGGAAATAAAATTGTTTTTAAAGGTTAAAAAAATTGTAATTATTTATCCAATTGTAGAATTATCTTTAAAATTACTAAATATGTCTATTGTAGCGGCATATTTAACATCTTCTTAAAATAATTGATATAAAACATGCAGAAACAAAATGGCGACGCTCAAAATTGGAATTGAAGGAAACAAAATTGCTTTTGAAGGTTTAAAAAATTGTAAAAAATTATCCATTAGTGGAATTAGCTTCAAAATTACTAAATATGTCTATAATCATCGTATATTCAACATCTCTTCAAAATAATTAATATATCACATGCAGAAACAAAATGGTGACGCTCAAAATGGTAATTGAAAAAAATAAAATTGCTTTCGAAGGTTTAAAAAATTGTAAATAATTGTCCAATCGTAGAATTAGCTTAAAAATTACTAGATATGTCCATAATGATCGTATATTTAACATCTCTACAAAATAATTAATATATCACATGCAGAAACAAAATGGCGACGCTCAAAGTTGTAATTGTAAGAAATAAAATTGTTTTTAAAGGTTAAAAAAATTGTAATTAATTATCCAATTGTAGAATTATCTTCAAAATTACTAAATATGTCTATAGTAGCGGTATATTTAACATTTTCTTAAAATAATTGATACAAACACGCAGAAACAAAATGGCGATTCTCAAAATTGGAATTGAATGAAATAAAATTGCTTTCGAAGGTTTAAAAAATTGTAAATAATTATCCAATCGTAGAATTAGCTTCAAAATTACTAAATATGTCTATAATAGAGGTATGTTTAACATTATTTTAAAATAATTGCTATAAAACATGCAGAAACAAAATGGCGACGCTCAAAATTGGAATTGAATGTAATAAAATTGTATAGATCTTTATTAAACATTCTACAGTTAAAGATATGTGATTAAACTGCACTTAAAAGAAGGTCAGTAGCTTAAGTTTAAATATATATGTAGGGTGGGTGGGTGGCCACTCTACCACCTTGTAATCAGTGAAACATACGCGAGGGTTTTGAGTAAAGAAAATTAAATACAAAAAAATATTTACTTAGTAAAAAATGCATAAGTCTTTTAATAATTCAGCGAATTTTACTAGAACCCTTGTATATGGTTTATAGATTGGAGGGTGGGATTGTGGCCACCCACCCACCCTACATATACATAAAACTAACTAAAAAACTACTTGTTAATTCCTTAACAACATTTATAAAAACACTGATGAAGTTGAAGGACATATAAAAAATTTTCAGGGATAAAATTAACGAAGAAAAAAGGTAGGGTGGGTGGATGTCCTGTGTCCTACTTATCATAACGTTTAAGGAGTGCCAAAGCGCTGCCTAAACGTTTGGTTTTGTGCTCCTCCTTCATCATTCTTGAAAGCATTAAACACAGCTTTTGATAATGTAAGCATTCGGCCACTATTTCATACAAAACACTTCTTAAAACTTGAGATAGCTTCTAAGATAACTAAGAGATCGTGAATGGCCTGTTCTGTTTTACCTTTTGCATCAAATCGTCAAGGTCGCCTCGTCATGAACATTGTTGCGGCCATCTTTAAAAGCTTCAACCATTCTATCACTCATAATGTTTTCTATATAAATTGTAACAGCAGAATTACTTTAAAAATTACATTATTTATGATTCTTGCAGAATATATTCTTGCTTGTGGTATTTTTTAACTTTTCACATTCAGCTAGTGCGAATAATTGACTTAACTTTAAACTGGAATAGAAGGTGGTGTTCCGCAGGTATCAATTTTGGGACATATAATTTTCCGTAT